>OZ010792.1:584001795-584601795 GCA_963932465.1 Maratus speciosus
CTGATAATGGGGGAATAGCGAATTCACAACTAACAATATTTTAAAAATTTTTATAAATATGAAATGCTTCAAGGAAGTTAAGTTCATGTATAGAAGTAGGTTTAGAGATTATTTTAACCGAATTGAAGACAAAAGTATGATTCATCTCCCAGCAATGTTTTGCAACAGAGGATTTATTGATTACTTGTTTTTTAATATACTGTTGATGTTCTTTGATACGAAATTTTAAGCAGCGTTTGGTTTGTCCAATATAGGAAAGGCCACACTGGCAACTAATACGGTAGATACCCCATGAATTGGATAATTCAATAGGGTCTTTGAGTTTGGAGAGGGTGAGTTTATTGGTAGGGGCAAAAATTATTTTGAAGTCATGTTGTCTAAGAATTTTAGCAATGGGAAACCTTGATTTAGGAAAGAAGGGTAAAACAATGCTAATATTGGAAAGAGTAGAAGACTGAAGAGAGTTTGAGGAACGAGGATGCTGAAGTTTATATAGAGCAGTATCAATTATAAAAGGTTTGTAACCTCTGTCAATCGCAATGGCTTTAATGTATTGAATTTCACTATTAAATGACTGAGAATCAGAGCAAATATGTATGGCACGATTTATAAAGGTATAAAAGGCGGCCATTTTTTGGCTTGGGGATGACAAGAACGAGCATGGGGTGGCAAAGAAACAGCGAAACTTTTGCGATAGACGGATGTAGTGAAACCGGTTACTTGTCATTTACACTGTAACCGGTTATCTGGGCTGTTATTTGAAACAGCACCCCAGCCAACATATTGCGTTTGCTGGGTGTTGTCCAGGAAGCTCAATTGAAAGAACATTCACAATTAAAGTCAAGGGTTCTGAGTTCGAGTTCCAGACTGAACACATTTTTGCTCAGATGGAAAAATGACTACTCTTTGTATTATTTACCAATTAGATGACTGTGTTTAAAATAATAATTAAAATAATCTAACCACTAGTTGTTTGCAACAGAAAAAGCCTTCCAACAAGTCTGTCCTCTTCAGATGCAGCCCTCTGATCACAAACCATGCTCTCTTCCTCCTTTTACTTGTTCACCAAGGATCCTGAAGCAATCTCCAGTTTACTCTGTTGAAAACAAAATCATTTTGAGAAGGACTTTTAGCATACAAAAATTTATGTTCATAATAAAGAAATACATATTAAATAAATAGTCATCAACAGCAATTTATTACCGATTACAATTGAAAAATGAATACTATAATTAAAGAGGGGTTCAGAATAAATATCATCTATAACAGAATTAATAGAAGAAATGATAGTACAGGAGAATGAAATTCCTGGAAATTTTCCAGGTGCATTTTAAGAAAATTTCACTTTGGTACCAACTAGAAGCACATTCATGCAAAATAAATTGCTCAATAAAAATAAAAGTTTTATTTTAAATACTCTTTTATAAGTATTCAAAGTTTACCTTGAAAATCACACTTCATTACATGACTACAATTCATGATTTTCTTTAAAAAATTCCACTGCGACACACCGAACCTGATTATGGAAAATTCCCTGCATTTTTTATGCTAGATAAAAAGTACAAACTAGTGAATTTAATTTAAAAATTTATGTTTTTTGCTCTTTCTTTTTTAGAAAAAGGCAACAGAAAAGAAAAAAAAAACATTATTTGAATTATCTTTTCAGGATTGCTAAATTTCTGAATGTATAACAATGATTTAATTAATATGAAACTATTAATTGCTTAACACACATATATATATATATATTTTAATATGTTACACTCTTTATTTTTTACATATATTTTTTTACTTTTTAGTGAATAAAATATTTCATTATTGGAGTTTTACAGCCAGTTTACCTATTTTGACAAGTGTAATTTGGTGCACCACTCAATTTATGGTTCTTGTAATTCATATATAACTGTAACCATAAAGAATATTATAAAATTGATCACTTCTAGTGGGATAACAAAAAATGCCTTGGAATTAATTTAAAATCAAGTTTAAAAAATATTAAAATGTATTGCACTGGAAGCAACATAATTTTTATAATTCTAACATATCAGAAAGTGAATGAAGAATCAATTATAAAATTATATATACATATATATATATATATATATATATATGAAGAAACCTAGTTGAGTTAAATAAAAGTGTGTCAAACACTAAAAGTTTCTAAACAAAGATGGCATTGAGAAAAAGCCCTTTTGAATTCTCCCCAAAACTTGCTCTCGGGACTACAATAAGACTAGTTCTGTTTAATAACATGATCATTACAACCTTTGAAATGAAATTTTCTATAAACTATAACAACCAGCTATACAAAATTTATTTGTGTACTGAACCACCATTTACTTCAGAAAGTGTATCACAAAATTTCTAAAGTCAATTTTAATTTGAACAAGGAGGCAAAGACAGAGAAGGAGCAAACATTTCAGTAGGGAGATATAGGCTTGAGACTAGGGATTAACCAAAGCAGTAATTTCGCCAAATACCGAATTTTCAGTCAAAGTGTACACCAAATATTTGGTATTAGGCAACCAATTGTTTAAAAATTTTGAATAAATATTTTTACATATATTAGCTTTTTTAAATAAACTTTAATTAAAATTAATTCTAATATATATAAAAAGCAGTGTAACGCATCCGGGGTTGTACCCATCAATCTTACTAGTCTCCGATGAGATGGAGTCATATTAGACTTAATTACGATTTGAGATGTATAAGAGAAAACTTATCTGCCTAAATACAAATCTTTTCTACCTGAAATCCTTTCTGTTCAACATAATTTATTCAAAACTAACAAAATTTGAATGATTTGCGTAGTTGAAAAACAATTTCAGATCTCGAGTTAAAAGCATACATTAGCGCAAAACGTCAACAAGCGCTAGCGAGTCATTCACTTGATTCATTGAAAAAAAAATTAAACTATGGAGGTATACTTCTCTCAGCGCAAACAACTTCTGTAAACAAATTAACTATGGTCTCCCGATCTGGCGAGAACAGATCCACGCTGCCTCCCGCACTAGAGAAACACATTCTCAATAAGGTCGAAACAGTTGAAAAACTTCGGTTCTTTGGCGGTCGTTTTCAAAGTGCAAATGGCAAAAAGCTTCATTGAAAGGAATGAAAAAGGATACCCATTGCTATTTTTATTCAAAGGTAAGTTTTATGAATGCTTTTCTCTGTTTCCTAAAAATCTTAATTTTTCAAATATTTATGTAGTTTTTAAGAGTTGTAATACAAAGAAGAAAAAATTGTTAATGCCTGTTTTTAATTGTAGTGACTTTAATATAAGTCTGTCTAAAGTTTAGCTCAATATTTCGAGAATTGTTCATTATTTATTTATTTATTAAAAAAATTAGTTGTATTATACTTAAGAATAATTGATAGTCAGAAGAGTGTAAACAAAAATAATAAAATCGACTTCGCTTTCTAAATTTTTCATCGATTTCTGATAGCAAAACAAACGAGGTGGGCGGCGGGGGGGGGGGGGGGGGGGGAGAGTTTACAATATCAGCAGAATGCTTTACGCGTATTTAAAAATAATTTAATATGAAAGCATGAAATTTAAATAAATAATCATGAATATTATTTTAAATATTTATTTTAGCATAAAAAATTATTTATTTATATATTGCATTTAGACTATTATTTTTATTTATATTTTTCATTTTGACTATTATTTATATTTAAATGAAAAGAAAATCTGATTGTGAAGAGATCTATACCTACTAAAATTATAAACTATAAAGCTAACATATGAGTTTTCCATTCTCTAAAAATTTTATATAGTTTATGTGTTATTTGCAAAATATTATGTAAATACACATAATAGTCTATAATTTTATAATAATTAGTTGTATAAATAAATATTGTATAAAAGAACAAAATTACATTGATAAAAAACATATTAATAATAATAATAATTTATATGACTGATAAAACTAAAGTTTGAAGAGGTATATATTTAAAGACATTTAGTCAAATTCATTTAAATAAGTTGAAAAGGGAGCAGCTAATTTTAGTCTGAATATTTTTTAATATAACATCTTTTTCGAGTAAAAAACATTTTGTATAGTTATTAACAATGTTTGATTCTACTTTGTATTACAAAAATTTAAAAACTACATAGATATATAAAAAAAATTAAGGTTACGAAACACTAAAAGGCATTTATAAAATTTATCCTTGAATAAAAATAGCGTTTGTCTTTTGCTTACAAGTTTTATTGGCAGATTTAAAACACATTGAGACTTTTATTTCTTTAAATTTTTTTTCGAGAGAGGGGGGGGGGGGGCAATAAAAATACAGTTTCAAAGTATTATTTAAAAAAATTATTAATTATTATTAGTATTATTTCAATAGTTGCAGCACAGGAGACTTTTTTTTAAACTCACAATTTTATTGCATATTTGTTAATTTTTTGTTTCATTAAGGAATCTTAATTTTGTTATGGTATAATAGCCGGAAAGCCTGGTTTACCTAGAAGTATTGTAAATGCTAATAGTGTGTTATTAGAACACAAACTAGCCGAACTTTGCTCATCTAAATGCTTCCATATTGTCAATTATTTTTATCAAACCCAGTACACTTGCATGCTATGCGAGATCTTTCTCATGCCTCCTTTCTTTATTTTTTTTGACTGGGTCACTTCATTTGCATCTTTTCTTTCCAACGTATAAATTCTTATCACAAATTTTGTCTGCAATACCTTTTTTTAAATTGCATATGCCTTCAAACGGCTCGCCGCACCTATTCCCATGATTTGGCAAACCCCCTGTAAAATGCGGCTTTGTGGTTTTCGGTTCTCCACATTTTCTCGATTATCTGTTGGCGTTAAATTTTTATAGGCTGCCCTTTCCCCTCCTCATTGACAGTGCATTAACGGTTTTTAACACATGTCTCATTTCAATGGAATTCTCGCCAGATATCTACTGGCTTGCTAGTTTTGTAAATTACTGCTCGCCAATAACTCAATACTCTAAAATGTGATTATGACAGGATTCTGTTCCTGATCGTGCATCTGTAAACACAAAATGTAGCTTGTTCTTCTCCAGCACCGGCTGCTCCTTGCCGGAATTATCTTGATATGTACGGACCCTGCAAATAAAAACTCCTTTTTACCAGACCATCTGGATGTCATCTTTAAACTAGCTATATGTCCTTTCTCATACTAAAAGGTGAATAAAATCCTGCTTCATAAATCACCGATGCTACGTGAAATAATCATCTTAAAACTGTTTTCAGATATATGGAGTTTAAGACTAAAAAGTCCTTCCGGCCAGTGCCGAGAGGAAGAGGTAGCTTTCATAATCCTTATTTTAAAAAAGCCAATTTATATCATTCAAACACACGAAGCTCAATTTAGTGGAAACCGAATATAGGAGATTCAATACTAATTTTTATCAATATAATGAATGAGAATTTCGCGAAATTAGTCAGCTTTATCCAAGCTGCTTTTCTTTACAGTAACTTATATTTGGCTGCCAAATTCGGCAATTTCTTAAAGCGCCTGTCATTTTAAGACAACATGGTGGATGAGGCTAAGCAGTGAACTTGGTCGAGACCTTAGTAATTGCTGCGCACATGCTCACTCACATCGGAATCGGTTAATATATAGGAGTGCTATCGCATGCAAAAAATCAGATTTTTCAAAATGTCACCCACAATAGAAATTGAAACTGCTATATCTGAGCCATTTTTTAAGGTAAAGACAAGCAAAAAATGCTCCTGAATCCTTATATCAAGGTCAAATACTTAAGAAAGAAACCTTTGTGATTTCTAATTTTTTTGCACCTCACTTTAAATATATATATATTTTTTAATTTAATGGCCGCCATTTTGAAACAAGATGGCTGATGAATCTGGCCAGCGAACTTGGTCGAGGTGTTGATGTATACTATCCACATGCCTTCTTAAATCGAAATAGGCGAATACGTGTGTTATCGCGTGACAAATATAAGATCGTTTCAAAATGTTAGCCATGCTAGAAATTCAAAGTGCTATAAATCAGCCATTTTTTAAGATATAAACAAAAGAACAAATTTTCAGAAACAAAAACTGCTCCGGAATCTTTGTATCAAGGCCAAACACATAAAAAAAATCCTTTTCATTTTCCAATTTTTTAATACTTCATTTTGAATTTTAAATTTAATTTTTTTTAAATGGCAACCCTTTTGAAACAAGATGTTGAATGAAGCTGGCCAACAAACTCGGTCGAGACATTGGTATGTACTATGTACAGACCAAGTTACATCCAAATCGGTTCATAAATACGCCTGTTATCGCATGACAAAAATCAGGTCGTTTTAAAATGTCAGCCACAAGAGAAATTCAAAATGCTATTACTCAGCCATTTTTTTTTAAGATATAGACGAAAGAAAAACTGTTCCGGAATCTTTGTATTAAGGTCAAACACATACAAAAAAATCTTTTTCATTTTCCAATTTTTTGGTATCTCATTTAAATTTTTTTATTTTTTAATTTTTTTAAATGGCCGCCATTTTGAAACAAGATGGCGGATGAAGCTGGCCAACGAACTCGGTCGAGATATTTGTATGTACTATGTACACACCAAGGTACATCCAAATCGGTTCATAAATACGCCTGTTATTACGTGAGAAAAATCAGGACGTTTAAATATGTCAGCCACGCTAGAAGTTCAAAATGCTATAGCTCAGCCATTTCTTAAGATATAGACGAAACAAAAACTGCTCCTGAATCTTTTTATCAATTTTATTTAGGTCAAACACATAAGAAGAAAATATTTTTCCAATTTTCAATTTTTTGGTACCACATTTCAAATTTAAATTTTTCTTAAAAATTTAAATGGCCGCCATTTTTAAACAAGATGGCGGATGAAGCTGGCCAACGAACCCAGTTGAGACATTGGTATGTACTATGTATAAACGAAGTTACATCCAAATCGGTTCATAAATACGCCTTTTATCGCATGACAAAATTCAGGACGTTTCAAAATGTCAGCCACGCTAGAAATTCAAAATGCTATAACTCAGCCATTTTTTAAGATATAGACGAAACAAAAACAGCTCCGAAATCTTTGTATAAAGGTCAAATACATAAGAAAAAAACATTTTTCCATTTTCAATTTTTTGGTACCACATTTCAAATTTAAAATTTTTAAAAATTTCTTAAATGGCCGCCATTTTGAAACAAAATGGCGGATGAAGTTGGCCAACGAACTCGGTCGAGAGATTGGTATGTACTATGTACACACCGAATTACATCCAAATCGGTTCATAAATACGCCTTTTATCGCATGACAAAATTCAGGACATTTCAAAATGTCAGCCACGCTAGAAATTCAAAATGCTATAACTCAGCCATTTTTTAAGATATAGACGAAACAAAAACTGCTCCGGAATCTTTGTATAAAGGTCAAATACATAAGAAAAAAATATTTTTCCATTTTTAATTTTTTGGTACCACATTTCAAGTTTTAAATTTTTTAAAAAATTTTAAATGGCCGCCATTTTGAAACAAAACGGCGGATGAAGCTGTCCAACGAACTCGGTCGAGACATTGGTATGTACAATGTACACACCGAATTACATCGAAATCGGTTCATAATTACGGGAGTTACAGTGTGACATATGTCAGATATATATATATATATATATATATATATATCAATTTTGAACAGAGGGTTGTTTCGGGGTCTGGGGGTCATGATCGATGAAAATATACCAAAATTTTTTTAAATCGCTTTCCTCCGAACGGCTGCAATAGGTAGCTTTTTGTAAAGAAAGCTACCTAAAAGTCTGTATACAGCTGAACTCTGAACGCATGTACCTAACATTGAAATTCATCACTTAGCCTATTTTACTTCTAAGTAAATGTGAATTATGCTTCTAAGGAAATGCTTATCTGCACCTCCTAACAGTGTTTCTAGCGAACATTTATTTTCTGAAGCTGGCCAAGTTTATGAACAAAAAAGAAAGAGATAACCAGATAATGCAGAAAAATTCTTATTTTTACAACATAATATGCCCATGTTAAATTTTGATTACAAATAATAATGTACCTGCTTTTACAAATGATCACTTTTCACTGAAACATTATTAAAATAACATGAAATGAACATAGGTCATCATGTACTTTTACAACTAGCAATACTTTACCTATTGCTTTTCATAAATTAATATTTGGAAACTTTGGTCAAATACTTTTAAGTATTCGGCTGAAATCGAATATTCTGTTTACATTCTGGATCACTGAATCCACTATTGGGTATTCAGTCAGTCCTCAATTTTGTCCTACGTAATTTTTTTATTTTTAGCCTTTTTTCTCACCTATTTCGCACCAAATTTTTCACAGTAATAAACAGAATCAAGATTTAATTTTATAGCCCAATAATAGTAAATGTTGACCTCTTTTCAATAGAGTTTATTTGAAATTCTTACAAGGATTTATTTGTTTTTAATTTTTCACGGGGTTTTTTCACTTTTTGTGATAATTTTTTTTACATTCGCAAAAGGAATCTAGTTTGAAACTTTTAGCCAAATAGAGTCAATTTTTTCTTCGGTGGCTTTTGAAATTTTAGCGATTTTTAATGCAATTTAAATTTTTTTCTTTATTTTTTATGCAATTATATACAGTATGGAACCATTTATCTGGAAACCAGTTATCCAGAACGATATTTAAAATAGACTGGTTTCAGAATCTTTGCAGGAAAAAGTGCCATGCACTGCCAGTTTGACATATGCATTGCTTGAAACATTGCAAAATGCATGATATAACTTGATGCTACATCTCGGATTTGAAATGAAAACATATTTAGTTACATATTACGTAGACGTTTTGATTTTTATGCAGAGGAAACAAAAGAACTTTTGTTTCCATGGGATTCCCAGCAGTAGAAATCATATAAAAAAGTCACTGGTCCCAAGGAACAGTAAGCATAAGAATTTACTGGTCCACAGTAATTATCACTGGCCTGCTACATAAAATTCTATTAAGTCCCTTTAACCCTTTGTGCGACACCACCTCCCCCTTCTAAAATATATAATAAACTTCCTTTGCAGTTATCCAAAATTTTCATCCTAATAAAATGTAAAATTATAATTTTCTAAAAATTAAACAGTACATAAAGAAAAACTATAAAATTATTAATTAAATATTTCATTTCAGATTATATATTTTAACTGACTAAGGTTTAATGCAATTTTTTAAAATAAAATTATGCGATTTGTGTTTGACTGCAGTTTTCTCAGGGACGGGAAAGTTTAGGTTTACCTGTCAGAGAGGGGGGAAAGTTACTGGTTCTGCGGACCATTAAAATTTTCAAATTAGTGGTCTGATTGAATTTTCGGTGGTCTCGGACCAGCGGACCACCAAGAATTTCGAGCATTGGATTCCTATAAATTACCTTCTTTCAAACTCTGATTAATCTTTGATCTTGTCTTAAACTGAGTAATATAATAATTTATTTGAAATGAGAAATAATGCCACAACCACACACATTCCACAAAACTTATCAAATGGATGTTGCTTTAATGCCAGACCAGTTATCCAGAATACATCTGACCCCAACCATTCTGGATAAATGATTCTGTACTCTATATATACTGTACTGTGTAACCATTATAGAATATTACAATTCATCATCAATTTCAAATATAATTTATAAATTGATATACCAGGTGTCCCAAAAATGACTGATGGATTTTAAAATTCAATAACTTACTAACAGTGACAGATACTTAAAAAATTCTTGTAGTTGGGTTATGTATGATGTCAAGAGTTTTTTTTACTGTGATTCTTAATTTTAGTTCGAATTTCAAACAATAGATGCCACTAAGAGCAATAGGTGCTCAGTACAAATCCGAATTTTGGTACTTCGGGATCCATTCAAAACATTTTAATCTCCTTTTTTCAAATGGAAGAAGAGAGAGGCCGAAAAATCGAACCTGGATTTAACGGTTATTGCTTGCAGCACCATCTATCGACTCTATTTGTAACTAAAACTGAGAATCACAGCATAAAAACTCCTGACATCTTACATAACACTCCTGCAAGAATTTTTTTTATATCAGTCACCGTTTGCAAGTTATTGAATTTTAAAATCCATCAGTCATTTTTGGGACACCACCCGGTATATATATATATATATATATATATATATATATATATATATATATATATATATATATATTTATATATTTATATATATATATATATATAAAGCTAGTTAACAAAATGTCCAGATTTTAGAGAATTCAGAATTTCAGAAGGCCGGATGAGACTTTGTACTGTATTAATTAAAAAAAAAATAATAAAGTATCACGTGGTTATTTAACATAAGTGTCATAATAGTTGCAATTTTAATGCATATGCGTGTGTGCACACTATACACATTAATACAATAAATACAAGCTAAGCCCATATGAAAATTAATTTTTTTTTAATGAAAGCAATAATTAAAAAAACAATTGAACATAGAAACTAAGAACATTAAATAAAACAAAATCAGAAAACTTTGCTCCTAGCTCTTCAGAAGGTGGGAGGAGCAGCAAAAAGTGCCAGAAATATGTACCTTATCAGGTTTCGCAAGGCACAGCTAGCTTGCATACCCCAAAAATGCAACAAGAAATAAGCAAAGAATTCTTTGATCTGAATTATTATAGTTAAATTTGTAAAAGATATACATAAAAATTAATTTCTAAATTAAAATAGAAAACTAATACAGTAGAAAGCCTCTAATCCGCAAAGCTTTGTTCCAAGGGTTGTGCGGATGAGAGACTTTTTGCGGATTACAGGTCATGTCTATTTAATCTTTGTTTACATTATTTTTAATTCATCTTTTGAACAAATTTAGATTGTTAATTCTTTAAAATAAATAAATTGCACATTTTAATGCATAAATAAAGTAAAAACTATTTAATAATAATAATAATTTATTATTTTTAAACATGCATCAATAATTGTTTGTTTTAAGACATTTTATTTATATTGTTGAATTTTATCTTGAAGTTTATATGTAGTAATAAGTTCATGTTGAGTAACAAAGCTTTGTTGCTTTTTAAAAATCAAATAATTCTGTTCTGATGAAATGAGCAATAACTTTCATAGGATTTTTTTTTTTTTAATTCCATTTTCTTTCTAAAATAATATAACTTTTAATTGCAGTGTATTATTTTGTTATAATATATGAATAATTTTAAATAATTTTTTTTTTTGAATATTACTTGAAAAAATAATAAATACAAGACCACAAAATTTTTATTATCAATTTTGTCTACAAGCAAATTCGTGTAGCAGATGTTTGGTGTCGCCATCTATTATTACCAATGAGTACTAAAAAGTTTTAATTTTGGTATTTCCTATGAAAATAATCCTAATAATATTAGTTTTCAAATTTCTATTCATAATTTTATAGGGTTGAAGGATAAGAATTAAAATCCTTAGTAAATTTAAGATTAAAGAATCTGGTAACTTTTGTTAACAAAAGAATTGGGATTTTTTTTTTTAAATAGTCTAAAAAGCAAACATCAGAAATAAGCAAATTATAAATGAGTAATCATAATAATGTCATGAAGATAGTAAAAAAAAAATCTTGATCTTATAATTTTAGTTACCATTTAAATACTACTTTCATAATTACTTTGCAAAAAAGATCGATATTATAGCATTATTATTATTTGATACATATCTGGTTGCGCCATCTATTGGAGAAAAACAGTAACAGATGTTTAAGATTTTTTACATTGTAATACATCATTAATAAGAGTTCAAATGTAAGAAATGCATTATTTTTTTATGTGTTTTCCTATTTTTTTTTATGTAAATCGTAATTATAAATTAAGATTTACTGAAAAAAATAAATAAATTATGAAATACATTGTCTAAGAAAGCATTTTCTATCATTAAAAGTAAATACTTTTTCATAAGAATTCTAATTGTATTTTTCAAGTATTGCATGAATAAATATAAATAAATAAAATAATATAATAATTAAATGTACTATTAATTTAATCTTTCAAGAAGAATGTTATATAGTATATAATATTAAATACAGAGGCAAGGAAAATGTGAAATTTGGTGTAAAAAATTTCAAATTTGAAAATTGTCACTACTGAAACACTTTACAAGAATTCAATTTCTTTGTTTACATTCATAAATTGTTCGCGGATTACAGGCCTTCGCGGACTACAGGTTCGCGGATTAGCGGCGCTCTACTGTATTGCAACAAAAACAGAGCAAAGTTATATTAAAAGATAGTAGATATATTATAATGCAAAAATAAAAATGAAAATGCAAGCCGCTGTGTCCCCACCTTGACCTGAAAAGACTTGAAAAAGGATACTATAGGGTGATGGCTCAACTCAACGCATCATCCATCGACAGTTGGAAGACATCAGGCTTAAACTGTTTCATAAAAAAGCATAAACAACCTTGAATTGTCACTCCAATTTGCAATTGCATGCTATTCATCCCGGTATGCAGAGGCTCTGTCACTGATGAACTTTCAAAGGGTTTTTACCTTCCAATACAGACTTTAGCAGTGATACGACTTGGTAAATATCATCAAGACAAACTTCCTGCGTCCATCATGGTGTTTGGCCACTTGGTCGTTGCAATGCCAAAGAACTGATAAAATGTATACATAATGAAATATGAAATCATATGGATAAAACATATTGTAAAATATAGCTAAAAATATTAGTTTCTTAGAAAAAACTCTATTATTATAAATCTTATAAAACCTATTGATCTGTCAGAAAATAGTATTAATAAAAACTCTTTTGAACAAATTTAAAAAACAGTATGGCATGAATTGTGTACTAAAATTTAAAATTCTCATTTATCACAAAAATTAATTTATAAATGTTCAATAAATTGTGTGTATTGCGTCAAAAAATCCAATAAGCAGAACGGAGATTAAAATAAAATTATATTGAAGGATGCAATGATGTACAATTATCCTGCATATGTAGAACTGCGGTATGTTAATGTTGGCTTAACAAGAATCGGGCTTTGTGGATACCCGAGAGCAAAATTAAAATATTACAGCTAAAGAGTGATTTGCTGCTTGCGTTCAGTTTGAAAGTTCAACTCCATCTCCCTCTTCTAGTGTGGCTGCACTGCAAACCAGGAAGTGTCCTTGAACAATGTAATGTTCTTGATAGATATAGATAAATTACAACAGTTATTATAAGCAACTGAGAAAATGTCTAAGTAGAAAAGTATTTCAAATGATTTAAGGTTTCAAAATTGCTATAATTGCTGAAAGAAATATATTTCACAAAACAATGATGAAGTTATGGGATTGTTTATGTTTCAAGTAGCTATTTCTATCACCACAGGAAATGAGCTGTGGGATTTATGACTGATAAATGTTTTATATTACTCTTTCAATAAACATAAAGAAAAAGGTTTCTCCTAGATTATAATAATTGTTAAATAAATGTTTATGTTCAAACTAGGGATGCACCGAATAGTGATTTTGGCCGAATACTGAATATTCGACCAACAGCTGAACCGAATACCGAATATTCGACTTGTCAAATACTTTTATATTTCGAAGTTTAAAGGCATTAAAATGTTAAATTTTAAAACAATTTTACATACAACATAATATTTAACATAACATAAGACAACATAATATTTAAAACAGAAACTTTTATTCTAATAAACAAGAGCTTTTTTCAAGCAAACTTTATGCTGAAAAAAATCTGCTTTGAGTTATTTAAGAACAGGATAGTTATAAAAAAAATTTTAATTAATAAAATTTTAAATTTCATGGCTTCTTCTGAGAATTAAAACAAATGAATAAAATTTTCTTAAATTCTAAAACATTTTAAAATCAAAGAGAAATTGCGAAAAAATTGGAAGAAAAATTGTACAGGTACATATATTTGCTTGTCAGGAAGAGACTAAAGTAAAAGTTAATAAATAATACAATGGATTCAAATTTTATATGGTGACAACTTAGCAAAAATAACTGTTCTACTCCCTTTGATCATGCAAGTAAGTTTTTAAATGCATCCTAGATCAGTGCCTGGAGTGAGCAATCATTTTCAGAGGTTGTAAACGTTGTCCTCAAGATCTTAGCAAGAAACAGATTATTTATTGGACAATGTTGAGGAACTTGCATTTGTACATAATTAATTCCTATGAAAATCCCCTTGATTGGATAATTTTCTTAAATAATACTTAACAAACAGCAAATAAATAATGTAAAAACATTCTCTTTTATTTAAATATGATTCTGTTTGTAATTATTATGAATATCTTTATAAGTTGACTGTTAAATGTACAAGTTGTATAAGTTTTTAAAAGTTTTTTTTAAGTATTTGGTTCGGCCGAATATTTCGATATTCAGCCAAACCAAATATTCGGCGTACCGAATAGTTTGATATTCGGCAACATGGCCGAATACCGAATAGATACCGAATATTCGGTGCATCCCTAGTTCAAACATAAACAATAAAACTTAATCATCAGCAAAAAGTTAACATTGTTATACTGCATTATATGTACATCATCCAAAAAGAAGAATGATGTACAAAACACCTCAGAAATGCTGTTAATTGAAAGAAAATAAGTTGAAACTGGTGTAAATCAATAAGAACTAAAAGATCTTCTTAAAACACCATCAAAAACTTTTAAATGTGCAAAAAAGGTTTTTGATGGTGTTTTAAGATCTTTTAGTTCTAGTACAACTTGATTATCCCATAGTCTAAAAAATTATCACCAAACTATAAGATTAAATGCCAATAATGTATGGTCATAAATCACATTCACTTGACATTAAACACATTATTGTGTTTGTTACATCATCAAGTGATTTTAATATGTTCTATTTATATTTTTATTAATGTTTTACTAATTTATTTGTTCTTCCGTTATTCAAAATAAAAATTATGCCAATAAACAACTACCTCATGATATTAAAAGAGAAAAAATATAATACATTATTTTCCAGTGATGTCACAAATATTTATCCATCAGTCGAATATCAATGCAATATCTTCAGAGCCGTCCTTAGGGGTGGGCGACAGGTGTAGCTGCTCAGGGCCTTGCACCCAGAAAAAATTAAACATTCAGCATTTGTTTGCGTAAATGTTTAAATAATTAGCATTCATTGAGCAACTCACTTTATTTTGCAAAAGATTTTTACATGTTATGGAGCTTATGATATTGTGTGTTCTAATTTCTAAACTTAACATCAAAAAGGAAAGTCGATTCTGCTCTTTTCTCAACATATGATATATTTATTTAAAATGCAACAAGTTTCAAGCACGGCATTTTTCAAAAATGAAATTGAACCTGTTAATGCAACTAATACTCCAAACAATTAAGAAAAGCCATCTGTCTGCATGGACCAAAATTTCCAAGCCTATCCCATCCTGACCATCTGAAAGTCTTATTGGTATGGCCAGTGTAAAAATTGATGCAATCGAGCATTACATGCAGTGATATCAAGCACAAAACATGCTGATATTTCTTAAATAACATTTCTTAAAATAAAAATTTTTCAAAGTAATATTGAATAAATTTTTATGTAAAAACTTTAAAGCAGAGAATTCTTCATATTATATATACACTATGGAACCATTTATTTGGAATCCAGTTAACGAGAAAACCAGGTATCCGGAATGATACTTCCAATTGACTTATTTCTGAAAAATGTGCCAGAAAGTGCCAGTTTGACATGTGTATTGCTTTAAACGTTACAACATGCATGGTATAACTTGATGCCAACAACTAAGATTGCAAAAGGAAGCATATTTAGTTACATAACATTCCGATTTTTATGCAGGGGAAACAGGGGAATTTTTGTTTGCAAGGTATTCCCATAAATTGCCTTCTTTTCAAACACTGATTAATTTTTTAATTTGTTTGGATCAGATTTTTAATGTTTGTAATCTAATAATTAATTTGGGCACAATCCCAGAACAGGCTAGACACCCCATTTGGCAACTTTTCTGACAAGCAACACCCCACATGCGCCAACCTAAAAACTAATGTGATTGGTCCACTTTCCTGAATGCTTCCAGACTGTTTTTTACTGTGTCATCATCCTGGAATCATGGGAAATACAACATTTATAAATAACGACATATTAGAAAACACAGGAAAGCTGATTTTTATGAGATTCAAAATAAAACAAATGATTTCAACATAAGTTTATTGAAAAATGTGAAATTTTTAAAGTACTACCTTTCCAAATCAGAGTAGCAATTTAATCATTAAAATTTTCATTTCTCAACAACTTTCAGAAAAAATCATGGCATCATTTAATATTTTAAAGTACGTGCACCTATATCAGAGTAAACATTGAACAATTCATTTCTAATTTATGGAAGTATGAACGCTTCGCGTTCATAAAAAAATAATATATAACACTGAATACAGCAACCTAGTTCTGCAGCAATCTGAAAAATGCAGGAAACTCGTTAAAGCGGCAATCACTGAACATTGTATGAACGCTACGCGTTCATTAACCAAAAAAAAAAGAACATAACTGGATTCAGCAGTTCTCGCTGTGTAGTAATTTCAAAATGTACAAAACTCGTAAGGCCAGCATACCTACATGAGAAATATACAATAAATGGCTAATATAAAACACTAAAACAAAAAATCTATAAAATTATTAACATACCTTAACATAACAGACTAGAGGTCTGCACGGGCTGACATTTCCGGGCCCGGCCCGTATAGGTGAAAATTAGCAGTCGCCACTCGCCACGTGGCGATTAAAGTTGTAAAAGTGGCGATTAAAAAATCGGCCATCGATCGCCACTTTAGTCGCCACTCGCCAAGTGGCGATTAAAAAAATCTGTTAACGATCGCCAACGGAAATACAGCATTTTTCATGGAAATATCCATCTCTACTTTGATTACACCTAAGTAGAAAACTGGTTAATTCTTTTTCCTGCTGGATGCAAGCAGATTTCAATGATTTAGCTGTATTTTCAATATTTCGACTTTTCGCCATGTGTTTGCTCCTCACTTATTTTTTATAAGAAATTTCTATTTATTTAAAGAATTCTGCAAAATATATTCATCAGCTTTGATTCCACATGCATTTCAAATAATTTATTCCTTTTTTTTTTTACTGGATGGAAGCGAATTTTAAGGACATTGCAGTATCTTCAATATTTCGACTCCTGCCACATCCTCACCAGTTAGATTATTTTTCTTCAAGAGATACTGTTTAATCCTGCGAAATACACTCACCAGATTAGATTTCAACTGTATTTAATTTGTGTAGTATGTTAATAGCACATGTACTTATTAAATAAAACCCAAATAATATTTTATTGTGTTTTATTTGATTGTTTTTTTTTTTTTTTTATTATTGTATATACACTTAGCTGTTGGAATTTTGATTTAGTTATTTTTTATATAAAGAAAGTAATAGTAATTTGGTTGGTAATTGTATCTATAAACATATACAAATAATCCAAAAATATATTCTAAAAAATTAATACGATAACAGATTTTGTGGTTTTAAAGTAATTTTCTTGAATTTTGACTGCTTCCCTATTCTTATCATGAATAGTTGGCTGGTATAAAACTCTTATTTATAGAAAAATATGTATATATACAGCGATTATAGTTTATCTAGATGTCAAGAAAGTTTGAAACATTAGAGTGGCCACTAACTTTAAAAAGTGGCCACTAATGAAACGGAGTCTACCGGCCACTGGCTACTAACTCAATTTCCCAGTTTTCACCTATACCGGCCCGACCCAACTCATAGAGAAAAAAATTTGGCCCGGCTTGATGCAAAAATTAAAATTTTGGCCCAAACCCGGCCGATAAAAAAATTAAAAGTTCAGCCCGAGCCCAGCCCAGAAAAAAGTTAAAATCTCGGCCCAAGCCCGGCCCGGCCCAGCCAGAGTGAATTTCTAGAAAACATTTTTTACATCAAGTTGGTTAAAAATTTGTCTCGTACGAGGAGTTTTGACCAAAATATTTACCTTAACTTTTTTTTTTATGTTTATAATCTTCATTTTTATAAAAGTGCCGCAGGCTGCGATATTTATTATTTTTTTTATGAATATCTATTTCTTGTATATAAATGTTTCAGTTATCATTAATATTATTAATCCATATTCCATGTATAGAAGGGTTAAAAATCTGAAAAAGGCTACACAGTAAAATCTTCCATTTACTTTTTTAATGAATCTCTATTTCTTGTATGTAAATGTTTCAGTTATCTTTAATATTGTTCATCTATATTCCATGTATAGAAGTGTTAAAAATCTAAAAAAGGTTATACAGTAAAATTTTCTAAGACGGAATTGCATAGAAAAGAAGAAAAAAAAAAGTGTTATAGACAAGTTCCCTTCTAGCAAGTGTAAATGTATTATATTCTTTTCTTACTTATTAGTAGGGTGTAAAAAAATCATGATTTTTTTAAAAGAATAAAAAAAATCTGATTTTTTTTAATTAGGATTTTTTTTATTTTTTTCCCTGCATTAAAATATTAAACATCTATCAAGAATTAAGCATTTCAAAAATGAATAACCCTCCAATTACTAACATAATCTATGTTTTTTTTGCTTTAATTAATGAAATTTTAATTATATGTAATTATAGAAATTACAAAAAACTGCAAATTAAAAATTTCTTTAGTAACATACAAAATTATGTGCATTAATATTTTGTAATAATTATGTAAACCAATATTAAATACTGCTTATATTTTAAAGTTATTGATAAATTGCATTTATTTTTAAAATGATGATACAGATTAAATTTTGTAATTATTAAACAATTAACTGTTTAATTAAGAACACAATCTACATTAAAAAAAATGGTTGAAAAAAAAAAGGTGATAAATAATAGCTTGATAAATTCATAAAGCAGCCAGTAATTTTACACAGGTTCTAAAACGTATGTATATCAAATTGATCAAAAATTGTAGCAATGTATACAGCAAACTCATACATAATTTAAAAATAGATTACAAAAATTGTATTTTTGAAATTTAAATCAGATTTTTTTTCCCCACAACATTAAAATATTTGAATAGCTACTAAATATTATAATGTTTTGAAGTTATTTAACATTTAGTTAGATGTTTTTTAAATGTGTAACACTTCTTTTTACATAGTTTAATAATATTGTTATAACAATAACAAATATTACATTTTTTACAAGTGATTTAGTGATAATTTCCATTACTGATTATAATGCTTTTTCACACTATTTTAAAAAATCAGAAAAAATGTGATTTTATCATCTGATTTAAGGGCGATTCCGTGGAGAGTGTCACACACGTAACACAGGCTTTAATTTGCATTTATTCAATTATTTATTAAATTTTAATGTTAATTCTAATTTTAAGTGGTATGGTAAATAAGTTATTAGCATATTTTTAAATTTAAATGTGTGGCAATAAAACTCACAGAAGTATATCATTTAATTTCATTACTCAAAATGTGCTTTTTTTCTACTTCAGAAAAAAAGCACATTTTGAGTATGAAATTAAATGATATATTTCTGTGAGTTTTACTTACACACATTTAAACTAAAAAATATGTTAATAACTTATTTACCATAACACCTAAAATCAGAATTAACATTAAACTTTAATAAATAATTGAATAAATGCAAATTAAAGCCTGCGTTATGTGTGTGACTCTCCGCATGGAATCGCCCTTTAAATCAATTGATTAAAATCATTGACACTCTATTGCTATGTTTATTGTATATAAAAGAATGAATAACTTGATTATTAAAAGGAAATGATGACATTGTAAGTTATATTAGATTTAAATATCATTTTAAAATTAAATGCTTTTTATGTTTGTTAGATAAAAAACCATGCTTTTTACAAACTTACTGTACTTAAATTTTTCACAATACTCAGGAATTACGCTTCGAAACAATTATTTAAAGCTTTGTTTTGTGTATTCATAAGTCACAAAAATCACTTGTTTTAAAATCATGATTTAAATTGCTGATTTAAATCGTTGACACCCCTACTTATTAGCATATTAATTTTGCATGGATCAACATGTTTTTCAGTTTAAAACAGGGTTCTTTCATAGGCAGGTTCCTTTTCACACATTTTACTATATTTTAATTTAGCTATATTTTAATATGCATAGAAATAAACTATTCTTTAAAAATAATAAATTTTAATGTTTATAAGTGTACAATAATGGCAATTCAAAAATGTATGTATTTTTTGCAAAAATTTTTGGGTCAGGCCTAATTTAACTGACCTTTAAATGGACCAGTCTACGCTGAGACAATGATTTTCATACGGGCTGGCTCAAAACTATACTTGGGGAAGGACCAAGAAGATAATAAGGTGAAAGCCTGATTACTGCCTATGTACATCCCCTGGTTTAATATGGTTGCAACATCTGGCGATGTAGCACTCATTTCGGCGACATAAAATTAATTTTGAATTGCGTTTGCGAAAACCTTATTTCAAAGATTTTTGTTTTCGTCATTCTTTGAAAAATTAAATACAATTGGTTATTTGCAATTTATCACCAAGGCATATTTTTTAAATTAGAATTAAATACATTATTTTCCAAGAACATTTCAACTTTGACAGTAATCTTGAAAATTAAAATAAATTGAAAGGAAAAAAATAAACATATTGTTGCAGTTTAACATCACCTATAATTTATTTACCACCTATAATTTTATTATTT
Organism: Maratus speciosus; assembly: GCA_963932465.1. Lineage (NCBI taxonomy): Eukaryota > Metazoa > Arthropoda > Arachnida > Araneae > Salticidae > Maratus > Maratus speciosus. Next base: position 584,022,432 of record OZ010792.1, read on the forward strand.
GGTAAGGGAGTCAATAATTTTTTCGTTGAGAAATGTTTTTTAGAACTAATACAAATGTGTTTCTAATCAGGTTTAAAGTTATATGTATGTAACACGTAACAGGTGTCTCTACTATCTAGCATTGCTTAATGTGCAATTTTGAAGAACCACATGAATTCACATTTGTATTTTATATAAAGTCTTTTCATTCAAAAAAAAAAAAAGAATAAAGAAGGAAAGAAAGAAAAAAAATAAAGAAAGAAATAGAGAAAAAGAAAGAAAGAAAAAAGGACAATTGAACAATAATTTCATTTTCATTAGAGAGGGCCACATTTCCTGAAACCCCGTTTAAGGTATACTGTCAGACCTCATTATCATGACACCCGTTTTTTCCCGTCATTCTGCTTTTCACGTCAGTTTTCAAAGTCCCGATTTTCTGTATATAATTTTAATGTAAACTCCGGATTTTATGTCATTGAATAATTTGCAACTCCCTATATCCCGAAGGTTTAGGAAAATTGTCCATTTTCCAAAAAACAAGTAGTCATAAATCTGATTTTTATTCTTTTCAATTTTGTTTTTGCATTTATTTTGTTAAATAATAATGTTTTATTGCTTAATCCCCTAAAGGGCGGTGGGATATATTTTATCACACCTATGAAGATTTGCATCAGAAAAATTTTATGAAATTTTACTTTTCTAACTTCGACGGAAAAAAGTTGTAAAATTGCTTTTCATTATTTTGAAATAAAATTTTTCTAAATTTCCGGTGGGAATACTGCATTGCACAAACGTAATTGTTTCACCTTCAAGGGGTTAAAACTGCAAGAACAGTTATGAATTTAAAATTGTGTTAAATTAATTAAAAATGCAGCTTTTTATAAACATGTTTTTCTCTGACACCGGTTACTGCGACACTCCGCTTATGACGACACTTTTTTCTGGTCATTAGGGTGTCCGGATAACGAGATTTGACTGTATTTAAAAATTTTGAATGTAAGAAGGAAAACAAATCTAAAGGGAAACAAATTATAGCATGTATGAGTATATACTATAAAAATATGCAAAATAAACTTTTAAGCTTATTTGTATTATCAATATTTTCCCTTTATCTTTAATTCAATCTCATATTCATGCCAAAACTTCTGTACTACATTAGCATGATTATGCAATTTTTTTTTTTCTTCTAATATTGCCTATAACCATAAAAATTCCTGTGCAAGACAATTTTTAAAACATATGAAAATAAAAACTAACTTAGGAATTTAACAAAATAATATTTAATATTCAGAAATAAATTTATCAGGATTTAAAGAGTAAAGAGTAAAAAAAAAAAAATAAATAAATAAAACAAAAAAGTATTAAACAGTAATGTTTTTAACATTTCTTATTTTATTTTTATTTTATTTTTTTTTTTTTGAAGGATTTAGAGCCCTCCCCTCCCCCCCCCCCTTGCATATGCCTATGTTTCTGTTAAAAATAACTCGAATTTGCTAGTAGAAAAATTCATATTCGAGCGGAATAACTTTCTTCAACTTTTTTATTTACAACCTCAGCATTATAAATAAACACCTTTCTATTCCTTTTATTTTACATTTTTTATTGTTTTAAATATTTTATTGTCATGCTTAGTATCCATTTGGGGTAAAAATTTCAGATACGTTCAAATCCACAAAAAATGTTTCAGTATTTTAAAAAGTTTCAAAAATAAAAAATATATATATTGCAGATTAAAAACTGCAATCTTAGAGTAATTATCTGTTAACACACCGGAAATTGGGGAGACGTTATCTCTAATAGGTTTACAATCTCTGTACAACACATGTTCATTAGCGCCAAAATTTCGCCAAAGCGAATAAATACATTTGTATATAAATTTAATATATATATATCATAATAGTGACAAATTTCAACTTAAATCAGTTTCATTTAGTCAATGAATCGCTTTTGCATTAAAATTTTGGGAAAAAAAACAGATATCGGGTGAGATCTTATTAAAATAGTCAACGCACTTCTTCTTGTCGCGTAAGTATAACGATCGCAGTATATTCAATACTATCAAGTTCCTCGTTCCCCAAGTATAGCACTGAACCTTTTTGGGCCATGAAGGCTAGGAATGAAAACAGGCCTGGCTCTGTACAAATTAAGTTAGGCCCGGCCCATGCCGATCTCTATAACAGACATCTCCTTTCTTGAAACCCAACTCTAAAAATGTTGAATTGCCATAATTTCGTAAATTTCCAGTCATCCGGTAAACTTCATTTAACTTTCCAGCAAAAAAAATGAACAAATACTCACAATTTCAAACTAAATTACACAGGTACTTTAACTTTCAAATTTTACAACTAAAAAGAGCAAAAAATATTAACGGTACTTGTTAGTTATCCCGTCGACCAAATTACTGTCGCCAAATTGTAAGATTAAATGCCAATAATGGTTGATCGTAAATGTCACATTCGCTTGACATTAAACATGATCGCGTGTTTGTTACGTCATCAAGTGATTTTTAATTCGACGTTTTATTTAAATTTTTTTTAATGTACTAATTTATTTGTTCTTTCGTTATTTTAAATAAGAATTATGTCAATTTGTATAAATTGGAGAGTGGTTTGGCGATTTGTATAATTTGGCAAAATTGGTCGACGGGATAACTAACAAGTACCATATTAACAATAACAAAATTTGCCTTGCCATCATTTTAATTTTACAATTACAAAATGTCTTCCCTCTACACATGCGGAGTTGGGCTGTCAAAACACCGCTAGCTAATTGTCGATAAAAGTTTTCAGGTAGGCATAACCATCCCAATACCCAACAAATCAACCAATCCCATTAAGCTGATCCAAATTCAAGATCAGACCACTGTGGGCGTGGAAAGAATTTACGAAACAAACTGGTAACAACAAAAATCCATTTATCGCCTCGCCAAATTGAATGATGCCAAGTGTCTCGGCTGTTCTGGGATTCAGCCTTAATTTGAAATCAGAAACAATGTAACAGACGCATATAATCTATAAATCTAATCAGATGATGTTGCTTTAATGCCCAATCAGTTATCCAGAAAAACCAGTTATCCGAAATATATGTGAATTCAACTATTTCGGATAAATGGTTCTGCACTGTATTCACAATTCATAAAAAAGGAACAATAATGTTAATTATCTCCTTGACAATTACTTGAAGTCTTGGGAGAAAAAAGAAAGAAAAAAAACCGCACACCATGCTATTTTATCACCAAATTTGTATAGAAAAATGCCGTTTAGATACATATTAAAAACTTTATCAACTTTGATTTTACAAATGGTAACACCCATTTTTGATTCTTTATATGAGCTCCTTGCATCAAAAGCAGTTTTTGCTCCCATGATGCTGTTTCACTTTTTGAGCGATAGGTAGTATACATGACACGTCAACAACCAACATATGTGTTATCCACATATCATTGGCACTATCCAGGGTTCGTAAATATCATGATATTTTCGAAAATATCAAAAATATCATGATATTTTCGAAAATATCAAAAATATCCGATATTTTGATATATATCCAATATTTTCGATATATATCCAATATTTTCAAAGCAGCCAACTTATCGCTGATAATAAATGTTTTTGAGCATAATATAGATTAGAAACAAAAATATATTGCACTTAACAGGAAAACTTAATCAAACAATATTCTAAAAATGCATTTATCTTTATTTTTTCTGTTTTTTTCCATTAAGAACGAAACGGAAGATGAACTAATTGAAAACAGTAACAATTGGCTTTATACACTTATTAAAAAAACTAACTATAGGATTCAGTATCAAGATCAAGTATAAAAAAAATGAGATATTTTTAAAACAAAATTTTAACACAAACACAAAGTATAAAATGTCTTATTTCACATTTCCTAACATGTTGTATAGTTTAAATTCAAATGAACCAAAACTTGAGAAAAGATTATTTTCTAATATAACTGCTTATTTAAATTAATCAGTTTATCTTTCAATGGTTGTTCTGAATCAATTATGTCCCACATAATTATTAGTTCAACATTTAAAAATGAAAGCTTCAAATCCAAAGCTTGAAAAATATATTTTTCTTTTTTGGCTAAAAAAGTCACATCCAGAAGAGACAAAAGTTCTTTATCAGATTCACACAGTCAATAACAGTTGAAAATTCATTTCATTTACACTGAAATATTACAAATACAGCATACGACTGAAAATATCTAGCGCACATACATATTTTGAAAATAAATATCAAATGCAGAAAATATAAAACATCTTGATATTAAAAATAAATATCAAGTATATGAAAATATCAAAAATCTTGATATTTTAAAAATAAATATCGGTTATATCAGGGACCCGGAGCTGGAGCAAGAGCCCGGAGCCGGAGCGCTCCGGAGCTGTGTTTTCCCTGGAGCTGGAGCCGGAGCTGAAGGTCTAAATTTTCTCCAGCTCCAGGGCTCCAGGGTTTTTAATATTCTTTTAAATCTTTTTTTTTTTTTTTCAGTCTTTTAAATTTCCAGGCTTAAAATATTTTTATTACATCATTATTCAGTACTTTAATTATATCACTTTTTTTATTATTGTTGTTAGAGATGGAAAACTTCTCAAAACATGGTAACACTAATTCTACTTTCTACTTGAGTTAAGACTATTTGAAAACAAATATGGCCGCCTGTTGTTTCCTAGTTGTACAATTTTGGTTGTTCGAAAAGTGTAGAAGAAATTTAAGATTTTTGTGTTTAAATTCCACCAAACTTTCTATTTTAAAAGCAAAAGCTAAAAGATGTCATTTTCTGAATAAACATTTCAAGTTTGATGAGAGGAAAAATGCATAAAGAATTTGTGAGTAAAAAATTAAATGTGTAAATTAAAATCTGCAACTCAAAAGCGTGAACTCGGAGCTGAGTTGGAGCCGGAGCTGGAGCCACAGTATTTTATCTAGGAACGGAGCTGGAGCTGGAGCATCAAAAATTGTTCGGCTCCGGGTCACTGGGTTATATATTATGATATATATCCACTGATGTATATCAACGACAATAGATGGAGCACAAACACTCTACAGTGGTACCCCACAGATGTAAAACGGCCAAGAAGACGACCTCAAGTAAGATGGAGTGATGAAATCAGAAAAGTAGCCATTGTAAATTGGATGACTAAAGAACTTGACAGGAAACAATGGAAAAATCTGGGAGAGACCTACATCCAGTAGTGGATTGAAAACGGATGATGATTATATATCAACGAACCCTGGCTGTATATAAATGATTATCTAAATTACATTTTATCTTTCAATGGCTGTTTTGAATTAACTGTCTCACATAATTATTAGTTCTACATTTAAAAATAAAAGTTTCAAACATAAAACTTGGAAAAGATTTCTTTTCCTAAAAAAGTCATTGCCAGAGGCAAAAGTTCATTATCTACAGAATGACACAGTCAATAACAGGTAGAAATTTCATTGACACTTGCTTTGAATGTAGAAAACATAAAAATTATCTTGCTCAGTGATATTTTGAAAATAAATATCAAGAATTTGAAAATATCAAAAATATCAAACCTCTTGATATTTTGAAAATAAATATCAAGAATTTGAAAATATCAAAAATCTTGATATTTTAAAAATAAATATCAGATATATATCAAGATATATATCATGATATATATCCATCGATATATATCAACGAACCCTGGCGCTATCTGATGCAAGATGGGTTTCATGTGCTTGACGTCATCAGGTGATTTTAAATTCGATGTTTGTCTGTATTTTTAATAATGTTTTACAGATTTATTAGTTATTTTGTTAAGTAAAATAACAATTACGCACTTAAACGGCAACGCCATTAGGAGTGAAAAAGCATTGAAAAAATATCGTGATTTACGTACAATAAATCAGTTGTAACTGATGTCACAAACATTCAGCAGCTGATAAATAAAGAAAATAATGTAATTAATATCCATCATTTTTTCGTTTTTATAATACATTGTAAATTTTAATGTTTAAAGTTACTGATAGTTGATCCTTTAAAGAGTGGGCTTTTCCGAATCAGGGTTCATACTCATTTTCCAAGAAAAAATCTCCTGAGAATCCCCTGATGCATTTTCAGCAGGGTTCGCAAAACCCCGGGTTTTTCTGAAAAAACCCAACCCACATGGGTTTTTTCATGAAAAACCCAATTTTCCCTGGGGAAAATCGGGTTTTTTCAAAAGTATAATATATGCGCAGTTACATTATTGTATATTGTATTTTCTATATATTATATACACTATACATAAAAAAATACATTGTTCCCTTATATACAATATAATTGTAATGCTATTTTACAAGTTATAAATTGTATAAATTATATGAATTTAAATTAATTAAATGTCAGTGTTTCTCACAAATTAGTTTTAAATATAATAGAGGATATAAAATTGTTAATTTTCTAATCAAATAATGAATAGAATATTAAAATTTAAAATGTATAAGTAGGAAGAAAAAAGGGGTAAACAAGCCTGATGTGCCAATCCCTAAAGTTTCTTCTATCTCACATGTTAATAATTCAAAATTCGCTATCACAGTGCCAAAATTAAATGACAATCTATACCCATCATGAGGATTATAAAATATAGATTTGTTGAATTGGATGCATTTAACAAGGAGATATAAGTATCACCTGTTGTGCAATTTACAACATTAACCACCAACCTGATCAGTAACAATTTATGTCAACATCTAACTGAATCTGAAGTTTGAGGAAAATCCATGCATTATTAGTTCTTGAGATAAAGCTATTGCAAAAAGTGAGATAAATGCAGCACAACAGTGCCACTGTTGGGCGATATACACCAAAAACTAATCAGCACCAGTTTATATCAAGGTCTAACTGAATCTAAATTTTTATTCAATTCCGTACATTAGTTCTTGAGATAAGAGTTATTCAAGAAACCGCAAAAATGCAACATACTAGCACTACCTGTTGGGCAAACACCAAAATTTCAATAGCACCAATTCATATGCACCAAAATTTCAATAAGCAACAACTTAACTTGTAACTGAATCTGAAGTTTTATGAAAATCCGTGCATTAGTTCTTGAGATAAAGCTATTGCAAAAATTGAGATAATGCAGCATAGCAGTGTCACCTGTTGGGCAGTATACACCAAAAACTAATCAGCACCAGTTTCATCAAGGTCTAACTCAATCTAAAGTTTTGTGAAATTCTGTGCATTAGTTCTTGAGATAGAGCACCCACAAAAATTTTTTCACATATACAGACAGACATTTTCTAAAAACCATCAAATCGTCTTCAGGATCTTTTTAAAACGTACAAATCCATCATAAACTGGAATTCGAAATTTTTCACGAATCCAATACACAAATACATTTCACAAATCCAATGTATTATTCTTGTAAAGATAGAAAAAAGTAAAAATACATATTTTTTATTCCATGAATATAGTTGATTTGAATTTTTTATATAAAGACATTCTTATGATATAAGCTTTACCTTATGTAGTACTATGTATGTTGCCTACTAGGTTCTATGTTAGTAAAGTATTTCAATGTGCTGAAATACGTTTTATGTTACTTCAGATGTGTATGTAATGGCTTTTATATATTAATATTTTTTCAAAATTAACTGAAATGACTTAAATTCATTAAATGTATATGTTGTATAAATTTTTTAATTATTTCTGAAAATTGAAAAAACCCACATTATGGGTTTTTCAGTGGGCTTTTTCAAGTGGGCCCATTCTGAAAAAACCCACCGGGTTTTTTCAAACTGGGCCCAGCTTTGAGAACCCTGATTTTCAGGGATGCATAATTTTTCCATGTCAACAATCAATGACATTTTTTAAACCAGTATCACGACCCCCCGCCCTCATCTCCTTTAAAAAAAAAAAAAAATACAAACTAGATAATCTCAAAACTACAGTTTATATATTATCTATATAAACAATATGAACAGAACTTTAAAGGAAAAGCATCAATTTGTGTACCCATCAGAGATGAAGTCTGCAAGCCTTGTGGGGCTCTCCTTAAAAAACTTGGTAGATTACTGCAAGAATTTAATTTCCACTTAGGGATTTTATTACCTTTTTGAAAAGCATTACGAATAATATGAAGGCTCAAGTGTCAATATCAATTTTAAAATATCGTTTATTTTTCTTAAGTTCTTCAACAATTTTCAAACCTCACGATATTAGAAGGCATGTCTAGTGACTGAATGGATGTCGCCATACGTTAGAAGTAGTGCAGATTAAATATAATCTGTAAGAAGGAGTGGCTAAAATATCACGATGTTAGAAGAAAGGTCTTAGTTTGATTTCATTAAGACAACACAAAACACGCAAACAACAGCGATTGCCCTCAATTTCTCAGAGTAACCAATCATTTTGCCAGGTTTTCCCAGGTTTGGGGAATTTTTTGCACTATCCCCTGAGATTCCCCTGATTTTTTAGGGCCCAAATTTATCCCCTGATTATCCCAGGAATCCCATAATCCCCTGATGAGTAGGAACCCTGCGAATATCTTGACATTTTAACAACAACATGCTTCCATTTACTTATTCGGCGTTTTAGTTTGGGGATATTTTTTTTTTCTTTTTTTAAGGAAAAAAGTCAACGAAATAATGGAGAAGTGCCCTTAATTTTTATGAATTTTGGTACGTTAATCTTCTGTAATTGCCATTTAAGGTGTCATGTTTCATTTAGCTAAATATATGCCAGCTATTGCAAATCTAATAACGAAACTTTCTTCCGTGCAATGAATACATAATTAATATATACTGACATACGTGGATACATGCATGAATTTAAAGAATACATACTTACATAAAATGAAATCTAGTGAACTCGGTGAAAATGATTTTCAATTACTATTGAAAAATATATATTTATGTTAAACAGTAGATTTTAAGATGATTTATGACTCTACACCAGCAAATTAACGTTTAACATTCGAACAACCGCGACATTTCAAAAAGTAAACAAAATATAAAAACGATATCGAATATGGAATCGAACACAGTTTAGTCGATAATTTTTTTTCTAACTGCTAAAAATATGATTTGCTTAAAATATTATACTCCGTTGTAATGCTTTTTAAAAATGCTAACATAATAATTGAAAAAAGCTCTTCTTTCAACATTTATAACTGTCAACATTTATAAGTGTAACAACATTACAGTGCTATCCATTTTATTTATGTTACTATTTGGCCATCTAGTAGAATGGAGCGAAAAATCAATCAACCAATTTCGGAGAGACGAAATATAAACAAAAACTGACAAAAACCTTTTTTTCCCCCTGCTTTCTTTCGTTAGTAAAGGCAATGGTGTTTTGTAAGTATATCTAATATGAATCGGATTAAAAAATGATCACTAATGTTGCTATTCTGTATATGACTTGCGGACACTTAGTTTGAAATAAACTGTAAAATTTCCGCTTGATGCAGTCTTCTGTAAAAGAATCAATGCAAAAACCCTTGACGGGTTAAAAGTTTCTGACGAAGCACTTTATCTTATGCTCTAAGAATTTTAAATATGGAACTTAAAAATAGTGATATCAAATTTTGAGTGACGTTATGCTATTTCTTAAAAAATATATTTGTATTTATTTCATCATTTTATTTTTGTTTTATTTATAATCGCATGTGCAAAAGTTATGTTCAACATGAAAAGCTGCATAAAATTGTATTCGCTGTTGCTTTATCATTTATAACTCTCATAAATTCAAAATATGAGTTTTAAAAGACATGATATAAAATTTAAGTGACGCCTTGATGTGACTTTAAAAGGTTTGTTTTAAAATTCAATTTAAATTATTTTTGACTTGGTTAAAATATTTTTTTACATCTACACAATAGTTTTAATTTTCCAATTCACTGTTAAATATATCACTTTCATTGAATCTGTACTATGCATTGAAATGTATTTATTTCAATAAATTGATTTATCTTTCGTCTCACGCTATTCAAAATTGTGAGTAAGATTTATGTAATTAAGATAAAGTGCTGCGTCAGAAACTTTTAACCCATCAAGGGTTTTTGCATTGATATCATTACTTTTTTGAGGTTAGTGATAAAATGATTAAAAAAAAGATACTTATGGGATTTAATGCAGATTTAATTTTTACTATTTTATTACAATTTTCCTTATAGCAGTTTGTATATAAAAACAAGTGGGTAAGTATAATCGCAGATCGCACAGAGGGTTTCATTTGATATTCATTTAAAAACACTTTATCCTTAAATTAATAAATCCAAAATGTTAATTTATAATTATTAAATCCTTACATAGATAGTGCACCAATAGTTAAAATTTTCATGGGACAGGGAACACACTCTTTTAAACAAACCACCTTCCAATTGAAGTCATCAAAAACCAAGTTGAATAAGCCAGACCCCGTTGTGTTGTTTGACAAACAGCAGTCTCATGTCCCCTCCTTCCCCCCCTTTTTCAAAATTTTTCAGACCAGTACCTATGAATGGAACCGAAATAATTTTTTCTCTTCAGAAATTACGATAAAAAAAATAGTATGCAGTACTCATAAATTTACTTTAATGCTATATAGGGTGATTATTAAGTTAATTATAACGTTTGGAATCTGTTGCATTGATGTCTGAAAGGTAGTTTCTGAGTTATGGAAGCTGGACCCATAAGGCGCCATAGAGGGGCGAAGCCCGCTAGTGTCTATCATAATTATATCTGTCATGTGGACTAATTGCGATATTTAATCAAAATAGCCCACCCCCTCCTCATCACCGGAAATATAACAAATACAAAATGTATATTTATAAACCTATCGTCAAATAGGTTTTTATTTCTTTTTCCCTAAAAAAAAAAAGATTTTTATATCCGTAACGTAAATAGCGGATGAAGCCCACTAGTTCCTATCGTAATATATATTTTTAATAATTTTATATAGTCTATAATAAAAATCAGACTTAAAATAGTCTAGTTCCATGAGTACTTGTAGTGTCAGTTACATGCTACGATTTTTGGATACCAGTATTTTAGAACGGGAAAATGTGACTTATTTTATCGGATATATCTCATTAATTGAATAAGGCGAAGCAAACTTTTTGAAAAAAAGGTGGCCAACAAGCATAGCAGTTATCAGCTATGTGACTTTATGCTAAAGTCCATTCATTAATTTGATCTGCTTTAAAAAGATTACGGAAGATTAAATTATAGTAGGACCTGGATTAACCGAGCTTCGATTAATCGAGGTTTCTGTTAACCGAGCCGATAACAAAGTCTGATTTTTTTCCCTTTTGAATGAGCCTTAAAAATAACCACACTCTTTAGCTCACTGTCCGTGCTATACAGGCCCTTCTGCCCCTAAAAGCACTCAACTCCAAAGAAACATTGGACCCTGATAAGTCAATAGCGAACAATGCTTTGTTTCCAGTGGCTGTGTAAACTTTCGTAAATTTTTCAATTTGCATTTTAAAATTTACTACTGGTAGATTGATTTTCTTTTTAAATTTGTTAAGCTGTGAAACAGAACTTTACATATATTTATTTTTATTATTTAAAAAATGTTCTATATATATTTTTAAAAAGAGATGTTAAATTCGCAAGCACGGCGAGTTTTTACACACAGTTTCTATTAACCGAGATTTCCGATTCAAATTTACTAACAGTCCCAATTAGCTCAGATAATCGAGGCTGCACTGTGTAATTAAAAGGGTTTCCCTTTTACTGAGGGATTTCAAGGCCGAATCAGCTGATGTTAGTTGCTGTTTCCGTGCTTGATTAAATAAGATTAGTTAAACATTTGAAAATTACCAAATATAAAAGGAACTAAGTCAACAGAGTCTTTGCTTTATGGTATTTTTTAACAACGCTATAAGAAAATGATTTTAAATAAGAGATTTTAAATGTAACGTTTTAAATCTGACATAATTTTCACCAAACTTTCCTTTCTCTTTGTAACATTCAACTGAAAATATTTTTATTATTAGAAAGATAATACAGTGGAACCCGGTTAAGACGCTCACGGTTAATACGCGATCCCGCTTAATACGCGGATTTTTTCCGATCCCTTGAACATCGCCTATAAGGCTAATGCAAAAATATCACGTTTAATACGCGAACGGTTAATACGCGATCCCGCTTAATACGCGAGAGATTTCTGGTCCTTTAAGGCAAAAAAATCACGCTTAAAACGCGAATTCATTGATCAAGATGCGAATTCCTTGTCTGCTTTCCAGTATTGACAATTTATCAGATTTTTTATATTAAATTGAAAAACAGCGACTTCAGATAGTAATATTTACTTTATTTAATAACAGATTAACTAAGGCGAACATTACTAATCGGAAATAGCGGTAGATATTTGAATTTTAAAAAACCCGCTAAATTAGAAACACTGGAATTCTTTGATCCCGCGTCCTAACTTTCTGTGTTTTTCGCTTCGTGTATGTTTTCACTGCAGAGAAAGACGAATTCAGGGTACTCAGATATGTAATTAAAATAATAAAACTTTGTAAAAAATCACCATAAAATTAAAACAAAACACAGGACGCGTTTCGAGCTAAAAACATAACAGCTCGTCATCAGCTAAGCATACACGTGTCCGTAAACGAACAAGTTCAAAAATGGCTCGAAACGCGTCCTGTGTTTTGTTTTAATTTTATGGTGATTTTTTACAAAGTTTTATTATTTTAATTGCTTCATATCGCCAGTTTTCGGTGCTGTTTCGCTACTCAGATATGTCATAAAATTAGGATTAAAGATGATTATACCTATTGTTAGTGAGGTTTTATATGTAAGTTATATACCTAATGTGTTTTATAATGCATATTAAAGGTAAATAAAAATAATTAAATTCAAAAAACCCGACTGCGTAAAAAGCGAACTAATTAATTATTTCTCATCAATGTGAAGCTATTTTTTATATCACTTACCTATTTTTTTATTTACTTGTAATGATTACTTTTAAGTTGTGTTTAATTGTTAGTTCCTATCTATAAACACTGTTTTGATGAGGCCTATAGATGTCTATGAAGGTTAGAGTTGCAGTAAAGCTAGAGATCTTACCTACACAACTTCGAGGTTGTGTAATATTTAAACGGAGCTTCTGACTGTAAAATAGTCAATGAAACATCGTCTTCATTTTGAAAGACCTATCCAATGTTATGCCACTCAATATGGAGCGTAAAAATGTTTTTTCGTCTCTACCGCCATTTTTCATTTTATAAAAACAAAACCTAGCCTATAACCATCGGACGGTTAAGACGAATCGATAGAGACCTCATTCATTAAAATCCATCCAGCCGTTCGGATGTTTCGAGGGTATAAAGAAATCCACTTACCCAGATATACGCGTGAAACACATAACCTTTCTTGGCAGTCGGGTAAGAAAAAAGAAACTCGTAAAGATTAAATAAATACGACTGAGGTTGTTCAATTCTTTTATGTTTTCTTTTCTTTTTGCTATGCTAACAATATTTTTTACAAAAAGGATAATTTTCTTTTATAATGAAAAGGATAGATTATAATGGCACTCATTATCACAAGTACTAAATATGATTTTAACAACTGGGTTGTGCTTTCAAAAGTTTAATATTCTAAATTTTTTACCTCTGCTAAAAAAAAAAAAAAAAAAAAAAAAAAAAAAAATAGGCTAGCTTGAAATTAATTTTTTTATTTTTGGTTGTAAATTAGTCTAGCTTGAAATTATTTTTTTTTATTTTTGATTGTAACGTATTAATCTACATTAAAGCCGTTTAAATTCATTTATTTTTTATTTTTAGTAGTTATTCTTAGTCGCTCCTAAAAAAATAATAATGAGTTAAAGTTGAATACAATTAAATTTCAATCTAAATATACCTAAAAGATAAAATTTTCAACCGTAAACATCTAACCGAAAGCCCTAAAGTTCATTTAGACGATTAAATGTGTAAATAAACACAGTTTTTGCAACATTAAACAAATCACGTTTAATACGCGATCCCGCTTAATACGCGACTTTTGTCCACTCCCTTGAAACGCGTCTTAACCGGGTTCCACTGTATTATTATTTGCGCTACCTTAAAATTGGCAACTATAGTTAAAAATATCATCTCGAAATTTGAAATAAATCTCTCATATAAATATATTTTTTAATTTAAACTGTTTTGCAATATTATTATTTAGCCACTTTGGCCAATATGACGTAATTTCCTCCATTTACGACTTTTAACACATATCAATGAATTTATTATTTAAAAATTTTCTTTTTCTTTTAATATTCACGTGTAAATATAATTTTTATGATGTAATTTTCAATGTTTTCCTGCTTTTAATGCATAATCATTTAATTCTAATTTGAAAATAATTGATTATTTTATAATTTTCTTTCATTTTAAGTAAGCATGTGTAAAAACAATTTTTATGACGTAATGTTTAGTATTTTCCTGCTTTTAACACGTTATCATTTAATTCTAATTTAAAAGGATTTTTTTCTGTTTATAATAGTCACGTGTGAATAAATTTTTAATTTAAAGGATATATTATTCTTTGCGCTGTTTTAACAATTGGCAACAATTTAAAATAACCTTTTCTAAAATATGTAAAAAATATCTCTGGAAATTTTGAATATTTTAATTTAAAATTGAAATAAACCGTCAAAAAATTAGGCAAGTTAAAAATAATAAATGCACTCTGCAAACTTCGAGTTTCTATTGAATGATTAAATTGAATGAAAATGATTAAATTCTCATGTATAGTTTTTTTTCCTATAAGACTTTTTTAATGAGACAATTTTATCCAGATTTAACATTAAATATCTCTTAAAATAATTCTTCGATTTAAAAACTGCCTACTTCAACGTTTTTATCAAACATTTCTCTATAATACTACCCATTTTAATATTTTTGTATGCAGTAATTTTCTTAATATTTGCGAAATAGACCTCTAGTCACAAAAGATTCTTTCAAAGCGGCGATGAGAGCGTTAGTTTTTTTTTTTTTTTTTTCGAATAAGAGACAAAATGTAGTACGCAATTGCGTCAAAAGATGGCGACACCAGAATTCTGATATGCTTATTATGTAAACTGTAAATATTGCAAAGTTAAATAAAAACAATTGTCTCGGGGTTATCAAACTTCATTGTTATTTATAAATAAAACATTTCAACTAAATTTTTTATTATAAAAGAATTATTACATCACAATAGTTTTTATGCAAGGAAAATAATAATAATAATAATATTATGGATGTCAGTGATTATATATTGATTGACCGTCATAATAATAAAAAATGATATTATAAAGAGAAGAGCTGAAATGAATTATTTTTTTACGTTTCTGATCGTGGGATTTATATTCAAATTATAATTATTAATGTATATTTTTTGTAAAGTGATTGAAATTAAATATATTTATAAAATTTATGGTAATATTTTTATTGTTGAAAAATTGCCAAGAAATAATCATCATCAAATTGGCATCATTATAATTGTAATTTTATTTAACTTAATAACAATTAAAAAATTACAAAGGAAATAAGAATAATGGTCAATTAACAGGCTTTAAAAGAAAAAAAAAAGCATATTCACATGTGAAAAAAAGTACTAGAGAGTATCGAACTGCCTATCTTAAGATCAATAGACGATGGCCCTTAACCACTCAGCCAGTGGGAAGACAAAATTTTTCTCCCCAAAAGTGGTTAAAAAGAAAGCATGTGTATGAATACAGTGTCATGCATTTTCGGTGAAATTTCCATAGAATGGCGAAGAAATATAGTCCGATTTTTCATGCACATTATAAAACGAACAAGAGTCTTTCTGGAAACAAGTAAATTGTTATTTGGTTCATCTGAAACATATTTATTTGATTTTTAAAAAATCGCCCGTGTCATTTTCGAGAGAAAAAAAAATCGAATTATTTAACGAACGAGAGTTTTCCCAGAAAAAAGAAAAGTGTCATTCACCTCGCCTTAATCACATTTATATTATGTATCAATTTAAAGAAAATCGTTAGTACCGTTTTCGAGATTTTGAAATTAGGAACTTCTTACATACCATACAAATGCTTTCGCTTTAAAAATGGCTATTTAGATCTCAAAATATACTGCACATGTAAGACTGTTCTAGAAAAATCAGAACAATAGGACCTATATCTGCTGAGTTATTAAAAGGCGGCTTTTCGCATTTTCTTTGATGTCGAGTTAGCCGTATATATGAGTTCCGCCATCTACGAGTTCTACAATACGATTTTAGGCTTAAGGCTGCGTCACTCGGAATACTACCGTCTTCCCTGATCTTAATTGTATGTGAAGATAGATTTAAATTTATTGTAGAAATTGAGTCAGGCCGGGCCATGACTGCAAAATTATAAATGGGGTGGACTGAATTTATTAAAATTTGAGTTCTTATATCTGGTCTGGCCAAGATAAAAGCACTTAATTGTGATCATGTTCATAAAAAATTAAGGTACAGATGTCATATTCGTCCCATATTGGCGCGATTTTTTTCGGTTGCCAATTTGGCGAAAACATCAACAGCATAAACAACATAATCCGGGTTACCACATCAAACAAAATAACGACACTTTGGCGCTAGTTAAGTACACGTTGTGTACATATGACATTGGTGTCAGAAAAAAATCGCGCCAATATGGGGTGAACATGACATCTGTACCTTTAAAAACGTGTTTGTTCACTTTTAACAAAAGTTGTTGTTTTGGGACGTGAGCGCCCGGACCATGAGGCATAAGCCGCTGAGGTTTTTACCCCTGCAAATCCAGCATCATGCAAGGATAACAAAAGTTGCATAGCAAAGTTACAATCCTATAAACATTGGAGTTTTCAACATACAAGGGTCATGCAGTGCTTTACTAAGCATTGAACGCAGCACTTTTCTCAAAAGGATTAAGGATGACAACCTAATTTTTAAATGGCATTTTTGTTGCTTGCTACAAACTAGGGAATTTTATCTGTCTGATGCTTTCTACATTATATTGTTACTCAAAAATGTGTTGTGTTCGATTTAGCCAGAGGTATAATTATATCGAAATCCATGAGTATCTTTTATTAATGCAGGATTTCATTATATACAGTTTTTTTGCTACAGACCAAACTTTTTTGTTCCTTGAAAGAAATTTCATACAACTATACCTGCTAAGATAATAACCTGTATAAATAGGAACTTTCCTTCGACTCTAGTGATTAAGTTTCAGAAGCTTTTAGTATAGTATTAGTTTTCTATTAATTAAACAATTAATAGTGAACTACAAAGTAGAATAAACCTGTGAAAATGCAACTGATAGAGACCGAAAAAAAAAAAAACATTTTTCCATTTTGGCAGGTAGATATCAGGAGATGAAATTTTCAGTACTTATGTATTAACGCCACTGCAGCTTATATATATATATATATACTAATAAAAGAACAAATCGCTCTGTCTGTCTGTCTGTGTGCGATGGCTAGCAAAATCTACGGAATGTAGATTTGTGTGTGAAATGTTTTTGAGGCTAGCCCAAAGTGTCTCATGATGCACCATAGCTTCAGCATTTTAATATTCTAATTATTAAATGAGTAATTAATTAATATTCGGACATCACTCCCATAAAAAAGTAGCTATTTTATCTCCAGTCATGAGCGCACATGCCCAGTACACATCCCTATGAAATTGAATGTAAATTTCGAATGCTCTCACAAGTCACATTGGTTTGTTCGGTAAAGCGTCAGCATGCCAAAGTGAAGGACTCTAGATCGATACTCGGTAGGGCCAAGGATGAAATTTTCTCTTTTATAAATAAAAGAAATTTCATTTTTTTTTACTGAAATTTTATGTGTCTCATTTTTATATATAAGAAATTTTATATATGCAAGCTAATTTTTATATATAAGAAAATAAAAATAAATTTTCGTGCAGTCGTTCAAAAATGAATCACCAATGTCAAAATTATTAAAATTAGATTAAAAAAATATGCATATAAATTAGACATTTCCTCTTGAAATAAATATTAAGGGTGCAAATAATAATCATAGCGTTAAATGTCAGAACTTGCATGTATCTGTGTACTGAAAATTTCGGAAAATCTCCATACTATAATATACTGATCCTAAATTAAACACTATCCTTACAGAAAAGATTGTTTTGTATAGTGCTGCCATCTTCTGAGTATTTTCCAGACTGAAAGATACTCCTACACCAATTTGCAAATTTGCAAGAAAATTCAGCGAATTGTTCAGCTGTTATAAAATGGATCAACACCCTCATATTTTTATTGGGGCCCTTTTTTAATTTTGCATTTCTTTAAAATATTATAACGAATAATTCATACTCTATGATAAAATTTGACTAATTGAAGATCTAACTCGCTAGATACTGTCCATTTTAACGTATTTTTATGTTAAGGCCCTGTTTTAACTATCAGCACTTAAAAATGGCCCGATTCACTAACTGTTTTTTCCCTAACAACTTCTTAGACCTAGCAGCTACTACATGAACGACAAAAAAATTTCTCAGACTTCAACTACGACCAATTGTGAATATTAATTGCCTTCTTGGGGCCCTTGGTGCTCCCTTAAAAATGGTCCGATTCACTAGCTTTTTTTTTGTAATAACCTCTTAGATTCACCAGAAACTACATGAACGACAAAGAAAATTAAAGATTCAGACTTCAGCTACCAACAATTTTGAATATTAATCGCCTCCAGGGGGGCTTTTGGTGCAGCTTCTTTAAAAATGATCGGAATTACTTGCAATTTTCTTTAACATATTTCTAGCATCCTCTGACTACTTTAAAATATAATAAAATATATTTTTATACATAACTGCATGCTACTTAAGTCCCTGGCCACTTAAATTTTTTGCACCATAAAATTGTTAATAAATTGCATCCTCTTCATCCGATCTCAGGGCTGCAAAAAAGCCGGCTAAAATTAAAAAATGCCAGGCTGGTGGCTTATATTGGTTTTAACCGGCTTTTTTTGGCTATAATTGGCTTTTATACAATGAAGCATTGTAATCATAAACTACACACTTTAAAGTGTTTTTAATTAGTTTTAATGACATTTAATTCATTTAGAGTTTAACTAGCAGGAATGACCGAGCTGTGCTCGGTCAAAATTAGCTTTGTGTTTATCTCGATATATTATTCCCACTGAATCATTCTTGCTGTTTTAGATGCAATTAGCTTGACCCTGAGACATAGTAACCCAAAATGACACACCAATCGAATTTTTTCGAACATGCGACCTAACACAATGCTCTTCTAGAGCCTGAAAACGATGGAATACAAAATTTAGTGGAAATCGTTAGTCGTTTTCTAGATAAAATAAGCTTGACCCACGTTTATTCAATAACCCACTAACCAAAATTTCTCGAACATGTCAGCTATTTCAATTGTCTTTTTGTACTGTGAAACGGTATAACAAAAAAATTGTCAACATTGTTTGAATCTTTTTGAGATGCCGTTAGGTTGACCCCATTATCACCAAATGACCCACTAATAGAATTTTCTTGAGCATGCGTCCCAGCCCAATGGTTTTATCTTGTCCAGAAACGGTGTAGTGCAAAGTTTTCTCAAAATCTTTTGAGCCGTTTTTTAGATACAGTTAGCTTGATCCTGATCCATTAGGACCCAAAATGACCCATTGATTGAATTTTCTTGAACATGCGACCCTGCCCAATGCTCTTATCATGCCCGGAAACGGTATTATACAAAATTTTGTCAAAATGTTTTGAAGCGTTTTTTAAATACAATTAGCTTGACCCTGACCCATTGTGACCCAAAATGACCCACTAATCAAATTTTCTCGAACACGAGACCCATCCCAATGGTCTTTTAGTGCCTGAAAACAGTAGGGTGCAAAATTTCGTCAAAATCGTTAGAGCCGTTATCTAGATAAACTTAGCTTGACCCACGATGACCCAAAAATGACCCACAAATCGAATTTTTTCGAACATGTGACTTAGCCCAATGGTCCTCTCGCAATCCAAGACTGTAGAATATAGAGTTTAGTGCAAATCGATGAGCCGCTTTTTAGATAAAAGTAGCTTGACCCACAGTGACCCCAAAATGACCCACTAATCTAATTTTCTCAAACACGTGACCCATCCCAATGGTCTTTTCGTGCCCGAAAATGGTCAGAAACAAAATTTAGTCAAAATCGATTGAGCCGTTCTTTAGATATAATTAGCTTGACCCTGACCCATTATGACCGAAAACGACCCACTAATCGAAATTTCTCGAGCACGAGACCCATCCCAATGGTCTTTTCGTACCCGAAAATGGTTAGATACAAAATTTAATCAAAATCTATTAAGCCGTTCTTTAGATATAATTAGCTTGACCCTGACCAATTATGACCCAAAATGATCCACTAATCGAATTTTCTTGAACACAATACCCATCCCAATGGTCTTTTCGTGCCCGAAAATGGTTAGATACAAAATTTAGTCAAAATCGACCAGCCGTTCTCTAGCTATAATTAGCTAGACCCTGACCCAATATGACCCAAAATGACCCACTAATCGAATTTTCTCGAACATGTGACTTAGCCCAATAGTCTTCTCGTAATCCAAAACTGTAGAATATAGAGTTTAGTGAAAATCGTTAGAGCCGTTTTTTAAATAAAGAATAGCTTGACCGACACTGACCCACTAATCGAATTTTCTCGAACCTGTGACCCATCCCAATCGTTTTTTTTGTGGCCGAAAATGGTTAGATACAAAATTTATTCAAAATCGATTGAGCGGTTCTTTAGATACAATTAGCTTGACCCTGACCCATTATGACCCACTAATCGAATTTCCCCGAACACGAGACCCATCCCAATGGTCTTTTCGTAACCGAAAACGGTAGGGTGCAAAATTTAATCAAAATCGTTAGAGCCGTTTTCAAGATAAAGTTTACATACACACACAATTTTTGCTCGCATTATAGTATAAGATAAGTAACCCAATTTCTCAATAATGAGGACATTAATACTGGAATAAAATTTAGATGGTTTTGCTAGTGAATTTGTAGTCAGAATTGCAAATATGTCATCTAAATTTTAAAAGGGCCATACCAACTGCCAATTTTTTCATTTTTACTGCTTTATAAAATTAAAGAGGACAATGGTTACTTAGTTACATGTTTTATTACTTAATTTTAAGAGCTATTAATATACAAGTCTTTTTTTTTATTTCTAGTAAACATTTAAAATTATACATAGTCATATTAATAAAAACACCATTTCTCACTATTAAAAACATTGCGAACAGCATATGCATGAATATGCTTAGCTTTTTAAAATTTTATTTAGAGAATTTTTTCTTCTTGTTTAAATGCTCTATTTTTTATACACTTATGTACCACTCTCCTTAAATATTATATTGTTTCTAATTTCTCTTTTAACATTTATAACTTAATCTCTCCATATGACACACAAGAATGTTTCCATTTTGATGGGTTACATTTTGTCATTAATTAAACGAGGTGGAACCCAACGAATTTCGACGAAAGAAAATGCTTACAAAGGAACTGTTGCATCAAATTTATAATACATCAACAACAATAATTAGAATTTAAAAAAAACAGTGGTACTCCGGGAGTGCTATAGAAGTGAAAACTTCAACAATTACGTGTGTGTTTTTTTAATCGTCAGGAAATGTTTTATTGTGCAGGAAATACTCTTAAATGTAGGGTTTTTTATTCATTATTATAAACTATTACTACCAAAATTACTTACCATTACTACCGAAAATGTAAATTTTTTGTGTGTTCCTGTGTGAACGCCGGGAGAAAAAGTGAGTTTTAGCTTCGTTCTTCTTTTGCGGATTGAGTTGAAGAGGGAAAAGTTCCTGTCATTCACCGTTTGGCACGCTAGTGTCTATGTGCCAAAATGCTAGCATGTCGGTTACGTAACAGTGTCACGAAATCAGTGGTTTTTCTCCATCTCAAAAAAAGCTCAACGCGCCTAAAGAAGTTTTCACTTCAAAAATCCATCTTACACTTGTTAATTTAACTCTCCAAAGACATATTTTAACCTAAGATTAACAAAATACTTTTTTCATAAACTTCAACTGTTAAAATTATTGAAAAATTAAACTTAATTCATATACGTCATAAGTAAAATATAATCAAGATAAGTAATTTTGATTAAGTTATTAATTGATGCTTGGTATTACGGAATGAAAAATCCGCAAAAATGATTTCACCTTGACATAATCATAGAATTTTCCTACCTTTACATCTAAACCAAATCAAGTCATTTTCCGCGTTTCACATCCATATTAACCATTTAAAAACATTTTAATGCACAATAGGTTATTAATAAATATATTTTCAAGCTTGAAGTCACGTTTGTCAACTATTAGAACTTTTCATGTTAAAATTCCCACTCGTGATTTGAGGTCTTAGTATTATCTCTGTACCTGCGCATAAAAATTCCAGAAATTTATAACTTTTATACGTATTCAAGGGGAAATATCTCGTTTTATCAAATAAAATTATCGTTTACTTTTAAATATGACGTCATTCATTCGCTGAAATATTTTGCCTATTGACTCAAACTCAATATCAACGAAATGAAAAAATAGTGAAATATAACAGCATCATCAGGGAAATTGTGTCTTTTTTAAAGCGTAACGTCATTTTCTGTTCAAATTTTGAAAAATATATTTTTAATTGTAATGAGAAAATGGCATCAGTAAGAATATAATCAATAAAGATAACAAATCCACTTTTAATAGAAATGAAGTATACTTCAGTTGCCACGATTAGAAAATTGGCATTAAAAACTATAAAAAAATTAATATCTCAAAAATAAATTGATACAACTTTCAAACAAATTGCATTTAAAAGTGCATTTTTTTCTGCATACGACAGTGTAAACATTTAAATGTGAGATGTTTAGAAGTTTAAAAATTTGCAGTAGCGAAAATTGCAAAAGCGAAATTTCATTTCAAATTTCAAAGTGTTGCCATTCGAAGAATGACGTATGCGTTACGCACAGATATGTTTGTCCTTTATAATATAGATATAATCTTTAGAATGTATAGTGTATGTGGAGCTATGTAATATAGAATTTCAAAATACCAGTTTGGAGCCTAACTTATATTATTTTCAATGTTTATATATATATATATCTATATATATAAAACAAGAGATGTCTGCCTGCCTGCCTGCCTGCCTGACCGAGGCAAGCGCCGAAATTATAGCACCTAGGCCTCTGAAATTTTCGTCATGTGTTAATTTTGTCCTCGGAAAGTGTACTTCACAGCCGAATTTTAAAATTTCAATTTAGATTTTTTGTTTTAAATTAAAACTTTATGCGTTAGAGGCTATTTACAACTTTCCGCCAATCCGCGGCAATGAAGCAGCCAGCCAATGAGAGCAGGCGTTAAATATTGGATCTATCGTAGCGGCAGCGGCAAAGGGCAAACTTCATTCTCGCAACTCCCAATGTTTATGTGTCGTAAGCTGCATGTAAATATACTTTTGCGTTTGTCTTCCTATAAGATTTAATATTATTTACATTAATTGTGATATTTCGAAGCGTTTTTTACTTATTTTGCAAGGTATACAATTCACGTAAGTTAGTTTAAATTGTATTTATTCTTTGTGTTAATGGCGTAGTCGCGAAAGAATGAAATGTGTTTCTTGAACTTTACCTTCTCTGAAGTAAATAGTTTCTGTTCTTGGGCAATTAAAAGTGAAGTTAATGTTCGATTCTTATGAAACTCATAATATATCACCATATAATTTCATCATATAAGTATTTCACGCCCTCAGGATTTTAAATTCAGTTCTTTTCCTTTTGTTAAAATCTTTTCTACATATGTTACACTTTATTGAATGTTTTCATAGTGCCAGGCATATCAGTTTAAAGTTTAGGCGTAATTCAATGAACGAAATTTTTGAGTACTGTTATTTATTGTAGTTATCTTTCTTCCTGTTAATATTGACTATATTTTTAGACACCCAAGAACGGTGAAATCATAACATGCTATAAATTGTACAACTGAATGCAAAATCCTGTGAATGTAGTATGAGATGTATGTTTTAATTAAGATTTGTTATTGAAATTAGTTTATTTCATATACAAAACACCATTTGTTATGAGTTTGGTAAGTAATCCTACCAAAAACCTATATCTTGAACTTTATTGAATGTTTTCATAGTGCCAAGCATATGAGTTCAAAGTTTAGGCCCAATTCAATGAAGCGAAAATACCAGATTTGCATGCCCGTTCTTGGGCGATTCTTATGAAACTCAATTTGTCACAAAATGGTGATTTTATTGACTTCATTTTTGCAAATTAAAATGGTTTCATGGCAATATGCATCTTTTCCCAAGAACGGACATGCAGTCTGGTATAAGATGTATATTAGAGTCCTGCGCGGTTCGGGTACAACCCGACCCGAACCCACAAATTCCATTTTAAGTCAACCCGCAACCCGACCCAAACCCCCAAAAATAATTTTCGGAAACCCGATCCGAACCCGCAAAAATAATTTCCATCAACCCGTCCTGAACCCGCAATGCAAAAAAAGTAAATTATGTTTTAATGCCACTATGAAAAATAATCTACAATTGTATCTCTAATACAATTTTTATGTTTTACATAGAAGAATGAACAAATCTATATTCTTTAACATTCAAATATAGTAAAACCTCTGAGCATGTTGGGATCATTGTATAGAGTCAAACATCGAATCGGGTTATCCTGAATTTTGTTTTTTCGGCTCGGAATGAGTCTAATTTTCTTTCTGCGGGTCGGGTTTGCATTACAAGAATTCTTTCGGGCCATCTATAGGTTTTTTACTGGGTTCGTTATAATCATTATCGTATCAGTAATTGAGAAAGTTTGTTTATATTAATTTTCAGAAACGAATTCTAAGACTATACAAAACTGACAGGTACGCATTTTGTTTTTGTGAAACTTTGATCTGCGGTTTTTATAGAATTTTAATGTGAAAAAATAGTTTGGACATTCTTTTAAAAAATCGAGTCAACACGAATCCGAACTGTAAACGTCAAAAAGCCAACCCGAAACAATGAAAGCCAACCCGAACCGCAACAAAAGAAGTTGAAGTCAACCCGAACCAGATTCGCAACGGGAAAATATAGACCCGACCCGAACTGCAGGTCGGGTTCGGGTAAAAGTGGGTAACCCGACCCAATGCAGGACTCTAATGCTATGCTACGTTGTCAAGTTGTCATCGCCCAAGAATGGGGAAATAAAACCCAACAACTTTTGACTTCAGGGAAAATGAATGAGGTTATTTGGGTTTTCCTTTTGTTAATATTTTTTCACCACATAGACTTACCCATATATTATGAGTTTCGTAAGAAATCCCAATGAAAACATATTTATTTGCTTTACTGAATGTTTTCCTTTCTTATCAAAATTATGATATGTAACATCCGAGAAATTGTAGAACTGGATGGAAAATTCTGTCAGTGAGGTCTACGGTTTGTTTTCTTCCAGATTTGTTATTGAACTCATTTTATTTCATTTAAGAATATTTTTAGTCACTAAAGAATAGAGCATGTGTTTTCATTAAGATAAGAAAAGATTAACAAAAGGTAAAGAACTGAATGAAAAATTCTCAGTGCGCTAAATACTTATACAATGAACATTTTGTGATATATTACGAGTTTCATAAGGATCGCTCATGAATGGACTCTTAATCGCCCAAGAACGGAAATTATTTACTTCATAGAAAGTAAAGTTCAAGAAACACATTCCATTCTTGGGCGACTATGCATATATAAATCGCCATTAACACGAAGAACGAATACAACTGTTACTAACTTATGTGATTTGTATATTTTGCATAAAAAGTAAAAAAACATTGTGAAATATCACAATTAATGCAAATAACATTAAATCTTATAGAAAGAAATGGGCAAAAGTGTATTTTTCTTTAAAATAAAGCTGATGAGACATAAATAGTGCAATTTATCTTTACCCCTAAGCTATGAAGTGCGGTCGCTGGATCCCATATTTTTTACCGCCTGCTCTCATTGGCTGGCTGCTTCATTGCCGTCACAATGCCATATGCACATTTTAATAATAATAAAAAAAATCTACATTGAAATTTTAAAATCCAGCTGCGAAGTGCACTTTTCAGTGACAGCATCTACACATGACAAAAATTTCAGTATACGGTGAAGCATGCAGCAGTGAGCCCTGTCCGAGGTTCTTATAGGTGAAATTGGGGTCTTAATTGAGTGATGGTTACCATTATTTCCGAATAGAAATTTCAGCAAATTTCTTAAATTCTTATTTGTGTCACCACGCCATCGAGTAATATATCTATGGATAGGTTGAAAATTTGAGTTTCATTCGTATATAGGTTTGTTTGTGAGAGAGTGTGCATTCTGGTGGTGGAAAGTGAAACTAAAAGATATTGCAAAGTGTGCATAGCATGCCTGCTATACCCGGCTGCAGGCGGTAGTGACCTGTGTTGGATATTCGTATAAAACATTGTGCCCCGTGGCGGTGGAAAGTACTTCGAAGCATATGCACGGCTAGGATAGTTAGGTTATGGTTAGGTTAAGTTACCGTTACATAGGCCTAGGTCTTAAATTGATTTACAGCTTACATCGGAAAATCCGATTTAACCATTGGTCTTAAATCGATTTAAACTAACATCGAAAGTCGCGATTTAGCTAATGTCTTGAATTACGATTTAGCCATTGTCCTTTTAGCCTTACATCGCAATTTAAAACAAACATCAAAAATCCGATTTAACCATCAGTCTTATATCGATTTAAAGATAACATCAGAAAAATTTATTTATCTATTGGCTTTAAATCGATTTAAATCAAAATACCGATTCAGAGCTAACATTGGAAAACTGATTTATTTACATTGATGCAGCTTCTGCATGCATGACGAGCTGCTGTTAAATCGATTTAGCAGGATCCGATTTAAGAAAACATTGCAAGCTTCAGTGCTTTCCGATTTAAGAAAAACATGGCAAGCTGGTGTTAAATCGATTTAGCAGGATGTGATTTAAGCAAATCTTAATGAAATTGATTCACTATTATGTCTGGAAAAAAAAAAAAAAAAGTCATGGTTAAAGTCCAAATTCATCTATTTTTTGCTTATATTTTTTTGCATTCTTTTGATCAAAAATTAATTTTCATATATTGAAATATTTTAGTTTTAAATTATTATTATTTTGCAATGAATTAAAAATACTTAAATGATGAGTTGAATAATACTTTAATAATCCTTCTCCATCCACTATATCAATGTCAGCATTTATGTTAAACAAATTTTATTATAATCTAAAAGTGAAAAAGGAATAAAATTGCACCTTATTTCTCATATATTCCCCCCCCCCCCCCAATTTTTTTTTTTTTTTTTTTTTTTTTTTTTTTTTTTTTTGTTTAGCTCACAGGCTATCAAAGCCTGAGATCTAATGTGTCCGCAGGTTCTGTATGTACATATGTAACTTTTGATAGAAATATCCGATTTGCTTCAAAAATTTTTTCTAGGTTCATTCTGATAAGGTGCTTCCCTGATTAGCTTTTGAGGTCCATTGGTTAGTATAAAAAGGGGGGAATGGGGCTAATCCACCTCCCCCCCCCCTTAATTTATATGAATGGTTTTTTCAAGCAGAATTATCCGATTTGCTTCACATTTTGTTCTAGCTTCATTCTGATAAGGCGCCACCCTGATTAGTTTTGGGTGTTCATTGGTTAAGTATATAGGGGGGAACGAGGGGTTAATTCCCTTAATTTAGATCAATGGCTTTATCATGCAGAATTACCCAATTTGCTTCAAATTTTGTATATACCAGTTTATTTTGATAAGGCGCTTCCATGATTAGATTTGGAGGTTCATAGGTTAAGTTTAAAGGGTCTAATACTCGCCCATTAATTTAGATAAATGCGTTTTTCATGCAAAATTATCTGATTTGCTTCATTTTTTTTCTAGATTCATTCTGATAAGATGCTTCCCTGGTAAGTTTTTGGGGTTCATTGGTTGAGTATAAAGTGAGGGGGACAGGGGTTATTCTCTCTCCCCTCCATTCATTTAGATAAATGGATTTTACATGCAGAATTATTCGATTTTCTTCAAATTTTTTTCTAGGTTCGCTCTGATAAGGCACTTCCCTGATTGGTTTGGGGGGCTCATTGGTTAAGTATAAAGGGAGGAACGAGGGGAGGTGGGTTAACCCCCTTAATTTAGATCAATGGGTTTATCATGCAAAATTACCAGATTTGCTTCAAATTTTGTATACCGGTTTTTTTTCATAAGCCGCTTCCCTGATTAGATTTGAAGGTTCATTGGTTAAGTATAAAGGGTGGGGGGAAGGGGCTAACCCTCCCCCATTAATTTAAATAAATGTGTTTTTGATGCAGAATTATCTGATTTGCTTCAAATCTTTTTTCTTGGTTCATTCTGATAAGGCGCTTTCCTGATTACTTTTTGGGTTTCATTGGTTAAGTATAAAGAGAGGGGGGGGGGCTTATTTACCAAATTAATTTAGATAAATGGATTTTACATGCAGAATTTTTCGATTTTCTTCTAATTTATTTCTTGGTTCATTCTGATAAAGCACTTCCCTGATTAGTTTTGGGGGCTCATTGGTTAAGTATAAAGGGAGGAACGAGGGGAGGTGGGTTAACCCCCTTAATTTAGATCAATGGGTTTATCATGCAAAATTACCCGATTTGCTTCAAATTTTGTATACCGGTTTTTTTTTCATAAGCCGCTTCCCTGATTAGATTTGGAGGTTCACTGGTTAAGTATAAAGGGTGGGGGGAAGGGGCTAACCCTCCCCCGTTAATTTAAATAAATGCGTTTGTGATGCAGAATTATCCGCTTTGCTTCAAATCTTTTTTCTAGGTTCATTCTGATAAAGTGCTCCCCTGATTACTTTTTGGGTTTCATTGGTTAAGTATAAAGGGAGGGGGGGGGGCTAATCCACCAAATTAATTTATATAAATGGATTTTACATGCAGAATTATTCGATTTTCTTCAAATTTTTTTCTAGGTTCATTCTGATAAAGCGCTTCCTTGATTACTTTTGGAGGTTCATTGGTTATGGGGGGGGGGGGGGTTACCCCTCTTAATTTAGATCAATGGGTTTATCATGCAGAATTACCCGATTTGCTTTAAATTTTGTATACTGGTTTATTCTGATAAGGTGTTTCACTGGTTAGATTTGGAGGTTCATTGGTTAAGTATAAGGGGGGAACAAAGAAGCTAATACCCCTTAATTTAGCTAAGTGGGTTTTCCATGCAGACTTATCCGATTTGCTTAAATTTGGTATATATGTTTATTCTGATAAGGCGCTTCCCTGATTAGATTTTGAGGTTCATTAGTTAAGTATAAAGGGGGGGGGGTTATCCCCCTTAATTTATTTTTCAAGGGCATTATTCTTTGAAATAAGAGTATATTGTACAATAAGCGTGAATAGCCTGCGAGGTCAATGACATTATTTTAACTGGGCACTTTTCTATTTCTTTACTACTTTTCTCATCATGGTAAATAAACAGTTTAATTCATCATTGAATGTGCTACTGTTTTTAACTCTAGATCTTTTTCATTCTGTGACAGTAAAAAAAAAAAAGTGTGTATGTTGTTAGAGTGGTACTATTTGGGTGGGCTACAGGGAAGTCCCCCCCCCCCTTTCCTTTAAAGAATTTAGATTGTAGTGACCATAACAAGTCATACAAAAAAAAAAAAAAAAAACACAGAAAAAATGCGTCAAGCATAGATTATAAAACACCAACACATTCAGAATAATGTAAACAAACTGCACCGTTTGAAAAATTAAAATATTGCGTCTTATTCAAACACATAACACATTTCAAAACCCAATTTCAGCTGTTTCCATCTACAATCGGAAAATTATCTGTATTTTTTTCAGCAGCCCTGTATATGATATAGAGATTTTATCTATTAACTAGATGCATGCCAAAATTTAGTTCACTTAAGAAATACATATACTTCAGTTCAAAATTCCCCTTCAGCAAGTTCCTCTAATAAGGAGAATGGTACGTGAATACTTTTGTGCAGCCCCTGTATATGAGGTATAGAATTTATATATGAGTAACATGAAAAAAATTAGTTAAATTTAAAAGGGCATACCGAATTTTAAAACGTACTCTCCAGCAATTATTACTCAAAGACAGTACTGTAACCTATTTATTTTGTGTGTCCCTGCAAATGAATAAAAAATGCTATGAATGCATTGTTCTAACGTGATCGTAGTGAAATTCAGTGATTTATATAAGTTTCAATACATCTGAAACAGCGCAATGTCATTAAAATACTCTGCAAACAATTTCCCCTCCCCCCCATATACCATATTGTAATGGAATATTTTTGACTGCCCCTGTAAATGAACTATTAATCCTACATACTTCATATACAACACAAAACATACTTTGGTGATCCTAAATAACCGTTATCAATTGCATAAAAATCCGAGTATATTTACCAAAGTTGGAGCGTGCACAGACGGACAGACAAACTGAATGCATAAACACTTTCAACTTTGTTGGGAAGTGTTCAAGAAAGAAAGAAATTATAAAATGTATTAAAATAGTTCACTAACTTTTTAAAATGAAAAAAAAAATGTGTGTTTTGAGTCCTTCAAACTTTTTTGTGTGTAAAATATGTACCTCTTTTCAAAAATATTTCTTTCTTTTTTAAATGACCTCCCGAGGTGTCAATTTTCTGACGCCGCTGCGAATTAGTTACAGCAAGATTCGACCTCATTTGAAGGCTTGACCGAAGGTGAAACTCCTCACGGCCCCTCAATTGGTGGAGTCTATTTCTGATCCGAGAGTATTAGGGGCTATTCCCCCAAGGGGATGTGGAAATGGATTTTTTCATGTGATATATCGTTTTAAAGCTTTTGACCTGTACATTACTAAGCACTCGCTCCTCTCCTCTTAACTCATTTTTTCATCAGTACAGGGTGTTTTAAAGTTTTAATTTGTTCATGACTGTCGCATACAATTTTCCAAAAATTTACATAGCAAATCTCAACAATAAACAGCTTCTCCCCCTTTTCCACACAGTGAGTGGGTACGTATTTCAGTCAAAATCGAGTTAAAGGTATGAAATCATATAAATTTAAGGATAAATTTTAAATATCACCACGGACCCGGGCAACGCCGGGCGGGTCAGCTAGTATATATATATATATTTTTTTTTTTTTTTTTTTTTTTTTTTTTTTTCAAACATAATGCCTTCACATTTGCCTTCTAGAAGTTATAGACTTATTTATTTGACAAAATTTAAATGGAAATCTATAATTTATTTTAGTAGAAAATATTTATAAGTGTATTAAAAATTAATTGATCCAAATTTAAAACAAATTAACTGTAAATCAACTTTAAAAAATAAAAGCCGGCTTTTTTTAATAAAAGCCGGTTTTTTTAAGTGGTTAAAACTAAAACAAGCCGGCCGGCTTTTTTTGGCCTGGCTAAAAGCCGGCAATCCTGTCCGATCTTCATTTTTGGACAGGGTTGGACGGTATTTACCGTCTGATGGTTTTTACCGGTTATTACCATGCTTTTTACCGTCTTCAGAAAAACATGTTTTTACCGTGGTTTTTACCACCTTTGAAAAACTTATGAGTTTGACTGTTTTTTGTCACTTTTATGAAAATTTATCTTTCAATTTTTCACTTTCCCAGGGGTGAAAGTTTTCCAGGTATTTTATACCACTATTTCCACTCAGCAATATCCACCTAATTTAGCTTCTGATTAGGTAATTAAAAGCGTGTTATATGAAAATAGCTTTTTTTTTTTAAAGAATATAAAAAGCCCCGAAGACATTCATCCATGTTTACCAGCTACAAGAATTCAAAATTTTAAAGATATTATTGCACATTTATCATTATTAAAATCTAATGCTTATTATAACTATTATTATGAGAATGCACATTTACAATATTCATTATATTTATCTTAATGGAGACTAGTTTACTAATTTTTACTGAAAGGAAATGGAAAATTATAAGTACATTTTTATCATATTTAAAAACCTTAATCATTTTAATAAAAAACTAATGCTTACAATATTAATTATCATGTAATATAGTTTGTACAAATGTTAGTACACTTTACCAGTCTATACCCTTGAAGCCTTTTAGCATTTTATAAAAAGCTTTGTAGCTTTCTGTACACCCTAGTCTATTTCTTAATTTACTGTGGATATGTGAAAAGTTCGAAAAAATTAGCTCTATGGATGAAGAACTATAAGGTATGGAGTGGAGATTCATCATTAAGTGTATGAATTCAGGATTCATTTCTTTGTTATTTAGTGCTTTCCACCAAACTGGTGGAAAGCACTGGTGGAACACTTTTTATTGGTGTTTTATTTATCATATGATGATTTCGGAAATACTTCTGTATATCAACATGTTTAGTAATGGATATTGGAGCTTTATTTTCTGCCAGTAAGTTCATCCAATGTGCTGTACATCCATAAACAATCATATTAGAGTACAAGTGAAATGGAAACCCTGCTTTGCAAAACCGATACTGAACATCTGTTGTTCTATTTATAGATGAGGAATAGAAAATATGGTAAAATTTATGATTAAAGTACTATATCAGCAGCTTTAGAGAATTAATTCTTTATTTCCCATCTCTTTATATATATATATGCATCAGTTACATGAAAATACAGCTTTAATAAATAGTATTTAAATACAATTTAATGACTAGTAGAGTTTATTGTATCCTTAGATTTTTACCACTTTTTCCCAGGTTTTTACTTAAAAACCTAGTTTTTATAATTCATGGTAAAACCAGTTTTTACCGGTAAAAAGCCAACCCTATTTTTGGAACCCTTTTTCCATTTAGTTACTTTCCCATTACTTTATTCCAGTTAAAATCCTGGGGCTCCTTAGGGTTCCATAGGGCCCTTGCATGTTTTGTGCAGCAGGCATTTTTCACCATCTATTTTTCTTGCATTCTCAATGCAAAATTTTAAAGTTGACTCTTGCACTCTTCTTCCTGGACCAATATATCCTATTATTTTTACTGGGCCCTAGGGCCCTGATTTAAGCATTTCCCCCCATTTTTTGCGCATTTCTTTAAAATTTTATTCTAATTATTAATTGATACCCTATCCTTAATTTTGAATAATTGAAGAAAGTGGTAAGAACGTAGATCTTTTAACAAGTTTTCATGTTTGGGCCCTTATCAGTTAGCCCTCTTTGGGCCCTTTGTTATAGGTCCCTTAAAAACAGTCCAATTTACTAGCTTCTTTTTTTAAACAATTTCTTAAGTCCTCCTGCTACTACATGAATGACAAAAAAATTTCCCAGACTTCAGCTACTACAGGTTTTGAATATTAATCTGCTTCTTGGAGTCTTTGTTGCAGCCTCTTTAAAAACTATCCGATTCTATTAAAATTTTCTTTAACATAGTTCCAGCGTCCTCCAGCTACTTTAAAACTATAAAAAGATTTTCTTATACCAAACTACATTCCAGTTCCTACATTCCCTGGCCCCCAGGACCCAGTCTTTCTTTATACCTCGGCGACCACTTTTTCAAACATTAATCTCCTTTTTCAGCATCAACTTACGTTTACAAATTACAGCCGTAAATTAAAAATCGCATTAATTTAAAGGTAACTTTAGATAAGGGATTTCATCCATTTATTAAATATCGCGTTAATGTTAAAAGTAATTCGTGAAATTTATAAAGGGAGGGGGCATTTTCCACCGCTTGAGGGCATATTCTTTCCTCGGATTCTAAGGACCCGATTTCAACGAGATTTGGTTCATTGAACTTAGATTACAATTCGGCTACTTTCTGTATTATTAAATTTTACCTTACACTTCAGTTACCAACATTTTCTAACATTAATGATGCATTCTTTTTTTTTTTTTAAATTACTACGAGATTTGGCTCACTCAACTTGGTTTTCGATTGTCTCTGGCACGTGCGGAGCACTTCAGGTACATGTTGCCTTAGGTAACGGGGACACAGGTTACTGGTTCGTTCGGAAAGAAGTTTGTTGGGAAGACTCTAGAAGCTGCGGAAGGCAATGCGGGATTCCGAAATTAGGTTCATTTAAAAGAATTTCAAATGATATAAAATCATACAAACTTCAGTTTTGTTTAAGGTTATTATTTACGGATGCCGGGCGGGTCTGCTAGTACTTATATATATATATATATATATACTTATTATTATTGTTGCGGTGGCGTTTTGCTTACATAGGTTACATTACAAGTTCCAGTTACATAGATTTTACTATGTGAATTAACCAATGTTTTTACTGTGAGAATCATACAATAACAGTGTATTTTTCAGTTTGCATGTTGTATTCTTAGTTTAAAATAATTCATTTATATAAAAACATATAATATTTATTGTAAACATCAAATTGTCAACTGTTTCTTTACTGACTTTTCTTGAACAACAACAAATTAATGGTAAGTTGTCAAACATGGGAAAAATAACGGTAGGGGAGAGCGGGGGGGGGGGGGATAGACACTTTCAGTCGTGACGTCAGATATGACGTTTTGCTTGGATACTGACTCCAAACAAATAGTTGCTATCCTGTGTTTTCTATTTTTTTTATATATTACAGCTATATCTCACAGATAGGTGTTTTAATACTTTATATGCAATGGTAGCATTTTCTACGATTTATATTTAATAAGAAATGTAACATAGCAACCTTTTGTTTGGAGTCAGTTTCCAAGCAAAACGTCATGACGGACGTCACACTGATAGCGTCTATGGGACAGCAGGTTTTTCTCTTTATGTATCATTCTAAACATTTCATCAATCACACATTAGATGAAGCAATTACACCCGAATCTTCAGTTGAAAAAAAGTTGCTGATCTGCATTAGCTTGCAATTGTATAAAGAAACAGATTATTTCAAGAAGCAAAAGTGAATTTCCATCATATATTTTTTATGTGTTCTGTATATTAATGACTTGTTTATGTGTAGATGTAATAGTTTTCTTATTTATTGAACATTATACTACTGTATATTATCCATAATTTAAACTATGTCTAAAAGCAGCATTTTTGTTTATACAAGAATTTTAACATAAAAAAAGGTAGAGGGAGGAATGGGACATGTCTAATTCCTTCTTTTTAATAAGATGAATGTAAATTGCTAATATGCAAATATTTTTAGGTGGTAGTATATTAATTATATAACATTATAAATATGTTCAGTTATTTCAAAATGTAAATAAATTGAAATGATGATTTTTTAATGTCATCTCTCACTGGCAATCCTGAATTTTCCTTCCAGTGATGAAGGTAGTGGAATTTGATATTGTAGCACAGACATTATCAACCTACAATCTTTGTTAGACTGTATATATAGCCACACTAGTTTATTTGTGCCTTATCATACATTGTTTTATAGCTATCCCGTACCTCCCACGGGACACATTTTGAAATTTACAATTTCTTTATTTATAAAATTGCTTCTGCAAAATATGTTTCCATATTGTTTAAGGACATTAGAAAGTGTTTCATTTTGTATTCTATACAGGGTTCATAAATATCATGATATTTTCGAAAATATCAAAAAATATCCGATATTTTGATATATATCCGATATTTTCAAAATAGTCAACTTACTGCTGATAATGAATATTTTCAAGCATAATATAAATTGTAATCTAAAACATCGCACTTAAGAGGAAAACTTAAACAATATACTAAAAGTTCATTTTTTTTTCTATTTTTTCTTTCTTTTTTTTCCCCATTTAAAACAAAGTTGAAGATCAACTAATTGAAAACAGAAACAATTTGCTTTATACATAAAACTATAGGATTCGGTATCAACTATCCAGAAATCAGAAATTTATAAAACTAAATTTTAAAAACTAAATATTTTTTTTTAACTGAAAAATTTTAAGATAAATGTAAGCTTATCTTATTTTTTATTCCCCAACATACGATACAGTTTAAACTGAACTAAGCCAAAGCCAAAACAGATTCTTTTCTAATGAAGCTGTATATGACTGATTATCTAAATTAGACAGTTTATCTTTCAATATCTGTTCTAAATTAATTATGTCCCACATAATCTACATTTAAAAGTAAAAGATTCAAACATAAAGCATGGAACATATATTTTTTTACTTCTTTGGCTAAAAAAGTCACTACCAGAGATTAAAGTTCTTTATCTACAGAACAACACAGCCAATAACAGTTGAAAATTTCATTTACACATGTTTTCACTGAAAATGTAAAAAATAACTTGCTCAGTGATATTTTGAAAATAAATATGAAGTAATCAGCGATGCTGCAGACGCGCTATAGCGCGTAAATTACGCGAAAAATCGGAGACGGGACGCAAAAAAATAGCTCTTACACGTCCCGTGGGATGCGTAATTTCGTCAAAAAGTCGCGGAATTTCATCAAAAAATCGCGAAAAAAACGCGATTTTCGTTAAAGAGCCGCAAAAAATAGCGTATTTCGTCAAAGAATCGTAGAAATAGCGAATTTCGTCAAAGAATCGCGAAAAAAAAAAAGCGAATTTCATAAAAAAAATCACGGGGAAAAGTCAAATTTCGTCAAAGGATCGCGAAAAAAGCGCAAATTTCATTAAAATATCGCGGATAAAACGCGATTTTCGTAACAGGGCCGCGAAAAAATAGCGTATTTCGTCAAAATATCGCGAGAAAAGTGCACAATTCGTCAAAATATGGCGGAAAAAACGCGATTTTCGTAACAGGGTCGCGAAAAAACAGTGGATTTTGTCAAAGGATTGCGAAAAAATAGCGAATTTCGTCAAAAAGTCGCGGAAAAAAGCCGTATTTCGGCAAAGGATCGTGATAAAAGCGCAAATTTCGGCAAAGTATCGCAGAAAAAATGCGGATTTCGTCAAAGGATCGCGGAAAAAATAACGAATTTCGTCAAAGGATCGCGAAGAAATAGCGAATTTCGTCAGAGGATCGCGGATTCTATCTGTATTATTATAGATTCCTTCCACATTAATTTTCTGTTGTCCTACAATTCAATGCATAATCAGACTTTGCACTAGGCATAAAAAAAATTGAAACAAGGGGGGGGGGGAGGTGAAAAGTGTGCAAACGAAACTTATAGATAGAATATTCATAAAATGGATTTAAAATTTTTATATGAAATTCTTAAAAATACAGCATGATTTCTGTGTACTTTGATAATGTATTCAGGGGGTGGGCTGTATCTCGCATTTTTACTTTTAAAAAAGTAAAGAAAATTACTCTTAATATATTTTTTAAATGTCTTATTTGAGTAAAAATAATAGTGGCTTTAATTCATTATTTAATTATTATTAAAACAATAATTAATGCACTTCATTTATCTTTTCCAAAGAAAAAAGTTTCATTTATTCCTTTAAAATACGAATTATTATTGATGGGGACCCGCTTTTGTATAAAAAGGACCCAGATTTTTGGAAATCCTGGGTCCGGGGACCCAGGATTTTTCAAGTCCAGCGACATCACTGAGTAATATGAAAATATCAAAAATCTTGATATTTTGAAAATAAATATCGGATATATATCATGATATATATCAAGATATATATCCACTGATATATATCAACGAACCCTGATTCTATATATCGAAATTTTTGTTTTTGTGTTAAACAAAGTTGATTTTCTTATTTTTTGTAAAAAGTGTCCAATTCCTCCCCACTCTCCCCTACTTACATATTATCTGGCAAGATCATATTTACTGCACTATGAAAATATTAAATGCAGTAACCCTTTTATTTATTTATTCTCCTTTTTTTTTTGCTATATTCATATTCGTGTTAAGTGCATACTAATTAATATTATAAATGTAGTTGCCAATATTAAGGCTGTTTTCAGCTGCTCTGCTCAACAAGCGCAAAACGTTTTGACACATTTAGAAATTCATTTTTTGACAGAAAGATATAAAATTAGAAGGCCTGACTATGGAAGCGATTTGGAATCGAACTGTTTTCCATTTTTTGATAAATTAATTACCTATTGAGTTAGAAATGAGTTTGATCATGTCACAAAGACTTTTTTCTCCCTTCCCTGACTGGTTTTTCTGCTTTCTTCGGGAACTTCGGTTTAAAACGTCCACTTTGACACTATTTTCTGAAAGATCTATTGCGTTAGAAAA
Source organism: Maratus speciosus (assembly GCA_963932465.1). Taxonomy (NCBI): domain Eukaryota; kingdom Metazoa; phylum Arthropoda; class Arachnida; order Araneae; family Salticidae; genus Maratus; species Maratus speciosus. The sequence goes on from OZ010792.1 coordinate 584,060,431, forward strand.
AAAAAAAAAAGGAAAACAGCTTGATTACATAGTGTCTGAACAACAACACCTGCTAGTTTCATGCATTTCCGACCAAAAATAAATTTAAACTTATGTCATAAAGTTGCCCTTTTGGATTTGAGAACAGCCTTAAGGTAGTGTCATAAGTGTATAACTAAATAATATGATATAGCATACATATAGTTCTAATGCATTATATTTATAGATGCAGTATAGATAGAGTCACCCTGGGTTATTCCTGGTCACTGAGTTTCTGCGGTAATTCTTGATCATTTTCATTTTCAAAATAACAATTTATCAAACTGTAAAAAATTTGAAAGGTACTTTGAACCTGTTGCTTTGCAATGTATGCCTTAATTATTCATTTAGTTGAAATGTAATGCTGAAAAAAATATATAATCAAAACTGCTACTCAGATTTCTGCAAAACAACATTGGCCTTGATTTTACAAAGATCTGTGTCATTCTTAAAGTTTTAGTTATTCTATTTTTATTTTATTTAAACTAGGACATATAACAGTTTTTAAAAATGATTATAAAATTTTCCTCTACCATATTAAAAACTTTTATATGAACAATCCAAACCAGGGTTGGCAAGTTTTTAACAGTGTGATGGTTTTATCCAGTTTTTTTAACCATGGTTTTAACCGTCATGTCAAAACTCCCTTTTTGTCATATTTTTTAACAACCTGTCAAAAACCTAAAATTGAGTCCAAAAACTGTTTAAAATTATTTTTACAACATTAAATTTACGATTTTTCATAATTTTTAGTTTTAGACATTTGAGTAAACTTTTTGACAGTTTTAGACATTAAAAACCACATATCCTGTATAAAACTCAAAACATGATATTGGTTTAACAAGTTGCTTAGAAAATAGAAAATAATTGTAAGCTATGAAAATAGAATAAAAAATAATTAAAAGTATCGTTTCATTAAAAATATAAAGTAATCAAACTAGTAAATACTTTAATTTTTAAAAATGAAAGTACGTGGTGAAAATACTTGCACAATTTAATGTATAAAATTACTTGCAAATAATATACATGTCTTATATTGTTTTAATGTTAGTCTTTTTTTCTATGGAGCATGTAGTTGCCAAACACTACTTTAGAATTTAGATGCCTCTTGTACTGCAAATTTGTTTCGCTATTTGGAATGGATAAATCCAAAATTTGAAAATCTCCGCTCAATTGATGCTGAACTGCATGGACTGAAATGCAAAAGCACCATGAATTGTATGAATTCACTTCGTGAATATATATATATATATTTTCCCTAGCCTTTTTTTCCACCATACCGTTGCTGGAACATCCTGAGCTGCGAAGAAACTTTTTGGGTATGGTAGAGATTCAGCTTCAAAAGCGATGACAAATCTTAGAAAATTTGCCTTTATTTGAAACAGCCATGTTGAGCTGCATCCCTCTGTTTATCATTTACAAACTTAAAATAATATTCTCAAAAAAAAAAAAAAAAAATAGGGGCTATTTTATAATGTATAAAAGTAAAATTTAACACAAGCATTCTGCCCTAAACAGGGTTTAATTTCTAACAAAAAAAAAAAAAAAATTACCGGAACCCCAATATTCTGCGGTACAGGTACAACAACCGTACCGTCCTCCCCACCCCCCCTCTGTCACTCCAATCTGCATATTTATATTTCGTACATACTATTTGCAAAATTTCAAGTCTTTTTTTTTTTTTTTTTTTTTTAAAGCAAAATAAAATCAGCATACACTTAGCTGTCAACTATTCCACTTTTTAGTTATCCCTCCTTCTGAATAGTAATCTTCGCCTAATTTTAAAGTTAATTAATTGCAGAACTCTGCGATTAAATAGGGTAAAGATTATGATTAGGAAATAGTGTTAACACAAAAAAGGAATAGTTCGCAGTTATGCATTTTTAAGAAAATACAAAGGAAATTTACAGAAATTAATATTTGAATGCTGAAGAATGGAACAGTGTTTTACAATTTTATATGAAAGATGCATATTTTAAACTATAATCGATTCCTTCCGAATAACAATCTTTTGTGGTGAGTCCCTGAAAATCAGATTAAATTAAAAAATTGACACCCTTATCGGAAAGAATCGATGCTTTTATAGAAAAAAGGGAAACACTGCTCGATTGCTTTCTATTAGAATAACAATACAAGGCAATTACATCTGCTTACAAATTGAAGTGACTTCGTAAATGTGCAAAATAGAACCTTAGCATGGGTACCGTTCATGATACAAAATAAATAGAAAAATCACTAACGTGATTTTTATACTTGTACGCAATAGAAGGCAAAAAACTTCAAACAAATAAAACCTCAAACTGATGCTCATTCGCTAAAACAGAAAATATTCTTTTCAGGATTGATATCTTAAAAATAATATCATCTAATAAAAAGTTATCGTACTGTCACAAAAGAAAATCGAACTGAAATGAAATTCATTTTTCAGTCTGAGTGACGCCATATCAACACGTCGCGTCGTCACCGACATAAATATGAAACAGAAAAACACGATTTCTGTTACCCCTTCGTTCTGATCAAAATAGCATTAAAATGATTTGAAATGGAATATAATACGTAATTTCAAAGGAGGATTTTTTTTTTCTGTACATTAATAAATAAAAGTTTAATTGTAATACAGATTGAGCTCGAGTCAGTCCAAGCCCAAACACTGATATGAAAATTGAGTCAGTTTCATCTCCATCGCCTACATGTGCGACACATTACGTCACGTATAAGTGATTTGGTAAAAAACAATGCAAAAGCTTGGCGATTGGAATGACAGGAAAGGGTAATTTAGGCTTCGGTTTTTCGCAAGCGCTATTACATTGGGCTCCGGAGCCCTGTATTTATGAGCTCCGGTGAATTCCGACTAATATTTAAATATTTACTGAAAACAAAGAAGTACCGGAGCCGGTCTCCGGCGCAAATTAAGCCCTGGCCCTAAATAATTAAACTGAAATTAACATAATAAAACGAAGATATATTATGTATGTGTAAATATTTAAAATAACAAACCATCTTCTTTTAAATTATTGATTTAAAGAATGTTTAATTATATTAATTTCATATTATAAATCATTTACTCAGAGAACGTTTGTGTTACAATTAAGGTTTATATCTAATGCTTATGTATGTACAAAAACATACATTTAGCCAGACTTGTATAAAACAGAAAACTTTCTGTACACATAAATATTGGGTCAAAAACTTTCTGCGAATTAATTTAATGTCTAATAAAATTACATGTTATATTATTTTGACGTTATGAATTCAAAACAGTAGTTTAAAATAATTTATATTTAAATTAAAAATTACTATTAATTAAAGAATACTTATTTTAGGTAAAACAAATAATAAAGCTAAAAATCCATGATAGGATGGGATTTCTTATATAAATTATTTTGTCAATGCATTTAGAAACAGCCCAATCTTAATATTGTGATTGTGACCTCTTCCCACAAAATCACAGTCACTCTGCTTGCAGAAACAATATGACATTGCTTCTAAAACAACTGAATCATACTTTGCAGGGAGAGGTCCATTCATAGATATCATCATTAAAAAGACTGATGAGTTTTCTCCGAGCCCCTTTGACAAAATTCCCGTTTTTTCCGCGATCCTTTGACGAAATTCGCAATTTTTAGATAAAATTCGCGTTTTTTCTGCGATCCTTTGATGAAATTCACGTCTTTTTCGTGATCCATTGACAAAATTTGCATTTTCTGCGATTCTTTAACGAAATTCGCTTTTTTGCGATTTCTTGACGAAATTCGCGGGATTTTTTCACGATTCTTTGACGAAATTCACGGTTTTTTCCGCGATTCTTTAACGAAATGCGCGTTTTTTCCCGCTAGGACGAAAATCATTTTTTCCTGCGCTGCTTTGACGAAACTTGTATTTTCTGCGATTCTTTGGCGAAATTTGCATTTTCTTGCGATTGTTTGGCAAAATTTGCATTTTCCTGCGATTGTTTGACGACGAAATGTGCGTTTTTTCTACTATACTTTGACGAAATTCTTTTTTTTTCTGCTCTCCTTTGACGAAATGGGGAATGAAAGATCCTTAATATATAGTGCTGTTTTATATAAATTAAGATCATAGAAAAACCCTTGAGGTAATAAACCGATATGAATTATCGCAATGTCAAAAATGCCAAAAGAGTACAGAAGAGCAGTAGGAACATCACATGCGGCAATCAAACGACAAAATTTATATATATCGTTGGGCAGAGAGGGATGATTATTGGTCACTTTGCATAAAGATCTATACAACTCAGTAAATACTTTTTTCGCTATTATGTGGCGAAATGAGCGGTTTTTTTTTTTTTTTCGGGATTCTTTGATGAATTCGCGATTCTTTGATAAAATTGGCGTTTTTTCCGCGGTCCTTTGACGAAATTGGTGTTTTCTCGGCGACCATTTCTTAAAATTCGCAATATTTTTCAGTGATATTTTTTTATGTCTGAATTTTCGGATTGATAACCAATTTTTTTTTTCGGAACCGAATGCCTTAAATTTTTGGAAGATTCGAAACAGTCACCTCTGGCAAACAGTAAATAAATTGTACGTAAAATTGGGGAGTATTTTCAATTTTTCGGTATTTTTTTTTTAAACAGTTAAAAGAATAAAAATCACGTTTTTGTTTTCTATAATTTTTTTCCGCAGAGTTCCGAATTTTCCGTTCGCGGCGTACCCACCTGCGTGTATGTTATACAACGCTATCACTCACTTTTTTAACAAAAACATTAAGTTTATTTACAGTTTACGATACATGACAGATGACATCCCAAAACATTTGACGACACTGAACACAAAAGAATAAGAAGTGAATCCCATGAAGCAATCTTTAACTATACTACTATAAACTTCCGTGCCCGCAGCACATAACTACTATGTATTTTTAACAGAACCGCGTACCACCTGCCGCCGGCTGCGTTCGTAACACTCTCTCTCACGCTAGGTCACAGCCCTCTGAATACTAGGCCTGAGTGCTCATTCAAAATGGCGGCTGTCGAAGGCGGACTTTTCCCCCACTAGTAAAATTATATCGTGATTGAGTGCCTAGTGAATCTCCCTTCAGGTCCCGGTTTTCTTGTAATATTATTTTACTGAAAGATTTTTCAATAAGCTCAATCAATCGATTAAAAATTTCTATCTATTAAAAATTTCTTTTGACAAGAAACTTAGTATGCCATCATTCAAAAATTAACAAAAATATTTCCCATCTATTACATTTGTCAAAAAAGTAAAGAACATTTAAAATGTTTGTTTAGCTTCATGATCAAAGTTTTATGTGGAGCCAGCCCCTTAGTTATGAAAAGAATAACATATTATATTGGCTAAATGCATTTACACAAATTAAAAATAAATGAAAGGATAAATTTGGTATTTAAATTATGAAAAGCACATGACAAAAATTATTCACATATTGTTAAGAAATTCAGATATTCTAAGGTTGAATGCTAAAAATAAATACAGATTTATTTATTTTTCAGTTTTTTTAAATTTTTCTCTTGTATTTCTTAATTAAAATTTTTAATAACTATTTTTGAGTAATTATTTGGTAAGATCTTATATACAACTTGTATCATATTTTTAAATAAATAAAGCTGTCATGAGTCCAGGGATCTGTTTAGAGAAAAATTAGGTCCTTTAATGGACCTTTCACAACCTTTTTATTTTAAAACAGGACCCTTCACAAAATTTTTCAACTTAACAATTAGCTTTACACAAAACTTTTGCATTTCCAAACTGTACTTTTCATCACAAATTTTAAAAGTAATACTATCTAACTTGTCAAAAACCTATTATCAAGATATAGATATGGAAAGAGTCTTGTTAAAAATGTATAACAAGAACCTGAATATAACGATAATTTCAAATTCCCAAAATTAAAAATAGATTTTTCATAAATGTGAAAAAAAAAAAAAAAAAAAAAAAAAAAACTATTCACAATTTCAAAAATAGGACCCAGAAAGAAAAATCTGGACAGATCCCTGTGAGTACAATATTTACATAAATGATCAAAGTCATTCACTACATTTTTAACCTAAAGTTAACTAATTTTTGATAAAAAATTCATATGAAAAATCACCATTACTAGAATCAATACAGTAATTACAACAGTGATGTTTTAGCAAGTTTAGAAAGCAGCATAATCTGTAATGAAAAGTAGGATTGGCACAATGTTTTTATAAACTGGGTTTAATATATCATTTAAATATCTTTAAATGCGTCTAAATTTATCAGGCATGAAAGTGGAAAACATAAAAAAAGTTGTAAAATTTTTTCCATCTATACAATATTTATTTTTGGACACATTTTAACTTATTTATACAATAAAATAAAATATTACTGTATGTATGATTTTCTTTTAATAATTTAAAATTTATTAAAAGAAATTTAAACTAACAATTTTACAGGTCTTTTGAATCAAAAACAGGAAATTGAAGACAGTTTGCTAAGATGTAAAACCATAAATATCTGATGAATTTATGTGAACTACAGCGATTAATTTGTCAAAATAAATATTATTTTAGAAGGTTTGTCTGTTTAAGATTTCCCTCCTCCTTTCAAAAACAAACCTCCATGCTGCATAAATACAAGCAAGTCAAATTAATCTTTACTCCAGAAATACATCTCCAAAATTGCATCACTGAAATTACACGAAAGTGTTAATTAGGAAAAAATATTCTATTCCAAAAAGAACCTTATTGAAACTTCCTTTACCTTTTAAAGTCTAAAAAAATCACTCTGGAAAGACATTTTAGAAACAATTTACACCACTTTCAGATGCTGATTCACCTTTGATTTGATGGCTTTTTTGCACAGTAATTCAGAAACAAATTCCGACGATTTGAGTAAACAAAATTATTATTAAATTTCCTAGACCCCCCCCCCCCCCTCTCATATATGCTTCCAATATTTTCTTTGCATTTTTGCATCAATCCAGAAAATGTCCAAAATTGCTTTAAAATAGGTGGAATTCCTCCTTTAGGAGAATTGTTTCGTGCCTGATTTATTGATAAATTGCATTTCTTATCTAAATATTTTTGTTTATTATGAAAGAGCTTTTGAATTATTAGTCTTTTCTCATTTTCAATCAACTTTTCTAGAGAGATATAATAATTACTGACATATAACTGTACATTCATCATATATTTTAATAATCATGTCAACCTTATACTTATTTTCTTAGATTGCTAATATTCAAACCAAGCGTCTGATATAATTTGTTTTATTAAGACAATAAATTTTAAAAGTTAAATCAGAACTTACTTCAATAGTTATGTTAATCCTTGGTGATATCCACTGAACATCATTTTAGAATATTTAATGCATATTCTAGCCTTTTAGATGAAATTAAAATTATATTTGCGAATCCTTGAGAGCCATATTTTCTTTTCATAAAGAGAAACAACGAAACACTAGGAAAGCACATGAAACGCGGGGAAAACACATGATACACTTTCGTGAAATAAAACATAAGTATCTAAATAAAATAGATAGTATAAAGATGAAAATCATGAACCATGTGCAACTTACGAAAACTGCGACTTGAATTCATCAACGATGGAATTTTCGACAACAGAATAAATGGCGACCGTCACTTTGACTTCGCTTCAATTTAACCGCCTTCGACTGGTCACGTGACCCGCCGGAGTTAGTTTAGCGATTTGGCCGGTGTAGAGATGGCTGTGGCTAGGTGTCGGGAGAAGAGCGCGTTCACAATATGATCGTGACGTGATGCAGACATCACACTGTTTAATGTTCCCCTTATCTTAGTTGTATAAAAATAGAAATTCTCTGTAAGCACTAAGCGTTTTATCCAAAAATCTGCTGCATCCTATAAGCACATACACACGTCTCAAACATAAAAAAAATTATTTTATAAATTTATTGTTGCCTATTTTATAATAGATTAAAGAATTATATATTTTAAAAAGTCAAACAAATTCTTTGACAGAAGAAATATTAAAGAATTAACAAAATTCTAAATAAATGGGATAATGTGTTCTCGTCAAATAAAATGACTATCGATGATTGCCTTGCAAAAAACCTAGACTATGTTCTTCAATTCTGCTACTTAACAATTTAAGTTCATTTAAAATTCCCGGGCTTTCTGATTTGATGCCTAACCATGTTAGAAGGTCGTAACTCATGAGACTGATTCTACAAAATTCGTTTATTTGAAGATAGTTCTACCGACACTTAATATTCTTCGAAATAGCCCCCCCCCCCTGCCTTCATTAATACATCGTTGCCAACAACTCTGCCGCTCATTTATGCCCCCCTGGAAGTCTTCAATTGGAATGTTGTTCAGAACGCGCATTACGTTTTTCTGCAAGTTCTCCAGATTGTCAAAACGATGTCCTTTTAAGCTAGATTTTAACCGAGGGAATAGGAAAAAGCGAGGCAGTGACAGATTGTGGCTGTACAGTGGTTGAAGCAGCGTTACAATGCTGTGTTTTGCCAGAAACTGGATCACTTTGAAGGATATGCTGGAACCAGTTTGTCACAAATTTTCCGCATTTGAAATTCTTTCGTGACAGTTTGATGAACACGATTTCGTAAAGCTGCTATGAGATTCACCAACTTTTCGAGCAACCCACTTTTCAGCCGATTTTAACCCCAACTTTTTCCCTTTCAAAAGGAGAAAAAGGTTACAATTGTCGTCGCTAAAGTTGAAAGAAAACCAGTATACTACTAGTAGCAGCTGTTAATATTTATTGCCTATTCGTATCAATGGCTTATCTCTGACTGGCTGAAATGTTGAAAGTTGGGGGGGGGGAGGGGGTAGTCGTGGCTTGCACAGACTTTTTAGAGCTGTGGATAAAAAGTTGGGGCTGTTGCTGTTTACTATCGCACTGGGTGTTGAGACAATATTTCGCGAAAAGTTGGAGGAAATCAAGAATTGGCTCGAAAAGTTGGTAAATCTGATAGGAGCTTTAGTCCCAATGTCTCCGCAATCATTCGGACACTCATCCCACTATCAGAGACCTAAATCACTTACATTTTAGCCACATTGTCTGAAGTTCGAGAACTTGATGGACGCCCAGCGCATTCTTCGTCATTGATGTCCTCTCTTCCGTCTTTGAGGGCTTTGTGTCATCTAACACTTGAGCCTTAGACAAAAAATCCTTCCCCTAGGCTTCTTGTAACATGGGAAGCCTCTCAGAAGCCGATTTGTTTAGTTTTACACAAACGTTTATGGCGTATCTCTGCTAGACAGTCCACGTCATTCTAAAAACCTAACGCCTCATTCAAACACGTGTCTTCGTTATGAGCGATCTGTGCCCTGCAAAGGCTCAAGACCAACTGACTTCTGTAAAATCTGTAGCACGTATCGCTCGCGAATTCCGTACCTATGGCCTTTTGCTTGGCGCGAAAAATTCTGTCTCATTACTTAACCCTTTAAGACACAACCCGCACGATCGTGCGGGTTAGACATTCATTTAAATTTTCGTTTTGAGTCGTATGTAATACAAACCCGAATCGAATGATCGTTCTGGTTTGCAGAAAGAGTAAAGTATCATTTTTCATCAACAGGCGGTTGCAGTACATGTTTTACTTTCAGCCGGCATGATTAGTTTGTTTACAAGTACAAAGGATACATCTCATCGGGTCTTAAAGGGTTAATGGACAGACCATGTAGTTTGATTTCATTATGCATCGCAGAGCGCCAAAGAGCAGTAATTGCTGGCATTTTCCAGAGTAGCTGAGCATTTTCCTAGGTGTTGGACTTTTCCCTTGAGGTTTCCCTGAGATTTTATGTCCAAAAATGATGCTCTGTGTTATTTTTCTGATTCTCAAGTTTCTCTTAAGGCATATAAACTCTGGTAGTAAAATGGCTAAAATACTAATAATTTAAAAATTTTGAAAAATATTACCTAGGCTATATTTACTTGGCATCAGGACTTAATTTGCGCCGGAGCACAGCTCCGGTACTTCTCTGTTTTTAGTAAATATTTAAATATTGGTCATAATTCACCAGAGCTCATAAATACCGAAGCCCAGTGCAATAGCGCTACCGAAACCCCGAGGCCTAAACGACCCTTTCCTTTCCATCTCCAAGCGTTTGCAGTCTTTTTTATCAAAACATTTAAGGGAGAGGGGGGCACATGTGAACAGTACATATTTCATTCAGTTAATTTGAAATAAAAAAAAATTACCAATATGTGGCAGTACTGGTACCATCTTTTGGCTGAATTTTCAGAACAACGAGCCATTTTGATTTCCGGTAACTGTGATTTGTTTGTTTTAAAAGGTTTTACGTAAAAAAGTCTTCTAAGTTATTAAAGTAAAATTTCATTCAAGACATTTTTTAACATAGAATATAAGCATTGCATTCTATGGTGACATTAATTAGGTAACTCTACGAAAAGTTTTGTTTCCTTATTTTAATTTAAAATACCTTTTTTAGGTGCGTTCGTAATTATACAGGGTGATTCATAAAAGATGGGCAGAACTTTAAGGGGTTATAGTACACTTAAAGACAAATAATATTAAATAGGAGACTAAGGGTCCCAGACGTATTCCCAAGGAGATAGGGGGCATTAAAGTTTAGGGTCCGAAATTTCAAATGATTATAAAACATGGAAAAATTGGTCGATTCGTTTGCGGTTTTTGCAAAAAATTTCTTTATGCCAGTATTTTCTTGAAATAAAATTTTAAAGTTCAATTTCAAAAAATGCCGATAGGGGGGGCTTTAGACTTTGGAGTAACAAACAACCATTTTTTAACGTTATTTTTTGTATTTCTTTAAATGATTTCGAAAGCTTAGACTTAAACTTAAATTTTGATCTAAAAATCTGAGTCCTAACTAGTAGTTAAGTAGCATAAACTGAAATTTGAAATTTGAAACCCTTCTCCCCCCAGAACAAAAATCAGTTATTCCCGATCTTTGTGTCGTAGATTAGGCTCTAACTACTGCCGCGTTTTGCTAAAATTATTCTTTATGTCAGTATTTTCTTGAAAATAAATTTTAAAGAAAATTTTCAAAAAATTCCGATAGAGGGCGCTTTAGACTTTGGAGTAACGAACAACTATTTTATACCGTTATTTTTTGTGTCTCATTAAATGCTTTCTAAAGCTTAGACTTAAACTTAAATTTTCAGCTCAAAATCTGAATCGCTGATCGTGGTTCAGTAGCGAGGGGAGGGGGTTCAAATTTCAACTTCTGAACATAGTTCAGTTTGCACTACTTAACCATGCCCAACGATTCTGTGCTGTGATACGAGGCAAAAATACAACTTTCGTCAAGGACTGCATAGTCGGAATTCACTCATAAAGGCACTGGCACAGTTGGAAACGTTTCTCATGCAAACGTTAAAGCTCCATTCCTGACGCTAGTCACCGGGTGAAGAAGGAAACAGAAAGTATGCAAATGTCAAATGGGGAAGAAGAAGAACACGTATGCAAAATTTCGACACGATTCAGGCATAAAAACCACTGAACGGTGAGTCAAGTGTAAGTCGCTGTAGTAATGAATCGGAAGATGGTGCCCTTCACGAATAAGGAAAAGGCTGAGATGCATTTAATTTACGGAGCGGCAGATGGAAATGGTGCAGAGGCACAACGAATGTACGGAGAGCGATTTCCCAACAGGCGGTTGCCTAACCGCAAAACTTTCGAGCGCTTGCACAGACAGTTGTGTGAGACGGGATCATTTCTCGCTTCCCGGTCGAATGCAGGTCGTGCAAAAAAGGACGAATCAGTAGTTGTTGCAGAAGCCATTCTGGATGTAGTAGCGGCGCAGCCAAGTACAAGTACACGAACAGTGGCTAGGCAGGTGGATACCTCACAGTCCATGACTTGGAGGGTACTGAAGGATGAACATTTGCTCCCGTTTCATGTGCAACGAGTCCAGAAACTGTCTCCAGGGGATTATCCAAATCGTATTGAATTCGCCCGCTGGTTTCTGCAGCAGAACGCGCTAAATCCACATTTTGGACGAACTGTGCTTTTCACCGATGAATGTACCTTCACACGTGAAGGTACATTTAACACACACAATGCACATGTATGGGCGGATGTCAATCCACATGCTACGTATCCACATGCTCATCAGAGACGCTTTTCCATCAATGTTTGGGTAGGAATCCTCGGAGACCACCTAATCGGACCGTACCTTCGTCCTGAACGCCTCAACGGTAAGACATACCTCACATTTCTGCAACATGTGCTGCCAGACCTGTTAAACGTTGTTCCTCCACGCATCCGGCGGGTCATGTGGTTCCAGCACGATGGAGCGCCAGCCCATTACGTACGAGACGTCCGCAACTATCTGGACATCACATTTCCGAACAGATGGATTGGTCGAGGTGGTCCTGTTGCTTGGCCTGCTCGCTCGCCAGATCTTTCACCCCTCGATTTCTTTTTTTGGGGACGATTGAAGGCTCTTATGTATGAGACACCCATTGAATCCCCCGAGGAACTGGTCGCCAGACTTTCCGCCGCTGTAGGGGAAGTGCTCGAAAAGCCTGATGTTTTCGCGAATGTTCGCCGTTCCATTCTTCGCCGTTGTTCTGCGTGCATAACCTCTGGTGGTCACAATTTTGAACATTTATTGTAATTACATGTTAATAAATATGCTTTGGTAACATAATCCTAATTTGTGTCTTTTTACCTCGTATCACAGCACACAATGTGTGGACATGGTAAACTGAACTGTGCTCAGGAGTAGAAATTTCAAACCCCTCTCCCCAGAAACTTAACCACGTCTAACGATTCAGATTTTGGGCTGAAAATTTAAGTCTAAGCTTTAGAAAGCATTTAATGAGACACAAAAAATAACGGTATAAAATAGTTGTTCGTTACTCCAAAGTCTAAAGCGCCCTCTATCGGAATTTTTTGAAAATTTTCTTTAAAATTTATTTTCAAGAAAATACTGACATAAAGAATAATTTTAGCAAAACGCGGCAGTAGTTAGAGCCTAATCTACGACACAAAGATCGGGAATAACTGATTTTTGTTCTGGGGGGAGAAGGGTTTCAAATTTCAAATTTCAGTTTACGCTACTTAACTACTCGTTAGGACTCAGATTTTTAGATCAAAATTTAAGTTTAAGTCTAAGCTTTCGAAATCATTTAAAGAAATACAAAAAATAACGTTAAAAAATAGTTGTTTGTTACTCCAAATTCTAAAGCGCCCCCTATCGGCATTTTTTGAAATTGAACTTTAAAATTTTATTTCAAGAAAATACTGGCATAAAGAAAATTTTTTGCAAAAACCGCAAACGAATCGACCAATTTTTCCATGTTTTATAATCATTTGAAATTTCGGACCCTAAACTTTAATGCCCCCTATCTCCTTGGGAATACGTCTGGGACCCTTAGTCTCCTATTTAATATTATTTGTCTTTAAGTGTACTATAACCCCTTAAAGTTCTGCCCATCTTTTATGAATCACCCTGTATAAATACGTAGCACCTATAGTCGTTGTTCTGTCCGTCTGCGTGTAACAGAGCAAAAACTACCCAACCGAATGGTCTGAAATTTTAAATATATGAATGTAGCAAAATTTTGTCGAGCCATTTCAAATTTTATGAAAATCGGATGTATAGTTTAATTACAGGGACAGTCAAAAGTTTTTCTTTACATTACGGCCAATGGGAAAAATTATTGCAAGTGCATTTTAGTGATGTTACAGCCTTCCGAATGGTCTGAAATTTTAAATATATAATTGTTGCAAAATTTTGTCGAGCCAATTCAAATTTTATGAAAATCGGATGTATAGTTTAATTTCAGGGAAAGTCAAAAGTTTTCCGTTTCATTACGGGGAATGGGAAAAAATTATTGCAAATGCATTTTAATGATGTTACAGACTATGCACTTAAGTGCAAAAATATATACATTCACTACAATATGGGGTGCAAAAAATAATTATAAAACTAGCTATAGTACGAACGCACCTCTATTGCCATGTTTAACGAGCAATTTCCAACTTGTTTATATAAGTTAGGCTCGAGTTGGTAGATGGGGCACTTGTGAACAGAACATATGGGGCAGATGTGAACAGTTCACAAGTATATTTTTTAAGCCTGTGAATGCATTTTTTTTTCTTTTACTTTAAAATTTAATTACCCTTGTCAAACATTGAGCTATAAATTCAATGTTTTTAGGAATGCTTCACAGTTTTAATTTACTGGAAGTAAGATAACAATTAAAAGTGGTGTCTTTCTGTAAAAACCAATATGTTTATGTGTTATTCTTTAATGATTTCAAGTTTTAAACGTATTTATGTTTTTTAGCCCATATTAAAGTACTTGTAAGATATTTTATTTTATGAAAGTAAAACATAGTTGGCCATAAAAAGCGATAAGTAGTATACTGTGATAATCACCAATGTTTAATATCACAATTTTACCAATTTTTAAAACCATGATGCACAATTTTGTTATAGGGTAGGGGAGTACACAGTGAGACAGTACCCACTTTGACATATAGTTGTAACTTTTTCTTCAAGCTGGCACACACACATAACGACCTCATCTTATGCAACACGTGGATGTAGTTTCGGCACTTCAGTTACTCGTCCGAGAAAATAGTAAATAATTCCTTGTTTTATAGTGGTTAAAGTTACATAAACGTCTATTTTACAGAATATTTCCTTCAATATGACATGTATTTACTTAACCAAACCTAGCTTTGTCTAATAATGTACTATTTCAGCAAAACGACATAAACCTTTTAAAGCGATGAAATTGATGTAACAGATGTGGCATCCATTTTGTTATAACGTAACGAAAGTACACAGTGAGACACACAGTTGTGGTACACAGTGAGACGTGTCTTATTGTGTACCTACTATGTGGTTCTGATGTTAAAAACGTTATTTATTAATAAAAGAAGGTTTTTTTTCTCTCTCTCTCTTTCTCTCTGTGTGTGTGGGCGTGCGATGGCTAGGGAAATTTACTAAACATAAGAGGCTGAAAATGTGCATGAAGGTAGACCAAGGTCTGCCATTGTCCACCCGAGGCTCATATTTTTTATATTTTGAAAAGCTAGAAATATTAATTAGAAATCATAAACTGCAGAAAATTATTGATAGAGTGTAAAAATGTATGATTTATGAAAATATATACATTGTCTCACTGTGTACTACTTGTGGTACACAGTGAGACAATTTTCGATTCTCCGTTATGCTGCTTCTGTGCTTTTATGAATAACGTTTTTAAAACCATTTATACATTAATGTGTAGCGCATTTATGTAGCTTAAAGATGTAGCAAAAAAGTTTTCAAAAGAATAAAAATCGTCGCCATTTGTTAAGTAATAATAATTTTCGTCTCACTGTGTACTACCCTCCCCTACACATTGCATAACATTTAGAAAAAAAAAATAAAAACACCAGAATTATTCAATAACATATTTAAAAGTAACACCGTTTTGCTATGCTTGACTCAAAGGAGTAGGTATATTAGTGTATAATTTTACGAATAATTTCTTGTTGAAACTTTTATTGATTTATTCACACAACTAGAAAGAGGGTATCTAATTAGTTTTTATCACAGTTTTTATTCACAAAAAATTATTTTTCTTTTATTTATGCATGTGTTCACATGTGCCCCGGGTATGTTCACAACTACCCCTCCACTGGGGCACATGTGAACAATTTTTAGAATGATGATATCAGTTAGAAATTCTTGATAAATGCATCTAAAAGTTTCACCAAAAGAATAAACAAAGTGTAAATATTCATATGAATCAATTTTTGTTTCAATAGCTCATAATAATTTTGAGAAATAGCCAAAAATGAAAAAATTGTTCACATGTGCCCTCCTCTCCCCTATATGTGACGTAATGCGTAGCACACGTAGAAGATGGGATTGAAACGGTCTCAAAATTTATATCAGTTTTTGGGCTTGGACTGGCTCAAGCTCAATCTGTCTTAGATTCAAGATTTTATTTATTCATGTATAGAAGAAAAGAAAACCTTTCCTCCTTTAAAATTACGTATTCTATTTCAAATCATTTTAATGCTATTTTGATCATAATGAAGGGAAAACAGAAATCGCGTTTTTCTATTCTATTGATATTTCTAAATTTATGGCATTGATGGCGGCGACTTGTTAAAAACGGCGCCACTCAAGCGAGTGACAATGAATTTGCTTTCAGTTCGACTTTCTTTTGTGGCAGTAGGATATTTTTTAATTGGCTGGTCTATTTTATTTTTTATTTAGATGCCTAACCTGAAAGGAATATTTTCTGTTTTTAGCCAACGCGCATCATCTTGAGTTTTTGTTTGTTTGAAGTTTTTTGTCGTCTATTAAGTACGAGTATAAAAATTCCATCAGTGATTTTTCTATTTATTTTGTATCATGATCGCTGCCATGCAAAGCTCTGCATTTTTACAAAAGCACTTTCATTTGTAAGTAAATATAATTACCATGTATTGTTATTCTGATATCAAGCAATCGGGCAGTGTTTACTCTTTTTGTATAAAAGCCTCGAATCTTTCCGATAACGGCGTCCAATTTTTAATTTAATCTGATTTTCAGGGACTCGCCACAAAAGATTGTTATGCGGAAGGAATCGATTATATTTTTTGAATGCACCTTTTATAGGAAATTGAAAAGCATTGTTCTTGAGCGTATAAATATTAATTTCTGTAAATGTCATTCATTTTTTCATAAAAAATGCATAGCTGCGAAGTATCCCTTTTTTGTGTTAACTCTATATCCGAATGATAATCCTTACCTTTTATCGCAGAATTCTGATATTAACATTAAAAGTAGGCAAAGATTACTGTTCGGAAGGAGTAATAACTAAAAAGTAGAATACTTGACTGCTAAGTGTATGCTGATAGATATATTTAAAATTTTTATTTTGCTAAAGAAAAAAAATGTTTTAAATTTTACAAATAATTTATAAAATATAAATATGCTGATTGGAGTGACAGGGGCGTGGAAGGGTAAGGGTACCCCAGATAGCATGAACATTAGCAGCAAGTTTGATTTTTTCTGACACTATCTTGCCGTGACAAATTTGAATTTAGAAGTTCGCAGCAACTTTTCCGCAAGGTATACCATTTCCCACTTGCATGAGTAGTTTGTTGTGAAACTGATTGCAAGACTGTCTTTAATTCACGAAAGTGACGAAATCAAACACTCCCTCTCTTGAGAGAATAGATAATCAGCACATATGCAGAAATTGCAGAAATTTTATTCGGCTGGCGCCGCTTTTTATTAACGCTATACTTATCAAATACCAAAAAAGTCTCGTGTTGAAATGTACAAATATTACCGTAACTCGTTTATGGTGATGAAAACGATGCATGCACCTTCTGACGGTGTGTTCGCATCAATAGACCTGATCAGGTCTAAGGGCCCCTCCGAAGGGGTTAAACTTATCGTGTAATAGCTGTAAACAGATAGTGGGGCGTGGAAAGATTACTGCTTTGCAGTAAGTTTGCAGTATTTTTGATTACTTGTTACCTTTAATTTGCAATAAATTTGATACAGCATGAATTTAACTTGCACGACAAGCTATCTGCAAGTTCAAAGTGTGGTGACTTCGGTGTTTGCATTATCTTGCTGCAGTCTTGTTATGAACTTTCAGTCTTGTCATGTTGAGCTTGCTGCAACTTTGCAGGTTTTCAAAGCAAGACTGCTGAAAATTTTCTGCAAATTAAAAATGCTATCTGGGACAGTTATTACTACGGGCAGTACCGCAGAATATTAGGGCTCCGGTACTTTTTTTATTAGAAATTAAGCCCGGCTTGGTATCATCTGTTGCTGACAATATATTAAAGTAATGAAAACCTTAGAATAGAGAAAACTTTTTTCTATACATGAATTAATATTTCTACTCAGAATTAAAGAAAAGGTTATTGTGCATAAGCCATAAATATGGAAAATAAATAGGTCAAAATGTGTATAAATGAATGAAAAATAAATGTTTTTGGGAATAGGAATAATTTTTCTGTTTAATTTATAATTTGTACTTTTGATCATAGTGGTATTTATTCCCTCATTTGAATTATTATTCTACAACATTTAAAGTCCGAAATTGCCATGTCTAGAGAGATTCTGCATTTTAGAGACTATAACTGTGTAAGGTTTATCAATTTTTTTCAAAAGCATTTTTGAGCAAATATAGTTATGTTCACAAACTATTCCTTTACCACTATGGATAAAATCTATATATTTGTAATTTTTATGAAAATTTTAATAAAATGTTTTTTCTTTTAAAGGTTTGTCTGGAATTACATCAGCAATTGGAGAGAAAGTATAGAATTAATAGTTAAGAGTGTGTCTGAATGAATAAATTTATTTCCTTCAATTTCCTGAACTGAAAAATCAAAGGCTTCAAGATGTTGATGTTCTGTCCAACTTGCGCAAATATTTTAGTTGCCGAAGAAGGTCCTCGTTGCTATAGATTTGTTTGCAGCACATGCCCTTATGTGTATAATATTAAACGCAAAATTAGCAGCCGCATGTATCCAAAGTTGAAAGAAGTTGATGATGTATTAGGTGGAGCAGCTGCATGGGAAAATGTTGATTCAACGGAAGAAGCGTGTCCAAAATGTGGTCATGCAAAAGCTTATTTCCTGCAGATACAAACCAGGTCTGCTGATGAACCAATGACTACTTTTTACAAATGTTGTGATTGTGGTCACAGATGGAAAGAATAAATGTATCTGTTTCCATAAATGATTATTTATATTTTGTAAATAAAATTGTTTATCAAAACTGTTAGATTTCAATATCTTTTCATTTGATTAATCTTTAATGATTTTTTTTTTTAAGTACATTTTTAAAGGAGCCTTGACACAGTAGGGGAAACAGCAAGATTCAGTTTGACGAGAAAAATAAAATTTCCAAAAGCAAACTTTGTATCATTCCTTATTTACATTTTAAAACCTAATCAGCTTGTTGGATTTTTGTGAAATATCTACCAATGTATCAAACATCGAAGTAGTTTGTTCAATATACAGGGTGGTCTGGTCATAAAAAACTTCCCTGATATATGTATCCTTAGCGACCTAACCGCTCAACCAATCGAAAGGAAATTTCAAATTTGGTTATTTGTAGGTATGCGCTGGAGATCGTAATGATTTAAAATAATAAGATCTCTCACGGTTACGGGTTACAGTGAAAACTTTTCGAATGGCAACAGCCTTTTTTTCCTGCGTAAATTCGTCAGCGCATTGAAAAACCATAAATGGCAAGGATGGCCACCCAGGGAAACCCAGCAAATGCTTTAGAGTTTACTATAAATGGCAATGGAACGATATACGTGTGACTAAAATTGCCGGTGTGATATCGTGGCAATCAATCCTAGTCAGTTCCTATGTAACATAATATTCAGCATTCTAAAACAAATTATTACATGTTTATTTTCACAATGTGTACACAAACACAACTCAAAAACACATTTTAAAACAAACCTTACAACATTACTCAGTTCACAAGTGAAAAAAAAAATCGGCTATTGAAAAACATGTCTTGTAGCCACTTTTTCGTTCTCGCAATGGTCTGTTTTGCAAGTATTTTACGACAGCAATTTTCATCGTACGTGTATCATTCCAACGCCATTTATGGTTTTTCAATGCGCTGATGAATTTGCGCATGAAAAAAAATGGGTGTTGCTATTCGAAATTTTTTCACCGTAACCGTGAGAGCACTATTGTTTAAATCATCACGATCTCGAGCGCATACCTTCAAATAGGTATACCTAAAATTTCTTTTCGATTGGTTGATCGGTTTGGCCGCTAGGGGTTCATATATCGGGGAAGTTTTTTTTTTTATGACCACCCTGCATATATATTTATAAAATCTTTATTTGATATATAATTTATGGTTATATAAATAAAACTAATAATATTAAACATTTTTCATTCATCGTCTTTCATTTCCATAACTGTTTGTAATATTTGGAAAAAAATCGCACTTCCTTAAGACTGAGTTTTGCAAGGCCCCTACAAAAAAGGCGTGGAAAAAAATCAAGCAGGTATATCGTTCTGCTAAACCTGCCAAAAATCAGAACGCTTACTGTTTATTATACAGGAATTAACTTTTCAATGTTAAATTGGCCAAACATTGTAGAAAAATAGAAGAATCTAATGAACAAATTCTTTAACTTGAGACTAAATTTAAATTCATCTTCATAAGTGAATTAAAAACAGAGATGCAGAATTAAAAAAACATTCTTTGAGTTATTAAAAATGAAGATTTTTTTTTACCTTCCCCAAACTTAATTTTTAGAACCACATAGACTTAAATAAAGGACAAAAAAGAGTTAGGTTTGAATTTTTGGACAGATGTTTTCTTAAACTACGTGCTTTTATAAAGCACAGTTAAAAAAAGTATATGCTATCCTTAATTAGCAAAAGACTGTTAATTCTTAAAATTAACAGAATTTGCCAGAACAAAGCTAAACTTCCGAAGGACTGCGTTCTTTTTTCTATGGAATTTCAATATAACTTAAGTTATTTAAAACAGATGAAATAAAAAAAATGTTTTTAAATTCAATTTAAATTTACTGTAAGTGTACAGCGTTTTATATGGGATTCTGATATGTAAATTATTAAAAATAATTGATTAATGACAATTTATTATAATTCATAACTCGGGTGATAACAGTGGTAAGTGATACAATCATCCTTTTAAGAAAATGAGCTGTAAAGTTCCAAATATTTATTTGCGTTTGTTGTCAAATGCCTCCTTTATCCATGAAAATCTCTACTACTAGGATTTTGCGAAGTAAATTATCGAATGGCGGATGACTATTGATTATCTTCAATGATATAATTAACTCAGTATTTTTTATTGTGTCCCATACCACATTTATCATCTGAGCCCTTAATTATAAATAATTAAAGGCCTCTAGGATATCTATATGCTTTAAACATATTACTTGCTAACAGGTGAAATAATACGTATTTTTGTTCAATTTAAGTTTGTTATAATGTACAATCAAGGGGGGGGGGGGGAGTAAATATCGCCTACTAACTCTGCTACAAAGTATTGTAGAAGAACGTTACTGAGACCAAACGATTAGAAAAAGAGTCAACTTTTAAATCATATACACTGGTTTCCAAAAATTAAGGAAAAACAACAAAAGCAGTGATTACTCAAAATGTTACTAGTAGATTTTAATAAAACTGGGACACAATTTACAACACATAGTAAGATATAAAATAACATTAAAATAAATTACCAGACGATTGTGGTGTTTCAGAAATTAATACAATTGTAAAATAAATGTCTCAGTTTGGTATAAGAAAAGTGTCTTTAATATGGAGTATGATCACCCTTAGAAGCAATACAGCACATACAGCGAAGCGTGATAATGTCAATTATGCGATCGATAAGTTTGCTGGAAAGTACGGGCCATTTCTCTTGTAAAGCAGTTGTAAGCGTAGCAAGGCTCTGAGGAGGGGGATTGAGAGCAGAGACACGTCTTCTTAAAGCATCCCAAAGATGCTCAATGAGATTCAAGTTCAGGGATCGTGCTGGCCATTCCATGCGCTGAATTGTTTGGCGCTGAAGATAATCTACGATGTGAACCCTCTGCGGTCTAGTGTTATCGTCCTGTAACAGGAAATCTTTACCTATTGCACCGGAATAAGGGTGCACATAAGCATCAAGAATGTCATCTCTATAGACGTGAGCATTCATAGTTCCACGTGGAAAAACATGGGAGTCTGTACGTCCGCCCAAAGAGATACCATCTCAAACACAGACACTGCGTCCTCCATACGAATCTCTTTTACGAATGTTTGATGGATGATAGCGTGTTCCCTGTTCTCTCCAAATCAAACAATGCCTACTATCGCTTTGGAGGCTAAACTGGAACTCATTTGTGACGAGAACACGCCGCCATTGATCAGCCGTTCAGTGGACATGCTGACGTGCCCACCTTAAACGTTTCCTCCGGAGACATGAGGTGAGCGGCACACAAATATCTGGTCGCATCGCGTAAAGACCACCTTCATGAAGCTTTCTACGCACAGTAGACGTTGATACCAACTTTCCAGTGACAGCAGCAAGGACGGATTTAAGATGAGAAGGGTTGCTGTTCTATTCCTTCGTACACATAACCGCAAATATCGGTCATCGGTGCTTGTCGTAGCTCTTGCTCGTCCTTCGCTGAACCTTCTGGGGGCCGAACCAGTGGTTTGAAAGTGTTGCCAAAGCCTATGAGAAACAGATGGACTCGCATTTAGCCATCTGGCCACCTCTGTCTGACTTTGGCCTACATCTACTCTTCCAATAACTCTATATCGCAGTTATGCAGACAAATGATACCTCGAGGTCATACTAATGAATTGGCTATCTCAGTTTTCTTATCTCATAATCACAGCGACACCAGCAGCCGTACTCTCTAGCATGCATTTTTATGCTTCGCACAGATGACGCAATCCGATTGCTGCGCCACTAATTTGCATTTTGTAATTTTAATCAGCATCTTTTAGTTAACAACATATCCAAATTTCATACAGATAAGTTAATTTTTAAACGAGTTATCGCTCTTTTTGTGATTTTTCCTTAATCTTTGGAAACCAGTGTATATAAAATTTGCTTAGGGGTCATCTACATATCAAAACGAACCCAAACTTTGTTATTTTCAACAGTAATACCCAACTTTGACACCATAAATAAATTCTACACCTTCTAATTAGCCTAAATCCAATTTCATGAAATTCGTCCGATTAGTTTCTGAGAAATTAATTATTTTAAAATGAGCATATTTTAAGGGTTGTATCCAAATTGAAGTTCGGTACTCGATTGTTGAAGTGCTACAGGATGACTCTGTCACTCCTATTAATGTATTATTTTTTGCCAATAGGACCATTTCAACTCGCTTAATATGTTTAGACTATTTCCTGTAATAAAAAAATTTAAAATAAGTGAAACATATTATTTTTCAAAGTATGTTTTACTGCACATCGTAGACGGCTCCTTAAAACCATCATTTTGACGTTTTATAAGCATAATTCGAAAACTACTTGGAATTTTTTTTTCGAGTATTCGTATAAAGCAGGATATTATAAATATGAATCTATCAAAAAAAGTGTAGGTTGCAATTCATATTTTTTTTCAAATATTAATTTCATAACTCATATTATAATTTTAAAATTACAGATTCAATCCATTTATACAGTCGAAACTCGTTATCCCAACACTCTAATGACCAGAAAAAAGTGTCATAAGCGGAGTGTCGCCATAACCGGAGTTGGAGAAGAATGTTTATAAAAAGCTGTATTTTTAATTAATTTAATACAATTTTAAATTCATAACTGTTCTTGCGGTTTTAAGCAATAAAACATTATTATTAAACAAAATAAACACAAAAACAAAATTGAAAAGCATAAAAATCAGATTCATGACGACTTGTTTTTTTATTGTTTAATGAAATATCGATGAATTAAGGTTTGCTTATCCCTAGATGTGCTTCCTGCAATTATTTTTTTCAATATTATCCAATGAATTGTAATCAATATTATATAATAAATTGTAATCAATGTTTGTTGTTTCAGAAATGGATGTTAGATAATTTCTGATCGTTTCAATGCAATGCAATGCTTCGGTTTTAGTCGGATGAAAGCGCCGCCTGACCAGAACAAAAAGATCCCGAGTAGACTGATACGTCTATCTGGAGCTTAAGTGGGTCATTCATAGAGTTTGGGTTTATTTATTCGTATAAAGGATTGAAGTAAAATTTCTCATTTATCTCAATGAGTATTTTAGACACTTTTGTGAAAAGTTTGGCAAAGACATTTCTTACCGCTTATTTTCCGTTCTTATAAGATGGATGATGAAAAATGGACAATTTCCCTAAACCGTCGGGATATCCGGAGTTGAAAATTATTCAACGACGTAAAATCCGGAGTTTATTTACATTAAAATCACATACAGAAAATCGGGACTTTGAAAAACTGATGTGAAAACCGGGTGTCGGGATAACGAGGTTCGACTGTATTTTACGCCAGCAATTTTCATCGTGCATGTATCATTCCAACGCCATTTATGGTTTTTAATGCGCTGATGAATTTGCACATGAAAAAAAATGAGTGTTGCTATTCGAAAATTTTTCACTGTAACCGTAACCGTGTGAGCTCTATTGTTTTAAATCATCACGATCTCGAGCGCATACCTTTAAATAGGTATACCTAAAATTTCTTTTCGATTGGTTGAGCGGTTAGGCTCTAGGGGTTCATATATCGGGGACGTTTTTTTATGACCACCCTGTCTATATATTTGTTAAACAAAAATCTAATTTGCAGAACAAATTAAAAAAACAAAATTTATTTCCTAAATTGTTTAAGCCCGAGAAGGGGTAGATATTAAGATATTTCATTCAATTCGTTCTACATTTAATGTTAAATTTTTGTAACAAATAAGTTAAACCAATTGAACATTAAAAAATAAAAATGAAATTCGTACAATATAATACTTTAAGCACATATATACTAAGATTCCGTTCAAATGAAATCGAAATAAATCTTAGACTTTTTTTTAAAGTTTTGTATTTTGCATTTATCTTATCATATTACGTACAATCGTCATTAAACATAATGTAGTACAAATATTTACAACTTAAAAATGGAAAAAGTCTAAGATTTATTTCGATTTCATTTGAATGGAATCTAAGTATATAGGTGTTTAAAGTATTATATTGTATGAATTTCATTTTTATTTTTTAATGTTCAATTGGTTTAACTTATTTGTTACAAAAATTTAACATTAAATGTAGAACAAATTGAATGAAATATCTTAATATCTGCCCCTTCTCGAGCTTAAACAATTTAGGAAATAAAATTTGTTTTTTTAATTTGTTCTGCAAATTAGGTTTTTGTTTAATATGTTAAGTTTAACTACTGCATTCAGACGAACACATTTCAAAATAAATGGAGGGTATCCTCATCAGGCTTTGATTTGTGCGATATCGCATCACAATTTGTGATGCAATTTACCTATGTATAATTCAAAAATTTTCACCAGTGCAGTAATGAATATTGCTGTAGTTTGGACGAAAAATTCCGATCTGAACTTAAAAAATCTGCTTGAAAATGTCATTTCTATTTCCACTATGACGTCATATTCATCTTCTTTTTAATTCTTAAAAAAAACTATTTCAGTTTCATGTTTCACGTGAAAATCATTCAACTAAAAATAGGCAAATTATTATTACGGCTTTTGAATTATTTACAACAATGAAGGAAAAATGTTAAATTTTATTAGAAAATGTCCGTTGAATCTCAATGAAAAAAGCGAAATTTGGAATTATTAAGAAAAATATTTGAATAATGTAAATAAAAATTAGCCATGTTACTCTCTAGATTATAATCCACCTATATGCAAAGGCATTTTATGATCCGTTTTGACGCTGACGTCTGGCAAATGTTTTTACACTTTGAATTTATAATATTATTAGAATTAGCAAAGAATTAAAAATGAGTGGCATCGGGGACAAAAAGGTGGGAAGAAAAAATGAAAAAGTTATGGTCTCCATAGGCTTTTCTATGTTAAATTAACATTGAGAAATGACACTGGAAATAAATAAGTATTGCGCTGCCGCGCAATATTTAAATAACATCTTTATTTGACATATAATTTATGGCTATATAAATAAGACATATAAGATTAGACATTTTTCATTGATCGCCTTTCATTTCCATAACTGTTTGTAATATTTGGCAAAAAATCGCACTTCTTTAAGACTGAGTTTTGCAAGGCCCCTACAAAAACGCGTGCAAAAAAAAAAAAAAAAAAAAAAAAAAAAAAAAATCAAACAGACATATCGTTCTGCTAAGCTTGCCCAAAACCAAAAATCAGAACGCTTACTATTTATTATACAGAAATTAACTTTTCAATGTTAAATTGGCCTAACATTGTAGAAAAATAGAAGAATCTAATGAACAAATTCTTTAACCTGAGACTAAATTTAAATTCATCTTCATAAGTGAATTAAAAACAGAGATGCAGAATTAAAAAAAATTCTTTGAGTAATTAAAAATGAAGATTTTTTTTCTCCTTTGCCAAACCTAATTTTTAGAACCACATAGACTTAAAAAAAGGACAGAAAAGAATTAGGTTTGAATTTTTGGACAGATATTTTCTTAAACTATGTGCTTTTTTAAAGTCCAGTCAAAGGTCAAAAAATTGCTTTTCCTCATTTTGAAGTATTTTTTTTTATTATTATTCCGGTGTGAATTCAACATTGATCGCCTTTCATTTCCACAACTGTTTGTAATATTTGGCAAAAAATCGCACTTCTTTAAGACTGAGTTTTGCAAGGCCCCTACAAAAACGCGTGCAAAAAAAAAAAAAAAAAAAAAAAAAAAAAATCAAACAGATATATCGTTCTGCTAAGCTTGCCAAAAACCAAAAATCAGAACGCTTACTATTTATTATACAGAAATTAACTTTTCAATGTTAAATTGGCCTAACATTGTAGAAAAATAGAAGAATCTAATGAACAAATTCTTTAACCTGAGACTAAATTTAAATTCATCTTCATAAGTGAATTAAAAACAGAGATGCAGAATTAAAAAAAATTCTTTGAGTAATTAAAAATGAAGATTTTTTTTCTCCTTTGCCAAACCTAATTTTTAGAACCACATAGACTTAAATAAAGGACAGAAAAGAATTAGGTTTGAATTTTTGGACAGATATTTTCTTAACCTATGTGCTTTTTTAAAGTCCAGTCAAAGGTCAAAAAATTGCTTTTCCTTATTTTGAAGTATTTTTTTTTATTATTATTCCGGTGTGAATTCAACATTATACAAACACAATTGCTTGGCCCTGAAAAGGTTAAGATTAAAATTAACTAGTTCTAACCCTGATATAGTTGCCCTCCATCGGTAAACACGAATACCAGAAATCTCACTTATTATAAAGTTATGTTTTGATAATAATTAAACGTATTTTTAATTGTCTTTGTAGTTTGTATGCTGTTTTAATTATTATTTCACTTACACACGTTGGGATTACCACTTCTCGTTTTTGTTGATAGTGTATCCATAGCACGAAAATTTGCCTTGGGTACCGATGCTTTTAAGCAAAATTTCGTGAATCGGTTACTTCTAAAATCAACTGAAAATGAAGTGGATTTTTTTAACCTATATTAATAAAAAATGCACTTTTTGTTGTTTATATTGTTTATTATAAAGTGAAATATTTTTAAGTATTGAAAGGATGAATTTTAGGGGTAAGAAGTGTTATGTGTCAATCTACAGACTAATGTAAATTTAATATTTAACTGATTCTCAGTAAGACCTAAATAAAGTATGAACCTGCAGAGGGGGGGTAGGGGATGCACGACATTTACTATGCAATTTTTGAAAGTTTAAATTTATTAAAAATTCTGTACGTGTTTCAGGTAAACTCTTATGGTTTTTTTTAAAAGTATCTACTAAAAATAGCGTTTCAAAAAAAAAAAAAAAAAAAAACCAGTCATGCTTAAAAAACAAAAAGCAAAATAAACAGGATGAAAGTTTTGGACTAAAAAATGTTATGATATCAAATTCCCAAATTGATATCAGGGTACTTATTTAATGTTTTTCATTAACTAAGTTACCATATGTACTAAGTGAAGGGCCTACCTATATGTTGGTAGGAATCCTCTTCTCCTGTACCAAATACATCATAAAGTGTTTTTCAAAATTCAAATTTTACAAAATTATGCATGTTGAGCGTGGTAAGAATGGTGGTAAAATGTTTCTTTTGATAATAATTTCAAACTCCGGATTTAGAAATTTGTGTAAAATATTTAAAGATGGCAGCCAGGCCAATACATAATTTTTAAAATTTTGAATTTTGAGAAGCACGTTATGATATATTTACAGGCCCATACACAGGAGGGGTATGACGAGGCCATATATTGCGTTATATATGTCCAATACTTACTTCTTGTATAGATAGAAGAAAGAAAAAATGAGACGTGATTTTCAAGATAAACATTCAACGCCTATAAAAGAGTGTGTTTTTTAAAAGACTACTTTTACTTTTATATATTTTTAAAAAATCATTACTGAACTTGAAAATGTCACTGGTGGTGTGCACGAAATTAGAAGATCGGTTTATTAAAAGTTCTTTTTAAAGCTTTTATGTAATCACTTTTAGCAGAGATATTTTTATTTTAATGACGTTTTATCCAAATTTCAAAGAGAACAACGTTAGCTAATGGGAAAGCTTGACTTTAAAAAAGAAAGAAAAACATTAAAATTAATTTTAACAACATATGACATGTTGATGTACGTCGGTACTGTTTCACTGAGTGTCCTGTTTCATTTTTCAGCCTCTTGTTGAAATATTAAATCCTTCGTCCCCTAAAAATCTGTATATTTATTATTACAGGGTAAACTTATTAGGATGCAACACGAACAGCATCTCACAGATTCTCTTTGTTGCTGAATGTTTAAAATTGTTTCGAAAAATTTGTAAATAAATATGGGTACATTAAAACACACATAAATAACGCCAGCATTCAATACTTAAAGGTATATACAAATATTATACAGGCATACATACAATAAACCGAACTGGAGTGAAAAATTACCCAGAGCCTTATACAAATATTATACAGACATACATACAATAAATGCAACACACCCAACTGGAATGAAAAATTACACAAAGTCATCACCAGCCATCTATCAGATAGCCTTGGATGACGGGACAACGAGGAATAGATTTTACCATTCCATCGGATTTCTGCGATAGCTCTATCTCAAAAACTAATACACAGAATTTAATCAAACTTCATATTCTGTTACACTTTCACATAAATAGATCATTATTAGGCTTGGGTGTATACTGCCTAATAGGTGTCGCTTTTATGCTCTTTGAGCTGGAAATTTTGGTTGCAGCCATCTAAGAGGCTGGGGTTCGGAAATTCAGTGATTTATTTGAAAAATGAGATACTCCTATCTCCTTTTTAAATGCACACAATTCAACGAATCTATATCTTTAGAATTCTCATGATGGACATGGATTGCCATTTAATTTTAGCACTGTGATAGCGAATTGATTATTATTTAATTTCGGCACTGTGATAGCGAATTTTGTAGTGTTAACATGTATGAGATAGAAGAAACTCTTGCTGTTGGCACATGAGTCTAGTTTTATCAAAATGCACGAAAACAGTGCTGTATATCTGAACCAGCGATATAACGAGGGACAATTATTGTATATAACTTTCATACGTAATCATACCCTGCATTAATATTACAGAGAAGCAACTCTAAATGCAAATAATGAATAAATCTGTAAATAAAGCGATTCCATATGAAGAAACTTGGCATAAACAAGTTGGAAATTGTTCGTCAAACGTGGCATATGAGGTGCGTTCGTACTATAACCAGTTTTATAAATATTTTTTGCACCGCATATTTTAATGAATGTATATTTTAAAGCACTTCATAAGTGCATATCGATTTCATTCTTTTCGAAAGGCTGTAACATCATTAAAATTCACTTGCAATAATTTTTTCCCATTGGCCGTAATGTAACGGAAAACTTTTGACTGTTCTTGTCAGTAAACTATACATTCGTTTTCATAAAATTTGAAATGACTCGACAAAATTTTGCAACACTGATATATTTAAAATTTCAGACCATTCGTTTGGGTAGTTTTTGCTCTGTTATAGGCGGACAGACCAACTGAACGACGACTATAGGTGCTACGTATAGTGAAACCTCTCTGTAAGGGCCACCTGCCGTTCCATTGAAAATTGGCCCTTATGAGGGGTGGCCCTTGAATAGGAGTGAGCAAATTTTTCGTTTCTCTTTCTTTTTATCCCCCGATTTTTAAAATCTGCATGTTCTTTCAGTAAGTTCTCTTTGTTTTTAACAATATTGCATATTTGATTCTTGCTGCAATTAAACTGGGAAGCCAATTTTCTTGCAGATGTTCCTTGATCATGACAATTAAGAACTTTGATTTTGTCATTCAAATCCAAATGTACTCTTTGGCTTGATTTAGGTGCCATAATTTTAAATTTTACATAAGCCTGAGCATAAAATTCGTAGTGTAAAAAATGGGCTTCAATATGCATACAGAGTTTTAGTAAATGTGGAATCAGTTTTTCTAGATAAACTGTTGCCCTTTGTGTGTTCACAACAGAGGCCAAGTTTCCCCTCCAACCCAACCCCTACAAATTGAAAGGTCAAACAAAGTGTGAAGAAAACCTGTTTGTCTCACTTGTGGAAAAGTTTGTGGTCCTTCATTGTGTTACTAAATCTTCCCCATCTCCCCCTGCCTTCTTTGTATGCTGAATTCTTATCTTTTGGTTCAGGAATTTAATACACTTGTTCAGGATTTAAGTCATATGTGAAAAAAATGTCCTTTATGAAGGGTAGGTGCGGCCTCTAATAGAAATAAATTTAACATTATGTCTATGGGAAATTTTTTCGTACCTAAATATATTGGCCCTTAATAGAGGTGGCCCTTGAACAGGGTTGGCCGTTAAAAGAAGTTTCACTGTATTTATATAATTACGAACGCACCTAAAAATGGAGACCTGATTATGAGTAAGTAATCAAGTGTTTCCACAAAGAAAATTAATTTATTTGGTTGATCAGCACTTGGTTTCCCCCAGATCCACATGTGATACTTATCACCACATGTTTATGCTTAGTAACACATGTGGGTCTTAGTCTTACCAGCATGTAGCAATTTAAAATGTGACTTCAAGCGATATGTTGTTAAACACTATATTTGAGATTTGCTGCTCCGATTAGCAAACACATATTGCACAATCTACGATCACGTAATTTGTAGAAAGACACATTCTCCCCTTCCTCCTCCCGAGGTAGGGTCAAAGTGCTCTGCTCGCTACAAACTAATGATTTTTTGTAACACTCTATTCGCTGCATTACACTGTTTAAAATGTAATGGGCTAATACTACAAGCTACTATAAAAAGCAGTAACTACTGTAATTTCTCTACTTGTACTACTTCCGACCACTAACCTGCTTTAACATTACATTAAAATTTCATGACGATTGGTCAATTTTTACAAAAGTTAAAGCTTATAAAGACAAAAAAAAAAAAAAAAAAAAAAGGCATGAAAACAGACAGACAGACATGTCATTTTAGATCCTAATGATATTAAAATGGGAACATTGTAGACCAAGATATTTAGACAAATGCAAAAAGAAAAGTTTGAAAATTGGGCAATCTGTTCAAGAGTATAGGGTATTGTGTTGATATGCATAGAAAAAAAAGGAGGTACAAACGAATTGTATAACCTCCTTCGTTGACAGCCGGTTAAAGAGCGTTTCCCCTTTACTTTTCATAATCCTATAAGCATTAAAGGTTCGGCGTCATGGTAAATATTTCTGCGTTTACATAACTGTAACAAAGATACGGTTACTGTTAATCTTTACAATTTAATCATGCTATGTTAACTGTAACATACATATCAACATCATTGGAAAATCCAAAATGAAAATTTCGAAGCACACAATTTCAATTTTCTGCTCAACAAGCTGTCGATTGAGTGTCGTTTAATTTTTTTTAACAATAATAACATATGTCATTACCATTAGCATCTGTTATTGGATTGTACGATATTATGTTAACATACCATAGATCCCACATAGCATTTTTAATTTGCAGAAAATTTATTGCAGTTAAGACTGAAGCCAGATAACGCAAACGCCGAAGTCACCACACTTTGAGCTTGCAGCTAACTTGTCGTGCAAGTTAAATTCGTGCTGTATCAAATTTATTGCAAATTAATGGCAAACAAGTAATGAAATGTACTGTAAAGTAGTAATCTTTCCATGCCACATTATCTGTTTACAAATGTTGCACTATAAGTTTAAACCCTCCGAAGGGGTCCATAGACCTGATCTGGTCTATTGATGCGAACGCACCGTCAGAAGGTGTATGCATCGTTTTTATCACCACAAACAAGTTAAGGTGATATTTGTACTTTTCAATCCAAGCCTTTTTCGGAATTTGATAAGCATAGCGTTTAGAAAAAGCGGTGCCAACCGAATGGAAAAATAGAAATTTTTCTATTTCCACTAGAAAAATAGAAATTTTAGGAATCAGAAGGTGGCCATGGTATGCTGATATTGCTATCTTTTACACTAGTTTTTGAACAAGCTCATACATTTTCTCCAATGGAATAACATTTGATTTGTCTAAACAACGCGAATAATAAAGGTTGAAATATTTTGTTTTTGCAAAAGAAGTACTATTTTAGTTTTCTTACAAACTTGATTGTATTCACACCAACATCGACATTCAGTATTTTCCTATAATTCATTATGAACTATCTATCATTATGAACTGATTTGCACTAAAAAAGAATTTTCCTTAACAGTAGCAGTACACTGTGATGGCAACTGTTATTACTGGTAACAAGCGCAATTTGCTGATGTTATGTTAATATAAAATTGGCTTACAAAAAATATAGGAAACGCAAAATTAAGGTTTTCGGCCATCCATATTTAATATTTTTCACAATAAGTTATGAACTATGGTATTGACTTTCACCAAAAGTGTTATGTCACCAGCAACAGCAGATTTCATTACCGTCAACGTCTGGAGCTTTCCAAAATATTGGAAATCGCCGAATGATTGCGAGATGCTGAAATGGATTTTTTTTTTTTTTTTCGTACCAACTTTTGAGTAAGCTAACAAAGATTCACCACGGAATATTTCCTTTTTTGTAATGAAGAAAGCAGATTCCTTTACCGTTAAAATCTGTTAAATACACGATGTAACGTTAATATACCATTGACTATAAAAAATTTCTGGAAATATCCAAATAATGCTCATGGAATGATGATAAAATATAGTTTCTTTCGTGCTAGTTTTTAAACTATTTGACACAATTTCACAAATGAAATATCGTTTGATTTGCCCAAAATAACGCAAATAAAACAAGCTTCAAGAAGTTTCGAAAAATTCAAGATGGTGGCCATTAGAAATTCGAATTCCACATACATTGAAATAACTCTTAACGTTTTAACTAATTTATTAAACCAACTTTTACAAATAGGGTTCTGAGTTTAAGTTGATCAAGTTTTAACTGTATTGTCAAAACTTGGTTTTACTGTTTTTCTTTTAATACAATTGTGTGAAATTAAATTAATAAGCAAGTAGTTGAGGAAGATTGCAAGGTACAGATGTCATATTCGCCCCAGATTGGCGCGATTTTTTTCGGTTGCCAATTTGGCGAAAACATCAACAGCATAAACAACATAATCCGGGTTACCACATCAAGCAAAATAACGACACTTTGGCGCAAGTTAAGTACCTGTTGCCTATATGATATTGGCGACAGAAAAATATCGCGCCAATATGGGGCGAATATGACATCTGTACCGATTGCAATACAAACTAAAATTTAGCATGAAAATCACAATGACAAATGTTTATTTACATTTATTATTATTATTTATCAATGCCATAATCTTTTTTTAATAATTTAGTTAAATCTATTAGAACATATCGCGAGATAAAAAATGTTAAATTATCTTTTTCGATTTCAGGTTTTATCGGAATTCAAATATGGCGCTCGAGAAACATTAAGATGATTTTGATTTTGAATCTGAAACTATTTTTATGTTATTTACAGAAATCTACAGCATAATATTTCATGAAAAGCGATATTTTTGCTTTTTAGGGCAAAATTCCTCGATATATTGTCAATTTTTTACACATTTTGCATTTGAACTGCTTTTTGGTACTTCTTAGTTATCCCGTCGACCAATTTCGCCAAATTATATAAATCGCCAAAACCACTCGCCAAATTATACACATTGACATAATTTTTATTTTAAATAACGAAAGAACAAATAAATTAGTAAAACATTAATAAAAATACGAATAAAACGTCGAATTAATGGTTTTATTGGCCATTATTGGCATTTAATCTTACAATTAATTAATTAATGGCAACCATTAATGGCATTTAATCTTACAATTTTGGGACAGTAATTTGGTCGACGGGATAACTAAAAAGTACCGAATTTTTCTGGCATACTTTGTAACGGTCGATAATCAGTTGTACATGTGAATTAATCAATAATTTCATATTTTAAAGTTATAATGGTGCTTTAAAAAATGAAACGGTCAAAAGTTAATACTTCACAGCGTAAAAAGTTTTAAGTTTAGTACAAAATTTAGTTTAGTAGTAAATTTAGTACAAAAAATTTCAGTCGTGTGTGTTCATACAATGTGAGAAAAAAGTCCGTTACATAATTAACTAAAAGTTATACTCGTATTTTCTATAATGTGCTAATCATGAAGAAAGTAAATTTATATCTCAAAAGCATTGAATTATTTTGACATATATGCTTCGATTAAATATCTATATAATTAAAGTATGCATCATTAAGCACTTGATAAGTTTTTATTCAGAGATTTTTCAAGCTAAGAAATCGATAACCGCAGAAAAAAAATGAGCAAATGAAATGCGTAACTTGATTTTTAAGTATAAGAAATGGCTTAAATTAATACATTTTGTAACTGAAAAAAAGATTAGAAAAGCTATTTTAAGAGAATGTCAACATACTCGTTATACTGCCCATACATGTAGCATTAAAGAAAAAAAAAACTTTGAAACAACAACGGATTCGTTATGTGTTTAATGCTGCTTCTTTTTAAGTAATTGTGAGGAAATTTTACATTTTTCTCGAAGACATTTTATTTGTGTGCAGCATTTTTATTCCGAAACTGTATACATATTAAAAATCGTGTAACATTAAAGGAAAAACAAAAGATTTTTATGTAAGTAAATGTTGTCCCATAGAATTTATATAAATCTACATATATAAGGAGAAATATTCCATGGGATTCTGAAGCCTTTGCACAACAAGTGTTAGTAATTAAAAGAAGCCGTGGGAAATCCCTTGTCAATCCTCGCTATCTGTTTGAAGCCTTTTTTTAGAATGACTGGAAATCAGAACTCATGTCTTACTGTCATCGTTATACAATGATGTTTAAAAACTAGTCGGATGTACCAATCCCAAAACTTTCTTCTATGTCATGCATGTTAATACTTCAAAAGTCGCCACCGCAGTGAAAAATCAAATGGCAATCTATGCTCATTATGAGGATTCTAAAGATATGAAATTCCGTGCATTAGTTCTTGAGACATGATTGTCTCTGAAATCGTGTAAATGCAGCATAGCAGTGCCACCTATTGGGTAATTTACACCAAAACTTAATCAGAAACAACTTATGTCAATGTCTAACTGAATCTGAAGTTTGGTGAAAAACCGCGCATTAGTTTTTGAGATAGAGCTGGTAGCGAAAATCGTGAAAAATGCAGCATAACAGCGCCACCTGTTGAGCGATTTACACCAAAACATAATCAGCAGCAATATTAATGAAGGTATACTTGAATCGGAAGTTTGATGAAAATTCGTGCATTAGTTCTTCAGATAAAGCTATTGAGGGAATCGTGAAAAATGCAGCACCAGCTATTAGGCGATTTACACCAATACGTAATCAGCACCAATTCATATCAAGGATTACCTGAGTCTGAAGTTTGATGAAAATCTGCGTAATTAGTTCTTGAGATAGAGCTATTGTGGAAATTTTGTAAAGCCTACAAAATGCAGCATAGCAGCGTCATCTGCTGGGCGATTTACACCAAAAAAGGAACCAGCACCAAATATCAAGGACTAACTGAATCTAAAGTTTTGTGAAATTCCATGCATTAGTTCTTGAGATAGAGCGCCCGCAACATTTTTGTCACATACAGACATTTTCTAAAAGCCATCAAATCGTGTTCAGGACCTTATAAAACGTATAAATCCATCGAAATCCGGAAGTCGAAATTTTTCACGAATCTAATATTTTCTTATAAAGATAGAAGAAAGTGAAAAATGAAAAAGAATCTGGGGTCTCTCCTCTTGACTTTCCAAGCGCTTGTATACATTGTTCAATTTGTATTAAATCTGACGTACGTACGTGAAATTAAATATATATATATACATGAAAAAAGAACTCTGCAACTAAATTTTACCCCTTACTGTCCTACTCTTCCGACTGAACAAAAGGGATTATTTATTCAAATTGTAACAAAATTTTGTTTGTTCAAATTTGTTGAATGAATGAAAATACCTACTTCTTGCTTTGAACCAGAAATTTTAATTAATGAAATCAAATAAGTAGCACATAGAAACAAGGCAAATTAATATTATATTCTAATAAATAAATGTTCTGATTACAGAAATGTTTTTTGAGTTGAAAAATAACCGAAAGTTGGCAGCTACGCTGATTTAATGTTCAATGGCCATTTTGCTATGTTTGCATAAAATCATTTACTTCAGAACACAACTTTCGACATCACATGGAATTAATTGCCTTTTCACTTGAAGGTTTTTGAAAATTCTGCAAAGGTAAAAACTGTTTAAAAAACTAACCAGCCGAAAATCAGAGAAATATTTATCCCAGTTATCCCAATATTTTTTTGTTTTATGAGACTCTCTTAGTTCAAGTGCCACTTCGTTTCTACTCATATAATTATTCCATCGAATCGCCTGAATAGCATAAGTGATATCCACCCAGTTAGCAGTCTCAGAAATACCTGGAAGCTATTTAATGCTATAAAAGTTCATTTTAAGGATTGATAAAATACCATCACTATTCAATTCATTTTTAAAAATTTTCCTTTTAACACTATACTCAAGAGGCAACACCCCATTTTTAAACTCCATTTTAGCATTGCTGATCTTGGCGTACATAATTGATTAGATGATATCTGCAAAGAAACTGCTAATCAGCGGGGGTGTTGCTACATTCAAAATATCGCACAGTCCAATCAAAGTGAAATGAATGACATCCCAATTACAGATGTTTTCCGGAATTGGTAGTAATCTTTCTTAATCAGGATCACATTCATTTCATTTTGCAGCGGGTTATTTGATGCTTCTGTGTAAAAAAAAAAAAAAACCTCTAGAACGTTAGGTGACTGACAGTTTCGTTTTCTATATCATCTAATCTATCATATCAGGAAAATCAACGTCGCTAAAAGTGGTTTCAAAAATATGTATTGCATGCACATGCCGCTTACAAGACTATTATGTTAAGCGGAAAAATGTATTGAATAATGAATGTATTTCGTCATTTATTGAGGCATGAGACATGCCCGTTTTATATGGAATATGAAAATGCAATAATATTTTTTTTTATAACTTTTCGGATTTTACTGTAGCTATATAATTTGAAGTGGCACTCCTAAGCCTCCCTACCATCGTCAAGGTGGAGTCTCGTCAGGGAGGCCCCCCCACCCCCCTACAGCAGAACTGACCAATTAATTGTCTAAATCTTCGATATGTGTCTAATGGTGGTGCAACAAAAACCATGTAAAAATCCAGAAAATAAATCAACACTATTTTGGAAAACACTTAAAATATATTACATCAATAGCACGATTTAGTGTATAATGCAAAATGTACTAAAAATATTACCAATTCAATCTGTTTTGTTTATTAAGCTATTTTACATTATTGCCATAATAATTTAAAAAAACAAATTTTTGATTGATAATTTGCCCATGATTGATATTCAAGTTGTCTAAATAAAAAATAACTATCGTAGCGAACTTTATCAGAATAGAAATATAATTAATAAAATTTACCTTTAGATGACCGTTCATAATCATACTAAAATTTTCTTTAAAAATCACCTCTATGCGATAAGATGTTTTTACAAAGTCTTATAACTTAATATCATAAACCTTGTTTTTTTAGCTTTTTCATTTCAACAACTGAAGATTTTGTTTTAAACGCAAAATATACATTTGGCTTTGAATCATCTGACTGAGATTGCCACATTAGCTCTGATCAACAAATTAGCTGCAATTTAGAGCTGTTTTTTTTCTTCTTTTTTTTTTTTTTGAGAAATTAAAAATATAGTGAAGAAACTTGGTAAATTGGCCAGCTCTGCTTTTTTCACGCGCGCGAAGCTAAATATAGCAATATAAGTTCCCCTTAAAGAAAAAAAAAACCCTTAACAATTGCTATAATTTGTAAGTAATTGTAAATATCGATTTCTCATAAATGCAAGCGAACTATGAGAAATTGATTTACTTCTTTACCCCTTCTAGCCCCCACTAAAAAAAATTTATACTTCATCGCTAATGAACACATGAGTACCTAGCCAATGAATGAAGAACATGATGAGGAGAAGGTGCCATGATTGAACCCGTGAGTAGTATGATCAATTCAGAAATCCTAAAATGATAGAGAATGTGTTTTTTACTTAAGAAATGATTTCGAGGTCATTCAGCAGTTGTGGCACTCTTAGTGCAAAGGCCATCCACAGCGACAAGGTGCTGCCACATCGGATGGAATCGGTTTTTAATTGTCCCGGGGCCAAAAACCGCAGAAAAGGCAACGAAGAATAGGTTTTTAATTCTCCTGAGGCCAAAAACCGTAGAAAAAGTGACACAGTGATCGGTTTTTAATTGTCCGTAGGCCAAAAACCGTAGAAAAAGCAACACAAATCGGTTTTTAATTGTCCGTAGGCCAAAAACCGTAGAAAAAGGCAACACAAATCGGTTTTTAATTGTCCGTAGGCCAAAAACCGTAGAAAAAGCAACACAAATCGGTTTTTAATTGTCCGTAGGCCAAAAACCGTAGAAAAAGCAACACAAATCGGTTTTTAATTGTCCCGAGGCCAAAAACCGTAGAAAAAGCAACATAAATCGGTTTTTAAGACGTTTTAAATTCCAACCCGTTTTTAATTGTTTTTGGTCTTATTTTCGTTTTGTTTTGACTTTTATTTATTTATTTATTTATTTTTTGCCTATTTTTGTTTTTTTTATCTTTGTCTTTTGTTTGGTATAGTTTTATTTTGATTTGTTTTTATATGTTTTTTGGCTATTTTTGTTTTGTTTCTTAAGTTTATACACATGTACTTAACAGACTACGTACATACAAAGAAAAAGTAATTTATATATATGTAGAATGGCCAAATGAATTAAGTTGAATATTTCAAAACTGTTACAAAAAATTTTGATATTTACAGAAAAGGCCGCTCAAATAATGAAACATATATATAAATCAAATCACAAGATAATAAATATAAATTACATAAAGATAAAATAAATAAGAAAAATATGCTACGAAGCCGACATAAAAATTATGAACCTGAGAAAAGTGTTTTTGCTTGATTGATTTAGAAAATTTATAAAAGGATACATAAAAGATTTAGATTTTAAGATTTTGAGAGTTACATTTAAAAATTCATAGCTCAAATACATTAAAATCAATTGCTAAATACAGTTGAAAAAAATTGCAACCTTTGGTATGATATGAGATAATGATTGCAATCTTTAATTATACTGTATTAGAATTCGGCTTCATAGCAACAGCAGCAAAAGGCCAAGGCCTTTCGCCACCAAGTTACCTTGGATTTTTTCCACGAAGACCGCTTCGGAGGCTGCGGAGAAGGAGCTTCATCTGCTTCTTCCGTCCATCCTCGCACTGGAGCCAGGCGTTTCCAAGTGTCCTGTCCGCCATCCAAAGAGGAAGCTACTCCCAAATAGAAATTCACATTAGGGCACTGAATCCAGACTTGGTGTCTTCTGGCGTCAGTGAATCCATCTGTAAAATAAGAAGAAAAAGACATACAACGGTTAGTATCCATTTTTTTCAAGAGCAATTAATAATTCAACCTTCAAACATGAAAAAATTTTTGGAACTGAATTTGAAACCTAATTCTATTCTTTATTAAATTTATTGCTGCACGCGATAATGATTCAAACAATTAAACATTGTTACATAATAATGTTTTTAAAAAAAATTGAGCTGTAACTTTTTGTGTTAATAACTCCAACAATGCTTAATTGTTTGAACGTCAAATTTTGAGTTTTGAGATATATTTTACATATGTTTTGATTTTGTTGCCAGTGCAGGAAACTAAATTTCAACGAAAATAGAGACAACATTGAGAATAAATAAAAACAATTTCAAGGGTGATAAGCAGTTGATCAAAATGGCGTCATTTTCTAGCAATCTTAGTAAAATGTTTTAATAAATAAAAACACGCGTTTTTTTTTTTTCACTACGTCAGTTTTATCAGCTGGAGCATTATTATTCCGTTGTTTTAAGGTTGTGAAATAATGAATGTAATTTATGAAACAGGTTTTACTTAATTTACATCTATCATATCAACTGTAATTCTGGAAAAATCTCGATTCGGATTATTTTTTATTACAATTTTGTTTGTTTTTTAACGTAATAAGATCTTACGGATAGTTCTTTCTTTTCTTTTTTTCCTTTTTTTCTTTTACAAATTTTCATTGAATCTGCATATTTCAAGTACTGGCACTTATTCGGTTTTAAGGAGAATACAAATTACTTAAAAAAACAAAACAGGACAAACTTGACAGCTGTGTCCAACTGCATGATTTTCTTTCGGTCACATTTTCTGATGAAAAATTCTCTCCGACCGGAGATACGCTGTTCTCACATTAACGATAATTACTAGGTAAAAATTTTATTTTTGAAATTTTTGTGCTACATTTGTACTAGAAAGACGCTAAAATTTGAGAAAAGGGTGAATCAAAACATGATAGTTTGGACTCTGGTGGCTGCGCTATTGTTTTGCAAACAGATTTAGCGTCAACGATTTTTACATTTATATTTTGCAGATAGTGAAATTGGCGCGGCAACAGGAAGGGAGGCTTTGCAATAGCAACATCACACAGCCTTACTGCAAGCCGAAATGAAAGGTGTTCTGATTACGGATGTTACCTGACTGGGGTGACAGTCATTCATAATCGGAATACCATTCATTTTACTTTGCAACTGATTGCGCAACGTTGTTATGACAACACTTCCCACTCGTTCGCCAACTGGCTGAGAGTTCCATTATCCGTATTATTTAATCAATCCTATATTTCAAAAATAGCACCCCTATTAACTGTGCCGCAAATAATTGAATGTTATAGACATTGGTACCAATCGATTAGTAGTAAGATCTTTTAATTAATATTGTGCGTAGTTTTGCTTAGTGGATCGTCTACCTTTACATTTTGTAACAAACTTTTCAATTTTCAATAGAAACACTTATTTTAACAAACTGTTAGGATTATTCGGCCAATTTCACCTTCAGATACTAAACGGGAAGTCATTCGGTGACGAAATTTATAAATTGTGCATGTTTAACGTTTGGAATTCCTAACTTTTATTCAATTTTAATCGTCTTAAAAGAGCCTGCAACGCAGATTGTTTTGTAAGCATCCCTCAAGAACTACTGAGCGGAATGAGGTGTCATTTTGGATTCGCCTATTGCAAGCTTCTAGAAATCGATTTTTATCCAAAATTTATAGATTACGATTCATATTTTTTCAAAAATCAATTTAAAAAATATATTTTTTAATTAATTTTCAAAACAGAGGAATTTAAACATGTGAATTTCTTTTAACAGAGATCCATTCCTCGAAACAGGAAATAAACAAATTCAAAATCACATATCATTCACACAAGTTACGCTTAAAAAACGACCGGCGTGACAGCCTGTTTTGCGACGATTAAAAAATGGTCGTTGGGAGCCACAGTAATACTTACCCATCATGGATATTCATAATATAAAATATGAAAATAAAACACGTGTAAACTATTTATAAAATGCATTGTAATTTCAAAATAAATTTAAACGTATATTTAAATATTTTTAATACATAGTAATAATGCTCTATTACTAAATTGCGGGTACAAATTGATTATCCGACCCATTTCGACACATTATATAAATCGCCAAACTACTCGCAAAATTGTACAAATTGGCATAATTTTTATCTTAAATAACGAAAGAACAAATATATTAGTAAAATATTAATAAAAATACTAATGAATTAAAAATCACTTGATGACGTAACAAGCACACGTAACTTGTTTAATGTCAAGTGAATGTGACATTTACGATAAGCCATTATTGGCATTTAATCTTATAGTTTGGCAATAGTTTTTCGGTCGACAGGATGATCAAGCAGTACCGAACTGCGTAAAAGAAACATCCTTATAACTCCAAAAAGGATAATCCTATTAACTAACAGTTTACTTTACTGCGTCTTTTTAAGCGACTCATGTCCAATTAAAATATATCTTTGAATTGAAATTTGAATGAAATACAGAGTCATAAAAAATCGAAGAGTGTGGAAAATAGGATTACAAATATCTCGGCAACTCATTATCCGATCGACCTCATTCTTTATGCAAATTTTATGTTTTTTTATTGTCTTCTATATTCACTCCTTAAAATAAACAATTTCGAAAATTTTTATATTTTTTTATCACAACGAAAATTTCGAGAATCCGAAAAAATAGTTCCGGATAATCGAGAATACCGATATTCAGTAGGCCTCTTCCCATTATTACATACTAGTACACACCCAATTTCAAGTCTCTATCTCAATTTGTTCGGGAGATAGAGCGTTTACAGACACACAGACAGACAGACGGCATTTTTTCTTCTTCTAGAAATATGTTTTTCGGAATCTCCAGTGTCTGAAACGTGTAAATTCGTCATTTTTTTTTCGATTTTTAAAACGATTACAAGACTTACCCTGTACTACGCATGATGGTTAAGTAATGAATTTAAGTTTAGGAGTTCAAATCTTAAACTTTCATACTTCCTAAAGTATTTGATCAGATGACTTCTCCTTTCGAATACGAAGGTAAAACTTTCCGAAGAATCCAAAGACGATGTTCAAATGAGACGTTACACGTTAGTACGGAAATTTTTAAAGTTTATTGCAATTTCCATAGGTAGTAGAATCCCTGAGAAAAATTTAAGTGTAGCATTCATGAGTAGACATTATTATTAATGGGTGTCTGTCACATTTTTATATGATGACTTGCAACAGAGTTAGTATGGCTGAATCTTTTCTTTTTAGCCCTCGGTATGCTATTTCTTTCTCCCAGCTATTAAAGTGTCGTCTCTAAAAAATAACGTTTCGTTGTATAAGCCAGCCGTAAAACAAAGCATATGTATCATTGTACGGTTAAATACTCTACTGCAATTTTTTAAACTTCTAATCATCGCACATTTTCAATTTTTATATTGTCGTATTGGGGGAAAAAGTACTTTTAAATGCAATTTGTTTGAAAACTGCATCTCCATTTATTTTTGAAATATTAATTTTTTTTGTACTTTTAGCGCCATTTGTTTAGTTTTGGCAACTCAAGTACTCCATTTCTATAGAAAGTAAAGGAAAAATAGTTGGAAAATAGTAATTATATCTTTTTGTTGCCATTTTACCATAACAACTTTTAAAAAAATGTAATTAAAATACGTGTTATTTTGAAAAAATATAAATGAATGATTTCTGATAAAATATGGAGATATTATAAACAAAATTTAATTTTAAGTATCTATCTACATTAATATTACAAACAAATGAAGACCGATGAATCATTAGATAGCCGATTTTTTTGGTCGATTTTCTTGAAGGACAACATCGCTTTTTGCTGGATTTGTGAATTATTCGGCGATAGTGACGCCCTATGCGTATTTTACTGTAGATGTTGTTTAAGACTGGATTGTCAATGAAGAATTCTTCAGCGGATGCGGATGACATAATTTTATATAAAACAAAAGTATGTGATTTATATAAAATAAAAGCATATGTTTTGTACTATCTATAAATATATTCATATATATATTTTTTTAATCGGGGGTGACACTAAATTCTGAAAAGCGGCTCCTGTTTTCTAGTTTTTTACTTTTTTCTATCTTTACAAAAAGAAAGTATTGGATCGGTGAAAATTTTCGACGGATTTACACGGTTTAAGGGTGATCCCGAAAAACATGTTTTTACAAAATGTCTGCCTGTGAGCCTGTCTACCTCTCTGTATGTGACACAAATTTTATGGGCGCTCTATCTCAAGAACTAATGAACGGAATTTAATAAAATTTTAGATTGAGTTAGTCCTGATGTAAATTGATGCTGATTTCTTCTTGGTGTAAATCACCAAACAGGTGGCGCTGCTATGCTGCATTTTGAACGATTTCCGCAAAAGCTCTGTTTCAATATCTAAAGAACAGATTTTCATCAAACTTCAGAGTCAATTAGTCCTTGATATAGTTTGTTGCTGATTACGTTTTGGTGTAAATCGACCAACAGATGGCGCTGTTATGCTGCATTTTTCACGTTTTCCGTAATAGCTGTATCTCAAGAACTAATGCATGAATTTTCATCAAACTTCAGATTCAGTTAGACCCCGATATAAATTGGTTCTGATTGGTTTTTGGTGTAAATCGCCCAACAGGTGGCGCTTCTATGCAGAATTTTTTACGATTTCCTCAATAGCTCTATCTGAACAACTAATGCACGGATTTTCACCAAACTTCATATTCAGTTAGAAGTTGACATAAGTTGTTGCAGATTAGATTTTGGTGTAAATCATCTAACCGGTGGCGCTGCTGATGCTGCATTTTTTCAAGACGTATTAACATCTT
This sequence comes from Maratus speciosus, assembly GCA_963932465.1. Classification (NCBI taxonomy): domain Eukaryota; kingdom Metazoa; phylum Arthropoda; class Arachnida; order Araneae; family Salticidae; genus Maratus; species Maratus speciosus. The sequence goes on from OZ010792.1 coordinate 584,104,822, forward strand.
TGAGACAGAAAAAAGTTTAGGAAATGCCACATCCGACTAGATTGTTTTTCTTTCTTTTTGACATGGTCTGTACATTGTACCAAAGTTTCAAGCATAGGTTACTGCAATTTCAATTCTTTGTCATACGGCATAGTTTTCTCAGTTTCGTAGCTTTAAGTAGGCTCATTTTGAGCTGCTGCACTTGTATAAGCTGGCTTTTATTGAAAACATTAAAATGACAAGCGTCACCTATGAGACATAGTATTTTTACCAAATGTCAGCTTTACATCCTCAGGATAGCTTACCTGCTTTTCCAACTTGTCGTACAGAATATCATATCAAGCAGACAATTGGCATAACGCTTGATCTCGAAAATTATTTCTTGAGATTCTTTGTATTTTAAACCTGCAACAATTTCTTGTTATTCCGAGAAACAGCACCACATTTTTGCAAGCAACTTTAGCTTCCATGATTTTGGGATGTGGGATAGATTAGGTGGTACAGATAACGAAACTGCCAATAGCTGAGTTTCGCATGCGGAGAAATGGAATGAATCCTAGCAACATCAAACAACCCGTGCAAAGTGAAATCCAATAGATTAGGTGGTACAGATAACGAAACTGCAAATAGCTGTTTCACATGCGGAGAAGGGGAATGAATCCTAGCAACATCAAACAACCCGTGCAAAGTGAAATCCAATAGTAACCCAATTACAGATGATGTCAGCGTAGTCGTGTTAACATGCTATTCATTTCATTTTACAGTGGGCTCTCATAACATAGCTGCCTCAGCTGACACTTGCAATTTCGGTACCGGTACCACTTCAATCTACAGCTGTAAAGAAAGAGCCTTTGTCCCGACAGGATAATTCGTCGATGCACAGACGAAACTACTGAAGCTAGAAACTTGAACTCTTGGATACATATTCGTAGTCGTAACAGGGACTCACTGAGAAAGGATTTTTAGAAATCGTAATAGACTAGGAGGCGGCAGCACAGACAATCCCCTCATCGAGTTCACGGCTGAAATTCCACAGAATGAGTTGAAACTCGTTTCGCATATTAAGATGCAATCGGTCTGCCAAGTCCTATCTTGGTGGAAAACACCTGAAAACCTGATTTTAATGGTTGACTCGTAGGTTTACCATTGTGTATTCCTGCATCCAAAGGTATGAAAACACGGAGGACTGGGAGCAGGAAAATGCAATGATCAACCTAGGAGTCAACCGCTAAAATCGGGTTTTCAGGTGTTTTCCCACCAAGACATGTCTTGGCAAACCGATTGCGTTTTAATATGCGAATCGAGTTTTAACTGATTCTGTAATTTCAGCCGTGAACTCGATGAGGTGATTGTCTGTGCCGCCGCCTGCCGGCCTGTAAGGGGGTGTAGGCAGTTTTACGTCATCTCGTCCTATCTCAACAGCAGTTTTAGTTAGGGGGATGCAGCATAACAAATCTATTAAAAAAATAGTTAAACACGCATTTGCGCGATTTCAGATATTCATATATTAAACTCCTAAGGAAGTGTGAAAGATTATATAACATACATATGTATACATATCTTATTTTGTTTGCTATTTTGATATTTAGTTTGTTGCTTCGGTTGATTTTGGTAAAGATTCAGCAGGTTATGTTGTCTTTCTTTGAGTTAGATAATTTCTCTTAAATATTTTATTATTTGGTTTAGTTACTATTTTTTACTTCATTTAAAGTTTACACACACACACATACACACATACAGTCCTCAGCAAAAGTTTAGACACTGGTGATTTTTAACCTTTAAATAAAAAATACGATCACTTGGGTTATACAAATGTCTGTACTTATTTTTTAATATATTTTGAACGTTTTAGGACAAAAGTAACGGTTTTAATGTAGGATTGTTACTTAATTTAACTGAAAAAAGTGAAATTTGCATATTGCAAAAGTTCAGACACTTTGTGATTTTTACTCAACTGTTCACGTAAAAACGCGAATTTCAAACTTATGACGTCACATGCAAGAAGTATTTAAGTGCACCTCGCGACAGCATCGGTTAGGGAAGATGCCGCGAGCTAGAAATTTTCAGTCAGATGAAGTAATTAAAGCATGGAAGATGAAATCGAAAGGGAAGACTGTTGCAGAAATTTCAGCTACTTTAAATCGTCCAAAGAAGTCTGTCTATTAAGTACAGTCTAAGGGTGACTCTTTCAAAGCAAAACATAAATCTGGAAGGCCTCGTGTGGTCAGAAAACGAGATTATAGGAGGATCCATAAACTGGTATCTAGACAAATGATGACTGCTAATCGTATTAAAAGTCAGTCAGAGCTTTCTGTGTCAACGGATACTTTCGTAGATGAATTATAGAAAAATGTACATTAGTTTACATGAAAATGGTAAAACAACCAGCCTTGAAATCTCACAACAAATTGACCCCTTTCCGTCGCGGAGTAATTCTGTTTATAAAACTGATGAAATAATGGACTGAAACCAGAATTTATAAACGAATTTATTAGAAAATACGAACTTGCTTATTTTCACGTATATTATAAAAGGAAAACTTTAATTAAATGTTCTTGGTGCCGTCTGTCAGTTTTGGAATTAAAATTAGGTGTCCTTTTTTAAGGACACCCCACTCGAAAGAGTTAATGATTTGGGCCTTACATTGTTTTAATTCTCATGTATCTCTGGAGTTTCTCAATGGTCGCCAAGCAGCGTAAGACTACATACATACATTGAAAAACAATTTACAGCCATTTGGTGACCTTTAAGCTTTTCCAAAGTATGTATTTGAGCAAGATAATGCGTCTATTCATGTTGCATACAAATCAAAATATTAGTTTAACTCTCAAAATATTACTGTTCTCAACTGGCCCGCGTGTAGCCCTGATCTGAACCCAATCGAAAACGTTTGTGGCATCATATCTCATACGGTTTATGCAATATTGACAATACTCTTCTGTAAATGAACTTCGATCTGCTGTTGAACGTGTTTGGTACGAAATAGACTCCCAAATGATGCAGGATTTAGTTTCTTCGATGGGAATTCACATTTTTGCATTAACAGCAGACAATTTGGTGCAGTTCGATTTTAATTTATGGATATTTTTCTGTTAACAGACAAATTGTCTATACTTTTGCACCAATGTTAAATTTGTTTTTTTTTGTCATTATGTATTATGTAAAGTGTATAAATTAAAATTTATTGTTTGTGTATGAAAGATAAGTCCCCAGTAATATATGACAGTGTATATATATATATATATATATATATATATATATATATAAGGATTCTTCCGTAATCGGGTTTAAAACCAATTTGTAAATGCTAGCGAGCGAACATAGTTTGGCGCCATTGTTGGCACTCTTATTAAGATTGAAACTAAATTATTGCCAGCATCACTGATGTTTGTCGCAAACCTTGGCCATGGATCCGATAATGAATGACCCGAAGAATAGCACAAACGTTGCTGATTTCTGATTCAATATTTTGCGCAATACATTTTCACAGGCGAATTTTTATTTAATCTTTTATTGATTCCATGCTTTATGAATATTTTTTCGTTTTTCGCGTTTTAGCGATCAGATTTTAAAAATATATACAAAGTGTAATACATTTGCTCTTCTTCTCAAAAATCATGTTTTATTTTTAAATATAGATTTAGGATTTAAACACGGATCAGCATATTAAACATTTATGGCATCAAAGCGCACAGATCACCGTATTAACCTTTATATGGGCAAAGCCCAGAAGGCCCGGTTCTAATGACCGTTTTACTTTTCAGGTCATTTGGTTAGGTCATCTTATTTTAAGATTATCACTTTTTCTTTATTTTACTTGGAAAAGTTCTCTTCCCACCCAGCTTAGCACGGCCAACGTCTAGCGGTCAACCTCTGCTAATCTATCCTATGAAGCAAAATCATCAACGCTAAAATTGTCTTCCAATATGTGATGCCAACTCCCTCACTATCATCTATTATTAATGCCTTGGAACATATTTGGCTTTTATTGTGATATTATGAGTTTTTGGACTGTCAGAAAAATTTATCAATTGGAAACGGCACAGTGAAATGCAGGACCGAAACTAGCCTTTTTGCGCGCGGGGCAAATATGGATTTTGGTGCCCTCCCCCCCCCCCCCCCCCCCTTCCTCACGCACAATAAAAATTAACGACCACAAGAATGCAAAAGAAGAAAAAAATCCTTAAAAAATAAAAATCATTTAATAATAATTAAAATGCTAGCAAGAAATGTGTAAACAATGCTCTCATAGATTTAACGTTAGCTTGAGTATTAAGAGCCTACACTAGTCATGCGAAGAAACTGGATTGCTAATGTTAAACCTACGGGAGCGTTCTTTTTAAAATTTCTCACTTGCATATTAATAGTTTTAAATGATTTTTTTTCTTGTGTTTACTTTTTCGATTTTGGTTGCAGATTTTTTTTTATGTATAAAGTTACCTTCTCTATAACAAATTTGAAAAGAACGCTCCCATAGGTTTAACGTTAACTTGCGAGTTTCTTTGTATTTCATATATATATATACATTTTTGTATGAAACGACAAACAAAATCTTCATTTGGCGCCCTCTTCACCTTTCGTTCTGGCGCACATGCCCCCTCTGTATCCCCCTAGTTTCGACCCTGTTGAAATGACATAGAAGTTCATGGAGCAAAATCCAATCTAGTCACAAATCTAAATATAATAGCTAAGAGTTAAAATTAGTAGAAAAAGGAATTCTTGTTCCTTTTGTATTCTATGTATATATCAGTGCAAAAATCAAAATTGTTACGGTTTTAAGTTTTGAGTGCCTCTATTTTCAAATAGTAATTTTCGTCTTATTTAGTCATAAATTTTTGTGGTTTAAATAAGGAGAAAAGTGCTATTCAAAAAAAGTGGTACGAAACATGAAAATAATAGTCGTCTAGAAATCCTGCCGAATCGGTTCAACGTGCTAACACGTTAATTGCCTATCACTCGATGCGAGTTCTCACCAAACGGCCGATCACGAGACGCCGCTATCAAGTTTCTAAGCGGAATAGTGCAGCGGCCACAGCGAAACGGCGCGTAATATATATATTGGCCACTAGGGAAGAGATCGACTTTCGTAGAGTGGGGAGGGCCGCCAGCCATTGTCCATTGTTTATGCTACCCAGTGCGCACAGTGGCGGTGTTCGGACAAGGCGAAGATAACGATGCGACAATATTGTTTAGTTATTCGTTGATTTAGCGTGCTTAAAGTTTGGTTTTTAGCTCACAGGCTATCAAAGCCTGAGAGTTAATGTGCCCATTAGTTCTGTATGTACGTATGTATGTATGTACGTAACGCGATAACTCTTGATAGAAAGAACCGATTTGATTCAAATTTTTTTTTCTAGGTTCATTCTGATGAGGCGCTTCCCTGATTAGTTTTGGGGATTCATTGGTTAAGTATGAAGGCGGGAAAGGGGTAGCCCTCCCCATTAATTTAGATAAATGCGTGTTTCATGCATAATTATTCGATTAGCTCCAAATTTGGTATAACGTTTTATTATGTTAAGGAGCTTCTCTAGTTAAATTTGGAGGTTCATTAGTTAAGTATAAAGGGGGGAAAGGGGGCTATTCCCCCCACCCTTAATTTAGATAAATGGGTTTTTCATGCAGAATTATTCGATTTGCTCCAAATTTGGTATACCGGTTTATTATGTTAAGGAGATGCCTTGATTAGATATGGAGGTACACTAGTTAAGTATAAAGGCGAAAAGAGGGCTAAAACCCCCTTTATTTAGATAAATGGTTTTTTTCACGCAGAATTATTCAATTTGCTTCAAATTTGATGTACCGGTTTATTCCGATATGGAGCTTCCTTCATTAGATTTGGAGGTTCATTGGTTAAGTATAAAAGGGGCAAAGGGGGCAAGTCCCACCCGTTCATTTAGATAAATGGATTTTCATGCAGAATTATCCAATTTACTTTAATTTTTTTTTCTGTGTTCATTCAGATAAGGAGATTTCCTGATTCGATTTGGAGGTTCGTTAGTTAAGTATAAAGAAGGAAATGGGGTAGCCACCCCCCCCCCCCCCTTAATTTAGATAAATGTGTTTTTTGTGTAGAATTATCTGATTTGCTTCAATTTGGTTTACCGGTTTATTATGTTAAGGAGCTTCCCTGATTAGATTTGGAGGTTCATTGGTTAAAGTATAAAGGTGGGGAAAGGGGGGCTAATCAGGGGTTGCAAAAACCTGGGTTTTTCTGAACAAACCCAACCCACATGGGTTTTTTCGGGTTTTTTCATGAAAAACCCAATTTTTTCCGGGAAAATCGGGTTTTTTCAAAAGTATAATGTATGCATAAATACATTATTATATACTATATTTTCTATATATTATATACGCTATACATAAAAAAATACATTGTTCCCTTATATACAATATAATTGTAATGCTATTTTACAAATTATAAAATGTATAAATTATATGAATTTAAATTAATTAAATGCCAGTGTTTCTCACAAATTAGTTTTAACTATAATAGACGATATAAAATTGTTAATTTGCTTTAAAATCAAATAATGAATAGAATATTAAAATTTAAAATATATAAGTAGGAAGAAACAAGTTGGAAATTGCTCGTCAAACGTGGATAATGAGGTGCGTTCGTACTATAACTAGTTTTATAATTATTTTTTGCACCCCATATTGTACTGAATGTATACTTTTTTGCACTTCATAAAGCGCATAGTCTGATACATCATTAAAATGCACTTCCAATAATTTTTTCCCATTCCCCGTAATGTAACGGAACACTTTTGACTGTCCCTGTAATTAAACTATACATCCGATTTTCCTAAAATTTGAAATAGCTCAACAAAACTTTGCAACAATTATATCTTTAAAATTTCAGACCATTCGGAAGGCTGTAATATCATTAAAATGCACTTGCAATAATTTTTCCCATTCCCCGTAATGTAACGGAACACTTTCGACTGTCCCTGTAATTAAACTATACATCCGATTTTCCTAAAATTTGAAATAGCTCAACAAAACTTTGCAACAATTATATCTTTAAAATTTCAGACCATTCGGAAGGCTGTAATATCATTAAAATGCACTTGCAATAATTTTTCCCATTGGCCGTAATGTAACGGAACACTTTTGACTGTCCCTGTAATTAAACTATGCATCCGATTTTCCTAAAATTTGAAATGGCTCGACAAAATTTTACAACAGTTATATCTTTAAAATTTCAGATCATTCGGAAGGCTGTAATATCATTAAAATGCACTTGCAATAATTTTTCCCATTGGCCGTAATGTAAAGAAAAACTTTTGACTGTCCCTGTAATTAAACTATACATCCGATTTTCCTAAAATTTGAAATGGCTCGACAAAATTTTGCAACAGTTATATCTTTAAAATTTCAGATCATTCGAAAGGCTCTAATATCATTAAAATGCACTTTCAATATTTTTTCCCATTGGCCGTAATGTAAAGAAAAACTTTTGACTGTCCCTGTAATTAAACTATACACCCGATTTTCATAAAATTTGAAATGGCTCGACAAAATTTTGCAACAATCATATATTTGAAATTTCAGACCATTCGGTTGGGTAGTTTTTGCTCTGTTACATGCGGACAGACGGACGGACGGACAGACGGACGGACAGACGGACGGACTGAACGACGACTATAGGTGCTACGTATTTATATAATTACGAACGCACCTAAAAAAGGGGGTAAACTAGTCGGATGTGCATATCCCAAAAGTTTCTTCCATCTCATGCAAGTTAATAATTCAAAATTCCCTATCACAGTGCAAAAATTAAATGACAATTTATGCGCATCATGAAGATTGTAAAATATAGATTCGTTGAATTGAATGCATTTAAGAAGGAGATATAAGTATCACCTGTTGTGTAATTTACAACAAAATCTGATCAGTTTATGTCAACGTCTAACTGAATCTGAAGTTTGATGAAAATCCACGCATTATTAGTTCTTGAGACAAAGATATTGCAAAAAGTGAGATAGATGCAGCACAACAGCGCCACTGTTGGGCGATATACACCAAAAACTAATCAGCAACAGTTTATATCAAGGTCTAACTGAATCTAAATTGTTATTCAATTCCGTACATTAGTTCTTGAGATAAGAGTTATTGCTGAAATTGCGAAAAATGCAGCATAGCAGCACTACCTGTTGGGCGATATGCACCAAAATTTAATAAGCAACAACTTAACTTGTAACTGAATCTGAAGTTTTATGAAAATCCATGCATTAGTTCTTGAGATAAAGCTATTGCAAAAATTGAGATAAATGCAGCATAGCAGCGCCATCTGTTAGGCAGTATACACCAAAAACTAATCAGTACCAGTTTGCATCAAGGTCTAACTCAATCTAAAGTTTTGTGAAATTATGTGCATTAGTTCTTGAGATAGAGCACCCACAAAATTTTTTTCACATACAGACAGACATTTTCTAAAAAACATCAAATCGCCTTCAGGACTTTTAGGTAGCTTTCTTTACAAAAAGCTACCTATTGCAGCCGTTCGGAGGAAAGCGATTTCAAAAAATTTTGGTATATTTTCATCGATCATGACCCCCAGACCCCGAAACCACCCTCTGTTCAAAATTGATATATATATATATATATATATATATATATATCAATATATATATATATATCAATATATATATATATATATATATCTGACCTATGTCACACTGTAACTCTCGTATTTATAAACCGATTTGGATGTAATTCAGTGTGTACATAGTACATACCAATGTCTCAACCGAGTTCGTTGGCCAGCTTCATCCGCCATTTTGTTTCAAAATGGCGGCCATTTAAAAATTTTTAAAAAATTTAAAATTTGAAATGTGGTACCAAAAAATTGAAAATGGAAAAATATTTTTTTCTTATGTATTTGACCTTTATACAAAGACTCCGTAGCAGTTTTTGTTTTGTCTATATCTTAAAAAATGGCTGAGTTATAGCATTTTGAATTTCTAGTGAAGCTGACATTTTGAAACGTCCTGAATTTTGTCACGCGATAAAAGGCGTATTTATGAACCGATTTGGATGTAACTTCGTTTATACATAGTACAGACCAATGCCTCGAACGAGTTCGTTGGCCAGCTTCATCCGCCATCTTGTTTAAAAATGGCGGCCATTTAAAATTTTAAGAAAAATTTAAATTTGAAATGTGGTAGCAAAAAATTGAAAATTGAAAAAATATTTTTTTCTTATGTATTTGACCTTGATAAAAAGATTCGGGAGCAGTTTTTGTTTCGTCTATATCTTAAAAAATGGCTGAGTTATAGCATTTTGAATTTCTAGCGTGGCTGACATTTTGAAACGTCCTGATTTTTGCCACGTGATAACACACGTATTTATGAACCGATTTGGATGTACCTTGGTGTGTACATAGTACATACAAATAACTCAACCGAGTTCGTTGACCAGCTTCATTCGCCATCTTCTTTCAAAATGGTGGCCATATAAAAAAATTTAAAAAAATTTAAATTTAAAATGAGATACCAAAAACTTGGAAAATGAAAAAGATTTTTTTTTTTGTACGTGTTTGACCTTAATACAAAGATTCCGGAACAGGTTTTGTTTCGTCTACATCTAAAAAAATGGCTGAGTTATAACATTTGGAATTTCTATTGTGGCTGACATTTTAAAACGACCTGATTTTTGTCACGCGATAACAGGCGTATTTATGAACCGATTTGAATGTAACTTGGTCTGTACATAGTACATACCAATGTCTCGACCGAGTTCGTTGGCCAGCTTCATTCGCCATCTTGTTTCAAAAGGGTTGCCATTTTTTAAAAAAAATGTAATTTAAAATTTAAAATGAGGTATTAAAAAATTGGAAAATGAAAAAGATTTTTTTATGTGTTTGGCCTTGATACAAAGATTCTGGAGCAGTTTTTGTTTCTGAAAATTTGTTCTTTTGTTTATATCTTAAAAAGTGGTTGAATTATAGCACTTTGAATTTCTATCATGGCTAACACTTTGAAACGATCTTGTATTTGTCACGCGATACCACACGTATTCGCCTATTTCGATGGAAGAAGGCATGTGGATAGTATACATCAATATCTCGACCAAGTTCGCTGGCCAGCTTCATCAGCCATCTTGTTTCAAAATGGCGGCCATTAAATTAAAAAACATTATATTTAAAGTGAGGTGCAAAAAAATTAGAAATTGAAAAAGGTTTCTTTCTTAAGTATTTGACCTTGATATAAGGATTCAGGAGCATTTTTTGTTTGTCTTTATCTTAAAAAATGGCTCAGATATAGCAGTTTCAATTTCTAAAGTGGGTGACATTTTGAAAAATCTGATTTTTTGCATGCGACAGCATTCGTATATATCAACCGATTCCGATATGAGTGAGCATGTGCACAGCAATTACTAAGGTCTCGACCAAGTTCACTGGTTAGCCTCATCTACCATGTTGTCTTAAAATGGCAGGCACTTTAAGAAATCGCCGAATTTGGCAGCCAAATATAAGTGACTTTAAATAAAAACAGCTTGGATAAAGCTGACTAATTTCGCGAAATTCTTTTTCATAATGATTTAGTATTGATAAAAATTAGTATTGAATCTCCTACATTCGGTTTCCACTTAATTGAGCTTCGTGTGTTTGAATAATATAAGTTGGCTTTTTAAAAATAAGGAACATGAAAGCTACCTCTTCCTCCCGGCACTGGCCGGAAGGACTTTTTAAAAACGTATAAATCCATCATAAACTGGAAGTCGAAATTTTTTTGTGAATCCAATACTTTCTTCTTGTAAAGATAGAAGAAAGTAAAAATACATATTTTTTAATTCCATGAATGTGGTTGATTTGAATTTTTTTATATAAAGACATTCTTATGATATAACCTTTATGTATAATTATGTACTATGTATATTGTTCTAGGTTCTATGTTAGTAAAGTATTTCAATGTGCTGGAATATATTTTTATTTTAATTCAGATGTGTACACTGAAAAAAATGAAGTACTCAAAAATGAGTAAATCGATGTATTTATATTGAATTGAGTATTTTTGGATCAAAAATGAACCTATGCTTTTTCAATTTTGAAATATTGCATGTTATCAAACGCAAACAAAACGATAATTTTGCACCCTGTAATGTTTTATTTCATTTATGGCGGCATAAGTGATGTTTATTAATGTAAATATTAAATTATGAAAAGTATTTTAAAGTAATTTAAAAATGCTTGGAAAATAATGCTCTTGTTACAAAAATATTCGATTTGGGTATCTTGTTACTAATTTTGAATTTTTTAAATAAATAATCAATTAAACGTTTCTTGTTAATAACTTTGAACGGGAAATAAATGTCAGTACATTTTTTATTTAATTTTTAGGATTAGGAGAGGCAGTACATAACGATTCATAGTTGAACACAACCATGGAATCAAAAATGAGTACATGTGTTTCTCAATTTTGAGTACATTTGGATCGGAGCTATTTTGAGTATGTGACGTATTTAAAATTGAGTACTTTTTACTCAATTTTGAGTATCCATTTTTTTCAGTGATGTAATGGCTTTTATATGTTAATTTTTTTTTTTCAAAATTAACTGAAATGACTTAAATTCATTAAATGTATATGTTGTTTAAATTTTTAAATTATTTCTGAAAATTGAAAAAACCCACATTATGGGTTTTTCAGTGGGCTTTTTCAAGTGGGCCCATTCTGAAAAACCCAACGGGTTTTTTCAAACTGGGCCCAGCTTTGCGAACCCTGGGGCTAATCCCCCTTCATTATTTTTTTCTGGGGCATTATTATTTGAAATAAGAGTATAATATACAATTAGTGTGAATAGCGTGTGAGCTCAGAGCCATCAGTTTAACTGGGCACTTTTCTTTTTATTATTTATTTTGAGTATTGTTTTTTTTTTTTTTTAAATATGAGTGACCAACCAGGACCCTCGAAAAGACTCAATGCAATGAAAGATCGTGCAAAAAACTAGTCGTAGGGGGCCACCGTAATACTTCCCCATCATGGATATAGATAATATAAAAAATATGAAAATAAAACATGTGATATTTGCTAAGCATTGTACCATGTTACTTTTATTCATAATTTATTTTATTTGGACTTCCTTAAATATACTTAATATAACCCCTTAAGCTAACATTACTTTTTGTTGCATTAAAATATCTCAATTTGTTGATTTTCTGTAAGCAAGTAAACGCTATCGGTTTACAATGGAAGTCTATGGGAATTTGGCGAAATATTAGAGATACTGCCAATTTGGCGTCACTTTTGGCGACTCATTTTGGCCGCCAAATTTGGCGATATACTGCCAAGTTGGCGACAAACTTGGCTGTATTTGGCGACAGAACAGGGTCCCCCCTATGGTAAACCCCCTTATTGGTATGGTGAGGCATTAAATGCTTGACATTTACGATAAGCCATTATTGGCATTTAATCTTATAGTTTGGCGATAGTTTTTTGGTCGGCGGGATAATCGAGTAGTACCGAAATGCGTAAAAGAAACATCCTTATAAATCGAAAAATTATAATCCTATTAACTAACAGTTTACTGCGTCGGATTAAGCGACTCATTTCCAATTAAAATATATCTTTGATTTGAAATTTGAATGAAATACAGGGTCATGAAAAATCGAGGAGTGGGAAAAATAGAATTACAAATATCTCGGCACAACTAATTATCCAATCGAGTTCATTCATGATGCAAAATTTATTTTTTTTATTGTCTTTTATATTCACTCCTTCAAATAAACAATTTCGAAAATTTTTGTATACCTTTTATCAGAACGAATATTTCAAGAGTCCGAAAAAATAATTCCTGTTAATCGAGGTTACTGACATTCAATAGCGTTTACAGACACGCACACATACAGACGGATGGACAAATTTTTGTTCTAAAAATATGTGTTTCTGAATCTCCAGTGTCTGAAACGTGTAAATCCGTCAAAAAAAATTTTTTCGATTTTTAAAACGATTACAAGACTTACCCTATACTACGTTATGATGGGTAAGTAAAAGTCTAAAAAGTACAGAGGTCGAAGAGTTATTACCGGATTCGGACGACCACTTTTGTGCAGGGAGTGATATCGATAATATAAACTATGAATTTGTTGATAGTGAAATTGACTCGGAATCCGGAGAACTAAATAAAAAAGTAATAAACATTTGGCCACCTCACGAAATTCTAATTTTCAGCTTGGCAATGAACGCGTTACTCTAATTCCCTGTCTACGGAAGCGGCCCGAGCAAAAGTTGGTAGCTTAGGCAAACTACAATGGCAAAAAAGTTGAAAACTCTTAAAAAAGACTGAATTTTAATTGGAACACTAGATGGCAGCACTATTCCTGAATAATTTATTCATTAGATTCCTCTGTTTTGGCGTACATTCTCTTTTCACTGATTCAACTTAGAGGTCTTCACGGGCCGAAATTTCCTGAATCTTTATATGTCATAGACGTAAACTATACTACGAGAATTAAGGAATTAATAAAAAAAATTAAGCATGTTAGGGATTATTCCTTTAAATGCAGTTTTATGGAGCTTTAAGCATTTATATGATGAAAATGAAAGAAAAGCTGGTAAAAATGATGATTTCATGTTCCTATAACATAGGCTATAGAAATTTCGAAAATTTTTATAGGGTAGATATGGTACGCTCAAACTGGTGTCCTTTACACTAGGTTTTAAACTAGCTAACACATTCTCACACAAATCCAAACATGAGTTATCAAGGTTATAATATTTTGTCTTTAACGAAAAAGTATCATTTGACTCCAAATCAGCATGGAAATTTAATAATTGTCCATAATACATAATACATTATGAACTATCGAACTGGTTTTTCCCAAGGAGATTTTTTTTCTGTCATGAGTGGTAACATTCCATTTGCTGGTATTATTTCAATATAACTTTGACCTCTATGGAAAAAAGATATAGGATTATTATTAAAGAATTTGCGTTTCCGTGCATGTAAATGTTCCCTTTTTTGTCCAATAACTATGAAATAGACTTTTATCAAAACAGTTATCGTATGAATAGAGAGGCAGATTTCCTTACCGTGAACATCTGCAGTTAAATGATGTGTTCTCTTAATATAACGATTGGTATTCAAAATATCAGAAAATATCATATGGTTGTGAGATACTGAAATTGAATTTTTTCCATGCTAGTTTTTGAACTAGCTAACATATTGTCATCAATCAGGTATCTTTCGACTTTTTCTAATATAATGATATTAGCTTTCATTACGAAGATCTGTGCATGTCACGTTGTCTTGTTATGTTAACGTAACATAGGTGACAGTAAATTTCGGAAAATAGCAAATAGTGATCCATGGGATGAGGAAATTGAATTTCTTTCATGCTAGTTTTTCACCGAACTAAGATATTTTCATTAATGAAATATCTCTTGATTTGTCTAGGCACTGCTAATAACAAACGCTGCAAGAAGTTTCGAAAAATTGAACATGTCGTCCACGGCAAATTCGAATTTCATATTCTTTTCGAAATAGCAATTAATGTATTGATCAATTTATCAAACTGACTTTTTCAAATGGCATATGATTTTCAGTTGCTCAAAACTTTTTCCAGATGTCGTTACTTCGTTTTACCATGTTTCTTTTGCAAATAGAGATAAATATAAGTACTTAGGGAAATTTAACACGAAAAACAGAATGAAAAGCATTTATTTACTTTTAATATTATTATTTATTAATGCCGCTATCTTTTATGCAAATTTAGTTAAATATTTTATAAAATTTCGCGCTATCAAAAAACCTGGTTTTTCTGTTTCGATTTCACATTTTAATAGAATTTAAATATGGCGCCCGAGAAAAATTAAAAGTATTTTGAATTTATCAATGTTTTAATGTTTATTTACAAATATCTAACGTGATATTGGATGAAAACAAGCATATATTATTAATTTTTACATTTCAAGCTGCACTTTGTGAATATTTTGTGAATTTTAAATCATTTCACATTTGAATTTTACTCTCATTCTACCTAGCGGTTAATAATTAGTTATGAATGCGCATTTATCAGTTATCTCAAAATTATTGTTATAATAACGCTTTAAAAGTGGAAAAGTCCCTCAAGATTTTAAAGGAAATAATCAAAACATTCATATATATATGTGTGTGTGTGTGTGTGTGTGTGTTCAGAATGCCCGTTACATAAAGTGAATGATATTCTTTTTTTATATATATATAATGTACTAGTATACTTACAATGAAATGAAACTGCATATTTCAACTTCATTGAATTCTTTTGTGTGTATTAGTGCTTCAATTCAAAAAATTCAAATTAGGAACACTTTGTAAAGTTCATAATCAGTTGATCTTTCGAGTTAAAAAATTTACAACCGCTTCGAAAATAAGCTAGTCGGATTAGCCAATACCAAAACTTTGTTCTATCTTCATACACGTTAATACTTGAAAATTCGTTATCACAGTGCCAAAAATAAATGGCAATCTATGCCCATCATACTAATTCTAAAGATATGGAATTCCGTTCATTAGTTCTTGAGAGAGAACTACCTCTAAAATCGGGTAAATCTTGCAAAATGCAGCTTAACAGCGCGACTTGTTGAGTAATTCACACTAAAACCTAATCAGCAACAACATATGCCAACGTCTAACTGAATCTTAAGTTTAGTGAAAATCCGTGCATTAGTTCTTGAGATAGAGCTATTGCGGAAATCGTGAAAAATGCAGCATGCGCCACCTATTGGGGTATTTACACCAGAACGTAATCAGCACCAACTCATATCAAGGAATAAAAGAATCTAAAGTTTGATGGGCCCCACCAGTGGCTGAGAGGTTCTGCTCTCGAAGCTGGTAGACGAGAGGTGCTGGGTTCGAACCCAATCGCGCCCGTCGGCCTAATCGTTCGGAGTTTTCGTGGTTTTCTTCGAGCCATGGATTTCCATGCGTAAATACGGGTTAGGTTCCCTTAGAAAGACCCCCACGAAGGGCACTCCCCCCTCGGACCTATATCCCTAGTGTAGATAATCGGCCGTCAAAATACAACCAACCAACTAAAGTTTGATGAAAAATACAGTAAAACGCAGTTCCATTAACTGGAAATACTTTGGAAGAACCTAGAAAGCAAAACTTATCTGAAAAAGCCAGTTTAATAAAATGGTTATGATAAACACTGCTATTTCGAAGCATATGAAATTTGAATTTTTCGCGGCCATCTTGAATTATCTGAAATTTATTACAGCCTGTGTTATTCGCATTGTGGAGAAAAATCAAATGATATCTCATTAGTGGAAGTATGTTTGCTAAATCATAAACTAGCAAGAAAATTTTATTTGAACATCATCCCTTGGCTCCATTTGGTGTTTCCTTAAATTTTGTATAGCTTGTGATATGGTAGCAAAATATAATGAACATAACAGATCTTAACGATAAATCAGATCTAGCTGTCAATGTTGGAAAAAACATCAGGGATAGAAAAACGTGTTAGCTAGTTCAAAAATCCTGGTGTGTAATATGTCACCAGTAATATTGATTCTCAATCCATTAAATTATTTTTACTATGGCAATATGACCTTAAAGAAAATCAGTTTCTTAGTTCATAATGATAAATATAAAATTTGGATTAGTTTTTAGATATAGTTAGGTTGTAAGAAAAGTAAAATCTTTCGCAAATGACTAAAAAGTACTAACTATATTATTCATGTTGTTCGGGTAAATCAAACTTTACCTCATTGGTGAAAGTAAGTTAGATAATTCGAAAACTAGTAATGTGAAAGCAAGTCAATTTGAAGATCACCTGTCTGGTATTTTATGGGTTTTTGCGTAAATGCACTATTGTGTTAATCCTTAACTACTGTGGCGAAAGTAGTCGCATTGCTACTGTGAGAGGACACTAAGACCGCTTGTTGGAACTAGTCTGATGTGCCAATTCCAAAACTTTACACTATCTCTATTAAAACTTCAAAATTCGCGAGCATAGTGTCAAAATTAAATGGCAATCTATGCCCACCATAAGGATGACAAAGAAATGAAATTCCGTGCATTAGTTCTTGAGATATGGCTATCGCTAAAATCG
This sequence comes from Maratus speciosus, assembly GCA_963932465.1. Lineage (NCBI taxonomy): Eukaryota > Metazoa > Arthropoda > Arachnida > Araneae > Salticidae > Maratus > Maratus speciosus. The sequence continues at coordinate 584,121,836 of OZ010792.1, forward strand.
TGTAAATCATGCAAAATGCAGCATAGCAGCACCACCTGTTGGGTGATTTACACCAAAACATAATCAGCAGCAACTTATGCCAATGTCTAACTGAATATGAAACTTGATGAAAATCCGTGCATTAGTTTTTGAGATAGAGCTATTGCGAAAATCGTGAAAAATCCAGCATAGCAGCGCCACCTATTAGACGATTAACACGAAAACCTAATCAGCAAAAACTTATGTCAACGTCCAACGGAATCTGAAATTTGAGGAAAATCACTGCATTACTTCTTGAGACAGAGCTGTTACGGAAATCGTAAAATATTCAGCACAGCAGTGCCACCTGTTAAGCGATTTACGCCAAAACATAATTAGCACCAATCTTTATCAAGGTGTTCCTGAATTTGAAATTTTGTTAAAATTCGTGAATTAGTTCTTAAGACAGAGCTGTTACGGAAATCGTGAAAAGAGCAGCATAGCAGCGTCACCTGTTGGCCGATATACACCAAAAAACTAATTAGCACCAGTTTGTATTAAAAGTTTTAGGAAATTACGTACATTAGTTCTTGAGATACAGCTCATACAAAATTTTTGTCATATACAGACAGACAAACTCACAGGTAGAGTGACATACAGACATTTTCTAATAACCATCAAATCGTGTTCAGGACCTTCTAAAACGTATAAATCCATCGAAAACTGGAAGTTGAAATTTTTCACGAATCCAGTTCTTTCTGCTTGTAAAGATAGAAGAAAGTAAAAATGAATAAAAGGCTCAATTGTCTTATACTTTCTGTACTAAATTTTACGTACACGACTTTTGTAACAAAAATTCACCTGTTCAACAGTCTCTAGGGATAATACTAGTGCTCTTTACGAAAAAAAATTCACCAGTATCTGTGGTTAAACTGTGAAACATGAAAAAAAATCAGCAGTTTTTCAGAGCCCTAACATCAGTTAAGGGCTAACATAACATCACTCAATTACAAATGTTTACGGTAATGACATCTGATATTCCTAGGACATTCTTTGGTCAAAATCAGTTCAATAGCTTGTTTTGGAGCAAATTGAATTTGTGAGTCCCAAAACTAACTCGAGATTAACGATCCGTTAAGCATAATATAATGAAATTTAAGGTGTTAACAACAATAATATCTGTTGCTAATGTTGCGAAAATATCTTTAGTGAAAATAAGTCAGACACCTCGAAATACATTCATATACTGCAGAAAAAACAAAAATTGAGAGTTAGTTCAGATATAATCTCTTCGGTAATGCGTTTCTCAAAAGACTGTTTTTCCCCACTCAACAACGCCCTATTCTCGGACTCGTTTTTAAACGTAAAGGTGTATAAATGGCTAGCATAACTACTTGAGTGATTTGAAATCAAATAACATTTTTCATTTTCGATAACTATATTACATTTTAAATTGTAAATAATTGCTACCTCATGACAACCTTTTTCGAGTTATCACGTACGGCATATCAGCTCCAAATACCAAATTTGACGGCCTTTTTTTGAAAGATTCTTTCTGCTTTATCTAAAAACGGAGAATGCTATTCGATTTCAAAATTTCTGCATAAGAACACCTGCCAGTTTTATGCGTAACTGAATAAAAATGAAAGTTGGCAATTTGAAAACAGCCTTAAACAAAAGTGAAATGTTATTTTTTTGGAGATGAAAACAATTTGATAGTTCAAAAATCATTTGTGGAATAAATCGAAATTGGATAATCCGAAGTCTTCGTATTCATTTTTCAATTTTCATTCAGCTCATGTTAATCGGTTTAAGAAAAAGAAATCAAACTACATTCTGTTTTTCAATTCGATCTTTAACGATTGTTTGTGATAACTTAAGAGCTTTGGTCAAAGATCCCAGATTTAGGCAATTAAAATTTTAAATTTTTTACGTCATTCTTGATGTTTGAATAAAATGAATATTTTGTTTGTGAAAATACATTGGATAAACGGAAGTAAATCTTATTTTTTTCGTCTTATAATGGTTAAAAGAACACAACTATGGATTCGAGGGCAATTCTTAATCAACTCCCATCTTCAGATGAAAGTAGCAGAGAATAGTTATCCAAGCAACGATAAAACATATTCAGGAAAAAAGATATTTTGTATCCTAGACAAGGTAAGTCCCAGGTATTTTCCATTCTCCTGAGATTGTATCATCACTTAATATATTTGCTGTTTTAAGGTTGTGGGGAAATTTCCCAAACTTATTTACCTATATAAGTGTACAGAGCAAAATTTTATTTTTATCTTGGCAGCAGGTAACAGATTCTCGCCGTATTTTAAATGAACTTTACCGTACACAGTAAAAAAAGACAAATGTTTCGTCATCTACGAAAATATAATATAACCTCGAACTTAAATGTACAATAATCTCTTTCGAGTATCCCAAAATTTCGAAATGCGTCCTTTATCATTAGAAACCTCAGAAACCATAATATTTTCGCGATTTAAAGAAACATTTTCAAAAACGAAGTTTCTTTTGCTGCTAGTGATTTTCGGAAACATTTCCGAGTCGTTTTTTTACAGAGAGCGCGTTCAGAGACCGAAACATGAGTAACTCGGAAAATTGGGGAATAACGTCATACTGGTTTCTCGGTGTAATGCTGGGTTAAAACGGCTCTGAACGCTTTCGGGTAAAGTTGCGGGTTTTTTTAAAATTTACATTTACAAACATGGCGGCAGCTGAATGCAAATAGTCGGCAATCAAACGAAATGACGAATCTTTTCTGAGTAATTTCTTCCGCTAATGTTACGCGAATTCGAGAAATTACTGAAAAATGGCTCGATATTTCAGCTGTTTGCCTTCAAAAGAATACTATCAATGGCGGTCTTGCATCGGAACACACACACAAAAAAAGGTAAAGCAGTGGTTGCTGTTTTGTTGCTCTGTAATCGTAAATAGGCCATTATTATTTATTTTTCCTAATTATATTGTGTGTCTTTATTTTTGTCTGTGTTTCTCTGCATCTGTTTACACCAAATTATATTTTTCGTGATAATACTTGGTATTAATGTTAACTTTTAACTGATTTTACCGGTCTCACAGACCGGTGTTTTTTTCAGTTTTCATAGTTTAACTTTCAAATTTCACTTTATCTACAAACACTACTGAAATTTTGTTTCGTTTGGAACTTTTGTACTAACACCAGATACTTTTGAATAGGTGAATTTTAATTATAACACTCCTGTACAAAAAGTTTAGTACAAAAACAACATCTTATGAGTTAATCGCTGCTTTTATTCATCTTTCGATGGAGCGGTCTCGCAGACCGCTTAGCACTAGTTATGTGACAATTTCTGCGACAACAGTTAAAGGTTAATTCTCGCTTAACAGAATTTACAGTAATGTTTTAGATTAAAATTTTCAAATATGTTAAACTTTTTATTTATACAGGACATGTTAAGTATACCTTTTCTCCTAAACTGTCAAAAGGATTTGAATTTTTTTATATGCTTCAATCAAACCTATTCACAGATCATTACTTTATGTCTCTGTTTAATCTGCTGCGAATTGCTGATATAAGTGTTCTTAAGGCTGTTCTCAAATTTAAAAACGCAACTTTCTGACATAAGTTTTACTTTATTTTTTTTTCGAAAATGCATGAAACTAGCTGGTGTTGTTGCTCAGAAACTATGTCATCGAGCTGTTTTTCCATTTTTTTGCAAACGCAATAGATGTTTCAGAAAATAATGTTAAAGGGGACGTTTTGAACCGAATTTTCGTGCGAAAGTAGAAAAATAACTTATGAGCGGACGAAAAACGTGTTTGTCACGTGATCGAAATCGCTTATAACTCAATGGGTAATTGATTGATCAAAAAATGGAAAAGACAGTTCAATTCGAAATCGTTTCCGTGGCCAGGCATTCGAATTTTATATCTTTCCGTTAAAAAATGAATTTGTAAATGTGTCAGAATGTTTTGCGCTTGTTGAGCAGAGCAGTTAAGAACAGTCTTAAAAGAAAAAAAATCGAAAGATATAATGTTTTTTGCTATTTTATGTTGGTTTCTATTTGAGATTTTTAAAAAGAGTACCTACATTAAAAAAGTTATGTACTATAGTAATTTTAGCATCTTCTGAAATTTTATTTTATAAGTATATTTAAGTTTTTTATTTTACTTTTCCTCTCCCCCCCCCCCCTTCAAAAAAATTGATTGTAGCAAACTACTAAATTCATTTAGTCTGCATATCATATATGGCTGCTTTTTCTGTTTATATGTTATATCTTACTTTCCTACTTATTATTTTTCAGGATTTAGAGAGATCCGCAAACTGTTCAGAGCCTGCGTCGCAAATGTTTTGGGATGATTCAATTCTCTTTGATACCAGTACTTGGGATGATTGTCCTAAAGCCTTCGTCAGCGGTTCAAAAGCCATGAAAAAAAAGAAAGGTAGGATATCTTTCCGACCTAATCCAATCTGTTTAACAGCCCCAGCAACTTCTAGCTCCAGAACTCTGGCAACCTCCAGCTACAGATATGCATTTAATCTGTCAACACCCATATCAAGAGTGAAAAGGAATCTCGAGACTACAAGAAAAAATTTTCTTGTCGTTATCGTAAACACTGTTTAGATTACAATCACGCACTAAAAAATATAAATTATAAATAAAGGCAAACGCCTGTAGAGTTTCTAGAGCGGGTAGCGCCTGGCATATTGTCTGGCCGCTCACTCGGGGAATTCCGCCTGGTTTTGCTAGATTTACAAATTAAAAAAATATATAAACACGTACAAGAAAGAAAACAGGTAACAACCGTATTTTAAATAGAGATCGACTGAAAATTCAGTCTCGTTTTTGGCGAAAATGCTGCCAAAAATTCGGCCTGACCGAAACAATTTTTAATCTAAAAATCTTGTTTCTTCTTTCGGAAATTTTTAACATTTTGTTCATTGATTTGAGCTGTATCGGCTCCAATGAAACACTCATTATTTATTTATATGAACTTCACTGTTTATAATTATCATTCATGACTGACTCAGGACATGAGTGAAAATTATAAAGCAAGCAATGCATATAGGACTAAACTTTGAAGACGCTTTTCACGTGCACATTAAGAGCTGTAGACTCAACAGTAATAGAAAATTTTGAAACCGCAGAATTCTTTCGAATACTCTCTGAGAAATCCCTAGTACAACAGATGAGCATTTATAAAAATCATTATAAAAGCTAAATAGAGGTATTTATACCTAAAACCTTTTCACTTTCTTCTATCTTTACAAGAAAAAAGTATTAGATTCATCTGGTTTTCGACTTATTTACACATTTTAGGGGTCAGAGAACCCGAGAAACATGTTTTTACAAAATGTCTGTGTGTGTGACACAAATTCTGTGGGTGCTCTATCTCAAGAACTAATGAACAGCATTTAATAAAAATTTATATTCAGTTAGTCTCCGATATAAATTGGTGCTGATTAGTTTTTGGTGTAAATTGCTCAACTGGTGACGCTGCTATCAGCATTTTTCACGATTTCCACAATAGCCCAATCTCCAGAATTAATGCCCGGATTTTCAAACTTCAGATTGTTATTCCTTGACATCAATTGACGTTTTATACATTTTGGTGTAAATCGCTCAACAGTTGGCGCTGCTTTGCTGCATTTTTTGCAATTTCCGCAATATCTCATCTCAAGAACTAATGCTTGGATTTTCAACAAACTTCAGATTCATGTATACCTTGATATGAATTACTGCTGTTTATGTTTTGGTGCAAATCGCTCAACAGGTGGCGTTGCTATGCTGCATTTTTGAGAATATCCACTATAGCTCTATCTCAAGAACTATGCATGAATTTGCATCAAACTTCAAATTCAGACATACTTAGATATGAATTGGTGCTAAATTAATGTAATTTTTTGTATTATTTAAATGATTTAATTGACGTGACTTATATAGAAGAAAGTTTTGTGATGGCCACAACATACCAGTTTAATTTGATTCGAAGAAGTAAAAAATCATTTTGTGCCATTGAAGAATTAATTAAATTTTATTTTATATGAAAATAAAAAAGTTTTGGTCAGAAGTACAGACAGCCAACTTGGGCCACACGTATAATTAATTAATAACTATGTATATTTAATAAACGCATATAATTAATTAATAATTATGTCTATTTATGTATGTATTAATTACTTCAAAAATTTTTGGAGATTTTCATTTAAAAAAAAGAGAAGCTTACAGAAATTCGTTTTAGGTTTCAATTTTGATCTTAAAAACCTCTTTTGGCCGATACATAATTTTAAATCATACCAACTGTATCGCGTAACTGCTCTGATGACAATAAATATAATTAACATAAAACGTATAAGAAATTTAGAAAAAAAAAAACACTTTTTGTCATCTTAAAACTGCATAAACTCTTCGTCTTTTAAAAGTGCTTTTTTTTCATTTTACTTTTAAAAACACTTAGTCTCGTATGAATATAAACAACAAACCCTTTTTGCATCTTTTAAGAACACTTTTGTACTTTCAAAAAAACATTTAAAAACTTTTATTATCTAAAAACATCATATCTCTCTCCCTCCCCCCTTCCCCCATACACAATTTTTTTCATCTTTTAAAATAAAACGAAATAGTGTTATTGCTCTGGTAACAAACAAGATGGGGTTATATGTAAGGCATGTCAACACAGTTCACTGGTGTAGTCTGACCTCTAGACATCTAATGAGTCATAAAGCATGAAAATTTCCATGGTCAAGAAAAGTGATCTGTTTGGATCTGAAAGGTCCAAACAGACAACATCTCTTGACATAGTAAGCTTTTATGTGGCCAAGGTAGTCCATTTAATGTTTTATGACTTTTTATCGGATGTCAGAGGTCACGAGTGAACGTCGCTGACATGTCCATCTCCACCTCTCTTTTGTTGATGACCACAGAATCCTTGGAAAAGAAAGGTCATTTGACATATCGTCAGTTTTTTGTAGGGTAAACTAAATAAAATGACATTGAATGCACCTAATGAACTTGAGTGGTAGTTTGTGCCCACCCCACAAAATAGTTTTAGTAACGCCTATAATTTTCTGGCAACTTATTCACCATTTTCTTATACACAAGAATATTATCAGTATTTATACAATTAATCTGATGTACAGGAACTATTTATCTCGTTAATACAAACAGAAGTATTTTGAATTTAAAACCAATAATATGCTTAAATATGTAATATAAACAAGAATAAAAGTTCATCAGGTTTGTTTTCATAGCTGTTTATATTATTTGACGCATAAATATAATTTTCTAAACCAAAATTGCACTGAGATTTTTAAAACAATGCCAAGGCCTTATTCTGGATATATACCGAAATGCATTAGTAATTTATCTGTAATAATTTAAAATGAATTTACGATTCAAGAATTTTATATTTTCATTGCTTAATAAATAAAGTACATAATATGTGAACTACCGATGCACTTAATAGTGATTTTGGCAGAATACCAAACATTTGGCCCACAGATAAACCGAATACCTTAAATTTCAGTGTTTTAAAGCACTAAAAAGTTAAATTTTTAAATGATTTTGCATCATATTTAACACCATATTGATAAACAAGATCTTTTTAAAAGTTAACTTTATACTAAAAAAAAAAATCTATGCTTTGAATTGTTATTTAAGAAGAAGATAGTTTTAAAGGATTTTTCATTTCATGGATTTCTCTGTGGATTAAAACAAATGAATAAAGTTTTCGGTACTTTTCGGTTAGCCGGGCGCCAGTGTTATATATACATATTTATATACATACATATATGTAAATATACATATATATGCATATACACATATTGTATATATACACACACATATATATATATGTAAATATATATGCATGCATACATACATGTATATGTGACATTTTGCTATCGACTTTTGAGACATTCCGGCGACACTAGTATATCTCGAAGTAAAACGTAGTAGAGTAATCAAGGCCAACCATCCGTTATTATGAGAATATCGGAGTGCAGTCAGGGTGGCGAGTATAAGACAGGCTTCATAAACATTGAGACATTTCCCATCACATAATGAATAGAGCCATCGTAACTTTAAACTGGTTTATTTGACAAAAACATATCGAACATTTCCAGTAGCTTGTTCATCAACTCTCAATAATCGATCATCCACTTCATAAAACTTAAGATGTTACAAGATTAGGATCTACACATTAGAGTCGTTCACCCCAAGCGACGTAGATTATTTAAACAACCGGAAAAACGTAAATTCTCTCGCTCCTCGTCGATGTAACGATATATGTACTCCAAGAAACAGCGCGCGGATGGATACAGAAAAGTGGAGAACCAACGCCAGCAGAGAGATGGGGAGGAACGGGACAGGAAACAGGCTACGATTCGATGGGAAGGGGATGATGTCGATAATGAACTCTTTATACGGCGTCAGTATTAAAGTGCAATTAAATGCTGGCGGGCGCATGGAATTGGGGGCAAAGAACATGATCGAACAAATGCTATTAAAAACATTCAAAAGAAAAAGAATTTAGTTTTAGAAGAAAATGAAAAAGTAATTTAATGGGTTTTATAAGATTAGACGAATGGATTAAGGTTTTTATAATAATAAAAGAATACGCAAGTTTAAATGCATGAAATAAAAGACAAAAGATATTATTAAAGAATTAAGATATTATTAAAGATAGGTAAAAAAGGAAAAATATTAAGAATTTGGAATAGTTTTACTAAGATAAAAGGGCGAAAATTTTTATTATTACATATATATACATATATATGTATATATAACACTGGCGCCTGACTAACCGAAAAGTACCAAATTTTCTGATATTCTAAAACAAATATTTTAAAATCAAAAAGAAATTTTGAAGGAACTGGAAGAAAAACTTTATATTGCATTATTCGATCTTAAAAATATTAGATAAAAAATGTATTCTTCATTCTGAAGCACCAAAATATCATCGTGGATAAATAATAATAACATACACATTTAAGGATGTTGGTGAGTAAGATCTCAAAATCCTTTGCTCATGTTAAATCTATAGGTCCATATTGCATTCCTATTTTTAAAATATCTCCGTTGGAAATTATTATTTTTAATAACTTCTTTTTTTTTAAGTATGCCTCTGATTTTTTTTTTTTTTGTTTTTTTAATCAAAATATTTCAAAAATTTATACTTTATTGATAAGTTTGGGTTAAAATCATAATGAGCTGTGAATCAAATAAAATTAAATATTTATTTTAGAAATATTTTTATCAAAATAATGGGAATGGTCCCATTATGGGAAGAGTTCCATAATATTTCTAAAATTTATACTTTATTGATAAGTTTGTGTTAAAATGATAATGAACTGTGAATCAAATAAAATTAAATATTTTGACAACTAAAGAAATATGGACAAGTAAAATTTCAAATAAATGGCACACACAATTGTAATTACAGCATATTTAATGAATTATTTCTGTTTTCTACCTTTGGTTTATCTTCTAACTTATTTAAAAGCTAAACTTAGACCGGAAATGTTTTTATTATTATTTTTTTAATATGAAAAAACAAAAATAGTGTGCGATAAAAAAATTAATCAAAACAGAGATATTCCGATTAACAGTTACAGTTAAGCTAAAAAATGATAAACAAGTCAGATTTCACAACCACGTGATCACTTTACCCAACAAAATTTTGCCGGTAATGTGGGTTACCCGAAATCTCGGTAATTTCCGGCCCTAAACGCTAAGGGAAACCCGAGAAAAAGTCACGTGATGCCGGCTCTGAACGCTTCGGGTTCCCACGGTAAACCTGGGGAACCCAGAGTGCGGTCCGTGAACGCGCTCCTGAGTGACAGTTTATGTTTACACGCTCCGCGCATTTGTTCCCGCCTTTTCTCAGTAGTGACGCTAAAATCGCGCCGGTACGGGTTTTTGCTCCTCTGTCATATATGTGTAAAATATTTAATCTGTGGCGTGAGTCGGCTATGTTGTCTATGAGCTTGTTGACAGACGCAGATCGGAGCGCTCGGCCGCGGGGAAATATCCTTCATGGAATAGGTCTGGAAAAAGTAAGAAATTTCGAAATAATTTAGTTAATTCGTAATTTTATGGTTATGGTTCCAAACAGGTGAAAGCAATGACTAACTCTTCTTATCTTTCCAAACAATGTCTCTCGTAATCGAGGATATTCCATCTACGTTATGATCACGTGGTCAAGGTAAAAACTTCTAGCGTAATGAAGGGAAGGCTCCGCAGACGTAATCTCCGCCAGCCAGTGAAACAGTTCATGCGGAAATAGCCTCCCTTCTTATCAGTTAGAAATTCTTTGGATAAATTACCTGTATCATGTGAATTTTTTCAGCCTCGAACCCAGATTTGGAATATAGCCCATAGGAATACATGTCTATATGCACTCAGACAAAATCCAAAACATTCATGAAAAGTATCACGTGATCTGATATAAATCCGATCAGAAGCAAATTTTACGCCCGCTCTTCACTCACTTGACCCACAAAAAATTTGTGGTCGTTATGATCACGTGCTTGGGCTTTTTTGTTTATATTTTCACTTGTTTTGGTAGGTTGACTGATTCGCTTGAACAGCTCGACAAAAAAACAAAATACACCATAAAATAAAAACAGTGGTGGGATTCAAATAACTTAACAAGCAGTTCTCTCCCTAATGACTTTTTCTCAAGTGTAAACAAGTTTCAAGAAAAATAATGTGCTACACATAGATAAGAAAATAATTTCCAGTTTTATTTTTAAATACAGTGAAAGAGAAAAATATGTGCTTTAACATACAGTTTACTGCTAAAATGACATAATTTATTTAGCAAATATTCAACAATTACAAAGCATTCATCATCTGTAATCTAGCAGTCCTCAATGACTGCTTGAGAGTCGCCTTGATCAAGCAGGGGGCTCTCTCGGTTAACCATCCAGTACCGAACTTCAATTTGGATACAGCCCGTTAAATATGCTCATTTTAAAATAATTAATTTCTCAGACACTTATCGTATGAATGGCATAAAAAATTGTTTTTAGGCTAATGGAAGGGTGTAGAGTTCATTTATGCTATCGTAATGGAGGATATTCCAACTCCGTTTTGATCACGTGGTCAAGGTAAAAACTTCTAGCGTAAAGAAGGGAAAGCTCTGTAGAAGTGTAATGTAAATCCCCGCTAGCCAATGAAACAGTTCATGAGGCAAAGCAGTAGTATCTTCCCTTCTTATCAGTTAGAAGTTCCTTGGGTAAATTGCCGGTATCACGTGACTTTTTTCAGCCTCGAACCCATATTTGCAAAATCCTCCATTGGGTACTGTTGTTGAAAAAAACAAAGTTATGGTTCGTTTTAATAGGTAGATGGCTCCCTAAGTAAATTTTATATACATCCTTTAAAAGTAGACTTTATTACCAATCGTGTGGTACCAGTCACTTTCTTTTACGATAATTTTTTGCAGGTTAGTAAGGGGTGTTTACTTTTTTTCCACGACTGTACATATTATGTTTGAAAGACAGAAAAATTTTAATACAAACTCTCATAGTTACCCTCCCACCCCCACCGCAAGGTTAATGAACTTATTCGTCAAGCATCTGGACCCACACTGTTAAAAATATCGTGAAAAATTACCTCTGTTTTTAAAGGCTATCTATTTTCTGACCAATGAGAGCGCTCCATAAATACCTATGGAGCGTTCTCATTGGTCAGAAAATAAATAGCCTTTAAAAACAGAGGTAATTTTTCACGATATTTTTAACAGTGCACTCCACTCAGATTTTGAGCTGGCATACAAGAAATACCCTTTACGAGTGAGGACAATAACAGCGAATATTATATAGGTATGACTAAGAGGAAGTTTGTGGAAAGGTTAAAAGAACACCGTAATGATATAAAACATAAAAAATTCTCTACAGTCCTGTCAAGATTTTATCTCAATAATTGCTATGTTCATTTTGAGAGTGCGTTATTGTTCCAGGTAATGACACACATAAGGATTTAATGAGAGAATCAATAGAAATTTTATTAAGAAAAGATGAAGTATGTCATGATATGTCATATAATATTCCGCAACTTCGGTTAATCCTTTACGGCCCGACGGTACTTTAAAGTACCATTAAAAATAACATATTATAAAATTCATTTAATACGTCAGTGAGTAGTCATACAGGTTTGAATGACATTTGAAGGATACTTTACTTTATTTTGTTAAAAATCGCATCTTTTCAGTTTTCTTGGCGTTGAAAGAGTGTGTGTGTGTGTGGGGGGGGGGGAGGAAGTTCGGACATATTTCTATTGTACGAGTATTGTAATATTTGTACATTTTCTAATTCTACAAAATACTAAAAAAAATATTTTTAATAAAAGATTTGAGTGGAGTTAAAAATAATGCACAAAAGCCCTATAAATTCAAATTTAGTTAATTGGCAAAATCCTTCTAAAATTTGTTATTGTGTAAACTTTCTAATGTAGTTTCAAAAATTCACGAAAAATGCTTTAAAAAATGAATTTTCATGAATTCATAATTTGGGATATAAAGGGTTAAATATCCTAAGAAACATTTAATTTGGAGTTATGTAGTTCATTGCTATTTTTACGTATAGATGGCGACACAGGGTCTTTTGTAAGACTTGTATTATCATATCTCAACAGATGGCGCCAGTAAAATCTGATTTTCCTCCGTCTTCGGGCTCATTGTTTTTTTTCCCATGTGTACCATTTTCTGTCGAGTCAGGTTTTGACGTTGTTGAACCAGTTTGATTCATTTGCATTCCTGAGCATGGCCACGGAAGTGTGCTGAAGCTATAAAGTATTTTAATCTATATTAAATATTTGTACGCGAATATTGCAAAGAATTTGGGGTTTATTCACATCTCATTTATTTAAATTTTTATCCAAAGTCTACATTACAGAACTTGATTGAATGTTTGTTAATTAATGGAGTCCATAAAAGATGAATTTTCCAATAATGTAAGCATATATTTTTGTTCAATAATGTTGTTTTATTTTCGATTACGCACACGTGCTAGCAGTGACATTTCGTAATATACGACGAAATGCCGAATTTGTATCCGGCATTTAAAGAACAACTCTAATGAAATAAAGTGTACTTTCATTTTTCTGAGAAAAGATGTAATAGAATTCTGCATTTTTTTGCTTGTTTTTTAATATCAGTGCTTCAAATAGATTTTAATTAAATGATTTTTTTGTAAGTCATAGTTTTAATACTTCACATTCTATTTTTTTTTTTTTTTTAAATCTAAGATGAACATAATTTGAAAAGTCTATATAGGTATTTTTCATAACGAATAAACAATAAAATTTTTTAAAAATTGTTTAAGCTTGATGCTTTTGGCATGTAAAAAATTAACCTTTTAATTGCTGTGGCAGAAATTTTCACAACAACTGTGAAGCGGTCTATGAAACCGCTCTGTTGAAAGATGAATAAAAGCCGCTATTAACTCATAGGATTGTGTTTCTGTACCTAACATTTTGTACAGGACTATTATAATTAAAATTCACCTATTCAAAAGTCTGTAGCCATAGTACTAAGGCCCAAACGAAACAAAATTTCAGTAGTGTTTGTAATTAAACTGGAAGTTACGACTTAAACTATGAAAATTGAAAAATGCAGCGGTCTGTAAGACAGCTAATGTCAGTTAAGAGTTAAGTATAGTAAGTTTGTAAAAAGTAAGTTTTTATCTGCCATAAAGTGTTTCATTTAAAAAAATGTTACTAAAGGACACAATGGTGAATTTAGGGGTATTATATGAAATGTTCTTCGACAGGCTTTTGACATATAGTACACTGGTATTGCGTTAAAACAAGTTGTTGAAGTAAGAAAGTTGCAAAGAATTATAAATGAATAAAAAATGTATCGGAAAATAAGCTCTAAGATTGCAGTGAGAAATCCTTGCACGAATCTACTGGTATTTATGTATTTTATTAACCTTTAACTGATGTGACAGAAATTGTCACTTAACTACTGTGAAATGCTCTGTGAGACAATTACATCAAAAGATAAATGAAAGACGTGATTAACTCATAGAATGTTTTTGTACTAAACTTTTTGTACAAAACTGTTAATTAAAATTCACCTCTTTAAAAGTCTGTTAGTAGTACGAAAGTTCCAAACGAAACAAAATATCGATAGCGTTTGTATTTAAACTGTAAGTTACAACTTAAACTATAAAAACTGAAAAAATTAGCTGTCTGTGAGACCGTAACATCAGTTAAAGGTTAAATGAGCATTTACATTGCATTTTTAATCTTTTTCTTTCATTTAAATTAATTCAAACTACTCATACTCCACTTAAATCATACGGCACTCTTGAAACAGGATTGGTTGCGCATCCAAATGGTCTGATTGTTTGCTCTATAAGAGGTTTTGTCACTTTTTAGGTAGTATCATCAAAGACTTGGAAATACTGTGTGGATTCAAAAAGATTTAAATTCATTAAAAGGGGATGGTCTCACCAAAATGCTTGTATTAGCATTTGTCTCTTAAATATAATATGGTAATCAATCTTGCAGTAAAATTTAATGTATAGAATGTTTGTACAGTTCCCTATAAATTGAAGCTACTGTTTCCTGATTATATTATTAGATTTAAGCCATTGAAGGGGAGGGGGCGATGTAAAGGGCAAATCGGTATGTCCGATCCAAAAGTTATGGCTTATTTTTACGGAGCTACCCATTATAAATATATATATATATATATATATTTAAGAAGCAAGAACATCTCACCAAGTTTTAATATCAATAGATTTCGGTATGTGCACCTTTTTGTAGAATGACAAACGTCTAAAAAGTAATCCAAGTATTTCATAGCATGCCAGGTGTTATTAGACTGATTTCCTGAATGATACTTTTTCAACTCATCCACAATAATTTTTTGTTTATACACAACGGATTTAATGAATACCCAAGTCAAAACCAGAGACCTTGGCGGCCAGACAATTGGGGGCCCCGTCTTCCAATCCAACTTCCAGGAAATGTCATATTCAAAAACGCGGTAACATCTCTGATAGTAGGGTGGAGTCCCAAAAAAATCTCGGAGGGGCTACCAATCCACCGAGGATCAGTCTATTATATTCTAATTGATAGTTCTGTAATAACAAGCCATAACTTTCGGATAGTTTTAGCTCGGACTCCCTGTATAATAGAAAAAGCACAGCCCTGGCAAGAAGAAATCATCCAAATAAATTTCAATGAAAGCAAGATCCTTTTTTTCCTCCAATCTATATTATGCATCCATTATAACAGAAACCATGGAGCAGGGATGGCGAACCTTTTTGAGTATGCGAGCCAAAAATTTCAAATTATGTACCAACATTCTAACGTGCCAGAAACATTTTAACTTGGATAAAATCCAATAATTTTTTGAAATTTTTACTTAAATATTTTTACATTTATATTAAATTCGATTCCTAACTTATTTATACTCTATTTACTCCATAATATAGCCACGTCGCATCGAATTACGTATAGAGAATCTATAAATGAGTTTTCTTTTATTATATACTTCCGAATCCGATTATTTTTAGCAGGTTCAATAGTTATATTAATGTATATCAATACATTTACGCTAACAGTTAAAATTCAATTTTCAAAATTAAGACCTAAAATAACTAAAAATCTAAACCTAAATAAATCAAAACCTAATCTGAAGTAGAAGCGTGCCAGTTAGGTATTTATGCAAACTATCTCTTAATATTAAATTTTCAAAAATAAAACCTTTTGAAATTTGATAGAGAAGCAAAATGATTTGGAAAACACTATGTTGATCGGTTTGGCGAGAAAATGATGCTACATGGACGCTTTCGTTAAAATTTATAATACCTTAATTCATTCAAAAGTAACGGATTATTTTAAAGTAAATTATATACCTGTTAGTTACAAAAAACTATACTTTTTGTAAAAAAACATAAAATGGATTTTTCTCCATAAACTGAATATAAACTATTTTTTTTCGCGTGTCAGAGAAGTTTTTTTACGTGCCAAGTTCGGGACGCGTGCCAAAGGTTCGCCATCCCTGCCATAGAGATTGTAACACGTAAAAATTTCATATGTAACGAGGTGGCATCCTAATATTAAAGTAAAATAGAAAAAAATAACGTGCGTTACATGAAAAACTGAATGATGGCGTTTCAGATAGACTGTACAATTTCAGATTTATTATTGTTAATTTGTTTTGAAAATAGATTCTGGTAAAGTCGAAACATGTCAGCAGTCAAATAAAACTATTTTTACTGTTTTTAAAATTTTAAGCCATTTAACCCTGAATTTTTGTTTTCTCAAATTTGTAGATAAAATCATTTTAAAATGTTACAAAATGAATTTGAAAAATACTTTTAAAAAATTACGCTAAAATATTTTTGTATTTATTTGATAAAATGTAAACTTACTTAAATAGGGGAATATCCATATGTAAAATAAATGCATATGTATGTTTTGTCTAAATCCATATAAATTAAGCTTTTGAATTGTATATTGTGTACTCTGATTAGTATTTTTATGAACTATTAAAAAAAAATATTTTTTTAAAAAGACTAATAACGTTATAATTAATAATAAATTAAGAATAACCGTATTGGAGTCTAAAAAACAATTTATATCAAAATCATCTTGAATAGGACTTTACATCAGTAACTCTCCCCTCAATGGGTAACAAAAATAGGTACCCATTTGCGCCTAGCGCTCTCTATTTTGCACGTTACAAACAGGCATAAAAAGTAGGCTTGAACTTATAATTTCGCAATTAAAACAAATACCTATTTCAGAGAAGTCCACAAGCTAAGATTATGACTTATTTATTTGGATCCTTGATAGAAAAAAATACAAATAGACTTATTTTTTACATTTCGCTATCTTGAAAAATGAAAAATCTATAAACACCGAAAAAAGGCCTTCATTTAAGCAAATAAATATGCATCTTATGCTGTCATCTCTCGTAATAGACATTTATAGATAATTGCTTCATACAATTTAACTAATTTCAATTACAAACTAATTTCAGTTTAATTTGTAATTTCTAGTTTAACTCTATTAACGAGTGGAATTTTGTTTCCTTTGGAAGCCTAATGTTATCTCTAGAAGCTGTTGAATAGCTAAATTTTAGTTGTAACAGTTCTGTAGAAAAAGTTTAGTACCAAAAAAGTATCCATTGAGTTGACAGAGCTTGAGTTAACGTGCGGTCTCAAAGGCCTCTTCGCAGTAGTTACACGACAATTTCTGTCACAGCAGTTAAAGGTTAACGCCTCTATGATAAGCTAATATCCGTACCCACGGCTATGAAGCGATTGCGATAGTTCATACTCCAACTGAACGACTCGCGAGGCAGATTAGTGTCCTGTGTTATCTCCTATAGCTTATAGTGCTTTCTGTGATTTTTTTTTTTTTTAAATATTTAGAATCTTGAATGCATTTTTTAAATTATTTTTGAATGGTTAGAAATAAATTTGCCTATACCTTGGAAAAAAAAGCCAACAATTTTGAAATGGCGTTCCGGTTCATAGATTTTTTCAATTTCGATCCCTGAATAAGATGAATCTGTCATATGCATCACTCATATTTTACCTATCGACGATGTGACAAAAATTGTCGCATAACTACTGAGGTCTCTGAGACCGCTTAATGGACGGATGAATAAAACTAATGTCTAGGGACAGCACCCTCACAAAATGCACCGAGCACTCGTTTCCGTTTCGATCGCTTCTCCGACTGGTTTTCGACCGTTGGCTTTTGCTCATGCATTTAGGCTTGTTCGTTACTGTGTTTATTTTACGCGAATATTTTTAAAGTTTACGTTTACTTTCTATCGTATGATGGTCTCGTCATTCAAGTATTAATGTATTGCGAAATCTTATGTTTATTTAGGGAAACCTTAATTTAATTTTTTGTTTTATAAAAGCTTCGAAAACACTCATTTTTCCGACAAGTTTATGTTTAGAGCATGAAGCATTTTCACTCTCTTAATAAGAGTTTGAGTTAACCCTTTATATCCTGACGGTATTTTAAAGTACCATTAAAATAACTTGTTATAAAATTCATTTAATACATCGATGCAGTTTAGAATGAGTTATAGATACATTACTCTATCTTGTTCGAAGAGCATGATTGGTTATACAAAGCAAAAATGTTTTTAAAAGGATATCTTTTGCCTTTGCATCTTTTCAGCTTTCTTGACTTTAAAGGATTGGGTGTGTGTGTGTGTGTGGGGGGGGGGGGGGTAGTTTTCAGTTTGGAAATATTTCTATATTTCTATTAGGAAATGTACAAATAAAATGTTCTTGTAATTCTAAAAATACTAAAAAAATATTTTTAATAAAAAGGTGTGAGTGGAGATACAAATATTACACAAAATCCCTATAAATTCAAATTTAAATAATCCTTCTAAATCCTTCAATCCTTCTAAAATCCTTCCAAAATTTATTAAATGATTATGTAAATCTTCTAATGTAGTTTCAAAAATTCAGAAAAATGCTTTATAAGATGAAAAATTCATAAGTTCATAAATCAGAATATAAAGGGTTAAAGCGAGAAAAATTCCATTGACTAAATTTCTTAAATGGAGATAAAAAAATTCCTCTCTTTAAAAGATTTTTTTAAGGATGTTCTCAAATCCAAAAGGGCAACTTTCTGACATAAGTTTTAATTTATTTTTGTTCGAAAAGGCAGGAAACTAGCTGGTGTCGTTGTCCAGAAACTGTCATCGAGTTGCTTTTCCCGTTTTTTTGCAAACGCAATAGATCTTTCAGAAAAGAGTGTCAAAGAGGACGTTTTGAACCGAATTTCCGCGCGAAAGTGAAATATCCACTGAAGTGCAAGCGAAAAACGTGTATGTCACGTGATCAAAAACGCTTCTAACTCAATAGGTAATTGATGGATCAAAAAATGAAAAAAAAAAAAACAGTTCAATTCCAAATCGCTTCTATGGCTAGGTCTTCCAATTTTATATCTTTTCGTTAAAAAATGAATTTGTAAATGTGTCAAAACGTTTTGCGCTTGTTGAGCAGAGCAGTTAAGAACAGCCTTAAGTGATAGATTTGTTTATGTTTGTTATCTATAATATAATGAGTGAAATACAAGCGTTTTAGAATCCCTTTGAAATTAATAGCTAAACTGTTAGATGTATAATAATATTTCAAAAACATTTTTTTCTATATTGTTAAGAAAAAGAAAATTGTGTGATGCATTTTGCTTATGCATAATAATGTAATTGATAATGTAAATTTATTTTACGAACAAGCGCAAAACCTGTTTCAGTAATTCAACTTTAGAGTTTTCCATAATCAATATGATCGTTAAATTGACAAGTTTTGGTACGATATTCATTTGCAATCTTAAAGTGCTATAGTATTGCTACCCCTCCCCTTTATCATTTGGTAATATTAGGTAATATTTCCATTAATTATACATTATCTCTTAAAATGCATTAGATTTTAATATTTCTACAGTTTCAGCACTTCTTTTTCATGTAAACGCTGCTGTTTTTCTATATTTATGTTACTGTTATTAAATATATAGATAATTCTATATGCAAAGGAGGAACAGCGAATTCACCTTAGTGTGTTAATCAAACCATGAAAACATTTTAAATGATTCATAATTTATTCATTATTAAAGCTTGGTGATCCAGCCAGGGCTTCCCGGTTTACGGAATATAGGTGACAACGCCCCCCCCCCTTTTTTTTCTAAATTGAAAATTCTAATAAAATAATTTTTTTGATTGCTTCACTAACACCCAAAACATGAAATTATGTATACAAATGAAGTTTTAAGTTTATTAAAAGCGATACTTTCATGGAATATAGAGTAGGTGGGGGTAAAGATACGCACTGCCTGATCTAGGCCCCACCAGTGGCCGAGAGATTCTGCTCTCGAAGCTGGTAGACGGGAGGTGCTGGGTTCGAGCTCAATCGCGCCCGTCGGCCTAACCGTTTCGGAGTTTTCGTGGTTTTCTTCGAAACCGTGGATTCCCATGCGTAAATACGGGTTAGGTTCCCTTAGAAAGACCCCCACGAAGGGCACTCCCCCCAGGGCCTATATCCCACGTGTTGATAATCGGCCGTCATAAACACAAACAAGCCTGATCTAGGGGAGACCGGGGGAATGGCGCCACTCGGGGTTATAACGCCACCCCGCCTAGTTTAAAAACTAACGGCAATTTGAGATAGTGAATGCGCCTGCACTATAGCGTCCAACAGTGGAAACAGTGCCTAGAGTGAGAGTGATTTTGTTGTACGTCGTTCGTTTGTTCTAGTGAAAAATTTAGTTTTCCTCTAGTTGCTTCTTATTTTGGAGCTTCAAATGAGTTGAGGTAAACACCTTTTATTGTAACATTAGGTACTTAAGATAATATTACCCGTAATCTACATGCATTCGCCGACATTTTGATGTAATTTGTTAAACAAGTTCGGTTCTGCTTTCGGCTTTGCTGGGGGATTTCCCCTATATTGTCCTCTCGGGGTAATGCCGCCACCATGGCAAAGGGTGACTTTTCCAATTTGAGTTAAAATGTAACTTTAGCACATTAATAAATCTAGCTTAAGGAAGATTGCAATTATTCATTATTCTGCTAAATTATTGCTTTCTAAATATTTTTAGTAGGTTATGTGTTTCCTAGTATCCATTTTATGTATTTACTAGGTCATTAAAGAGTGGCGTCATTACCCCGATACAGTGGCGGAATTACCCCAGTGTCCTGGGTAATCCGGCACTGTACAGAGGTTGAAAGACATTTTTTTTAAGTACGCTTACTTTACAGATATGATTACTGTTAAATTTATACAGATACTAAAGGTCATCACTCAGCTTTAGAATTTTTACTAATAAAAAAGAAACATTTTTTGAAGTGAAAAAAATTAAATTTCCTTAAGGTGTCGCCATTCCCCCGGTCTCCCCTAATATGAAGAAACATTTCTACAATCATGACCGCTAGGTGGTAGTTTGGTCTCAAGTGTAGTAGTTGTGTGTTTAAACCTTGTGAAAAAAGTAGCACTCCGTGCCAAGTAAATGAGCTAAGTTTAAATTTTCTCATTTTCATCTAATATTTTTAAATTTTCACTTTATTGCTTAACTGAAAATACTTCGAATTTTTACAAATCCAAAAATTCAGTGGAGAACGGAAGTTCTATAGCTTCTAAATGCCGTATAGTTTACTTCGATTGCATTTATTTAAACTTGTCAGTAGCCAGTTAAGTAAAATACTGCAGAATGGGGTAAAAGTACGCATCCGTCTTGGGGCAAAGATGCGCACAAGTTTAAGATTCGGGCCTTTGTCCTATCGTTTTAGTTAGATGCAAGGCTTTCCACAATTACGTTGTGGAAAGTTTTATTTTTTATATGTATAAAATATAATAGCTACTTCACTAATATAAGCTAGTTAACTATACCTTTTCTTTTTCTAGTTCCGGTTTTCAATTTAGAACGTAGGTATCTATCTACCTACCTACTTTTAAAAATCAATATTCTTATGTCATAAAACGATTTTGTTTTAAGTCTTAACCCTTAACTCCTGTTATCTGTCTCACAGACCGCTGCTATATTCAGTTTCCGTAGCTTAACTTGTAATTTTCAATTTAACTATTGATGTTAGTTTAATTTTGATTCGTTTGGAAACTTAGTAGTATCGCTAAAGACTTCTAAATGAGGATAATTTTTATTATAATAGGGCTTTACATAAAGTTTAGCGCAAAAACAGTATCTTATGAGTCAGTCAACCCTTTTATTCATTCTACGATCAAGGGGTCTTTGGAACCGCTCACAGTATTTATGCAACAATTTTTGCCATAATAGTTAGAGGTTAACTGCTATTTGCGATCTCATAGACCGCTGTTTTTTTTTTTCATTTTTTTATTCATGGCTTAACTTACAATTTTCAGTTTAACTATAAATACTAGTAAAATTTACTAATGCTTTTACATAACTCATTCGTTTTATTGGAAATGGGGCAAAAATACGCACTGCGTATCTTTGCCCCGCGACTGCGTGCTTTTACCCCAACCGATGGGGCAAAGATACGCAGAGCAATGTTTTTTTTTAAAATTGCAATTTCTCACAGAATTATAATTTGACAGAATTTCGGTTGATGGTAGCACTTGCCTAAGGTTCTAATCTAACATTTTAATCACTCATTACATAAGTTAAGACCAATGTGTGCGTTAAAAATTAAAATGTATGGAAAGTGCGTATCTTTAGCCCCACCTACTCTAAGCCAGAAACAAATGCTGAACTACATTATTTTAAGTGCGAGCGGATTTATTTTTCATAATCGTCTGCACGTGATACAGATTTTTGAAAACATCATGCTTTAAAATCATCAATGAAATCATGATTTAAAATAATTTAAAACATCATGCTTATTTTAAAAACCATAAAAAATGAGTAAATTGCGATGCAGGTTTCATTCCAATTACGATACCGTTTTTAAATATAGTGTGAATGAAAGTAAATTTTTTCCATATTCGACGATGTAAAAATGAAAAATGTGCGATGTTTAGTCTAATGTCAGACGGACGTCTTTTTGCACGCTTTTTTCCTTACGTATTATCCCTACACAATGCCGCTAGCATTGTGTAGGGATAATACATAAGGAAAAAAGCGTTCAAAAAGACATTAGCCTTAGAAGTTTAAAATACGGCGTTAAGAGTGAAATTTAATAGTCTGCTGTTGCTAATTTCAAAATGACGTGAGCGTTACGCACAGACACGTTTGTCCTTTATAATATAGATAGGTGTAAAACAATATAAAATGTATTAAAATAATTCAGATATTAAAAAGTTAATCGGAGTTCTCAAACTCTTTCAACCATAAACTAGCCATCATCATGGGGATTAATAGGGATCATACAATAATTTCCAGAATGCACACTGGTTAAATATCGGATGGTGAAACCAAACCTTTAAAAGAAGGGGGGGGGGGGGTTTGAGATAGTGGAGCGAGATGGGTTATTTAAAACCATTAACGCAAAGTAGATGAAACCAAATATGGTATACGGCATAAAATATCATTGCATGAGATTTTTCTTCTACTTACTTAGTATCTCTACAGATTCCTACAGTATGTATGTATTCTAATCCTAACTTTGCTGAAAACGATATCAGTATGGGCTTTCAAATTTCAGAGATAACGCTGCAGATTGCTTTCTTCTTGCTGTCGAATGTTCTTTCATCCTGTCTCGTAATTTCCTGGTTGTCATATGTAAATGTTTTAGTTTTATCTTTAAATAGAGTGATGCTTATGCCTGCTTTGTCATGCTTATCTACGGAATCTGTTTTCTGTGAAGCAGATTTTGTAATTTAGTTGGACGCTCAGCAATTAGTGTTATATCATTTCTTTAATGCATATCTGATTCTTTCATAAAGTTAAGGAATATATCCTATAGGGGAAAGTACGGTAATGACGCTTACCCAATATCTCTAAACAGAATAGAATTGAAAACGTATGATCGGTACCGGCAACTAGCGAACTTCATTGTAAGTTCCCAGTAAGCTTATAGTGACCGTCGGAAGGAAAGTATTTTTGTGTCCTCACGTTATTAGTTTGTAGTTGTTTTATTATGAAATTCTACAACATCTAACTTGAAGATAAGTGTACGCTCTTATTTTCAAATGTTAACCTTTAACTGATGTCGCAGAAATTGTCACATAACTAGTGTGAAGCGGTCTGTGAGACTGCTCAATCGAAATAAGAATAAAAGGCGCCTTCATAGGATGGTGTTTTTGTACTAAACTTTTTGTACAGGACTGTTTTAATTAAAATTCGCCTATTCAAAAGTCTAGTGATAGTACTAAGGTTCCAAACGGAACAAAATTTCGGTAGTGTTTGTAGTTAAACTGAAAATTGAAACTTAAACTACAAAAATTGAAAAAAGCTGCGGTCTGAGAGACCGTTAACATCAGTTAAAGGTTAATTTACTCATTATGTCTACAAACTATATACATTTAGCTGTACTTTCATGCTTTTATTTATTTTTGTAGTGTTTTTACTCCAATTATAATGCATTAAAACCCAACATGGCGGTAATGGGTAATGACGCTCGCGTGGAATTCCGGAAGAAGTTGCCAGTAGGCAACTTTTTTTAAATTCAAATTTATTGATTAACACCACTTTTTTGAAATGGTAAAATTCCCCTGTTTTCGCCTTAATTAATATGTCATTAAACAAGAAGAATTTTACGATTTCAAATAAGTGGTGAAAATCAAAAAACCTAAATTTAAAAAAAGTAGCCCACTATATGTGTAACACAATATGTGTGCACAATATGTGTAAAGTGGTCGCAAAAAGTCTGCAGTGGTGTGAACAGTCCCCACTGTGACTTTTGTCTTACTTAAATGTTGTATTCAAACTCTGAGCGCAGTTACCCTACCATGTCGGGCGTTACCGCTCAATCGACGGTCATTTAAATAAAACGATAAAAAAATTCCTAGAACTTTTATGCAAATTAGTTGATCGCAAACTTTTCCTTATGCTTTGGAGTTATTTTCGTTAATAAAACATTATTTTGCCTCAATTTGACTAGCTATTCATGTTTTCCCTTAAGTGAGCGCCATTCCCCTATTTTCCCCGGGGAAAATATTAAAAACTTCGTATCGCTCTTTGCTGTCTATTTCTTGTTCTCTATAACAATAATTAAATCCATAAATCACTAATAAATTTTCGCGCATTTCCGGTTGATTAGCAATTGCTTTAATCTTGGCTAACCCCTTGTTTAAGTAAGCCTTTGTACATACTTCAAATGCTTCTAACAAATTTTACTTTCTTCTATCTTGAGAAGAAGAAAGTATTGGTTTCATGAAAATTTTCGAATTCCAGTTTTCGACGGATTTACACGTTTTATGGGTCAGATTCCAAAAAACATGTTTTTACAAAATGTCTGTCTGTGAGTCTGTCTGTCTGTCCGTCTGTCTGTCTGTATGTGACACAATTTTTGTGGGCGCTCTATCTCAAGAACTAATGAACGGAATTTAATAAAAATTCATATTCAGGTAGTCCCTGATATAGATTGGTGCTGATTAGTTTTTGGTGTAAATCGCCTTGCAGGTGGCGCTGCTATGTAGCATTTTGCAGGATTTCCACAAAAGCTCTATCTCAAGAACTAATGCACTGATTTTTATAAAACTTCAGATTTCGTTAATCCTTGATATGAGTTGGTGCTGGTAACGTTTTGGTGCAAATCGCCCAACAGATGGCTCTGCTATGCTGCATTTTGCAGCATTTATACAATTTTCGTAATAGCTCAATCTCAAGAAATAATGCACGGATTTCCATCAAACTTCAGATTCAGTTAGTGCTTGACATGAATTGACGTTTTGCCCCTTGTGGTGTAAATCGCTCAACAGGTGGCGCTGCTATGCTGCATTTTCTGAGATTTCCGCAATAGCTCTATCTCAAGAACTAATGCTTGGGTTTTCAACAAACTTCAGATTCAGGTATACCTGGATATGAATTAGTGCTGTTTATGTTTTGGTGTAAATCGCTCAACAGGTGGCGCTGCTATGCAGCATTTTTCACGATTTCCACAATAGCTCAATGTCCAGAACTAATGCACGGATTTTCATCAAACTTCAGATTCAGTTAGTCCTTGACATGAATTGATGTTTTGTACCTTTTCGTGTAAATCGCTCAACAGGTGGCGCTGCTGTGCTGCATTTTTGTGATTTCCACAATAGCTCTAGCTCCAGAACTAATGCACCGATTTTCATCAAACTTCAGATTCCGGTATACCTTAATATGAATTAGTGCTGTTTGTGTTTGGGTGCAAATCGCTCAACAGGTGGCGCTGCTATGCTGCATTTTTCAGAATTTCCCCTACAGCTCTATCTCAATAAGTAATGGACGAATTTTCATCAAACTTCAAATTCAGGTATATTTTGATTCGAATTGGTTCTAAATTGGTGTAATTTCTTTTGCTATTTAAATGATTTAATTGATGTGATTTATATAGAAGAAAGTTTTGTGATGGCCACAACATACTAGTTTTATAATGAAATGGAACTTTACTGTTATTGGATACTGTATTATTGGAACGGCATGGTTTTCCGTAAATTTTGATGTCTATTATTCGTAATCAGCTCGACCTCCACGAAAAGTCATAATCTACTTTTTCCGATTTCTGAGGTAAAGTATATTCTATGGTCTATACCGAGAGTGCACAAACTATTTTCCTTCTCGGCCCCCCCAATTTCGTCTAAATTTTTTTCGCGGCTCCTGGATACCGATTTTTTTAAACGGACAACGTAGTTAAAGTGATTCATTTTCAGATTTGTGTTTGTTTCTCTCTTACTTGAATAAAACAAATAATTTAATGAATAAATGCTTTTATTTATGCACATGGGTATAAATATTTTTTTAACCCGGGAATGCTCGAGTAATGCTCTAACCCTATCCAGGATATGAACGATTAACACTTTCCCACCAATAAATTCAAACAAAAATAGTCATTTTATTTAAGCGTTGACATTTCTCATAAATTCTGCGCTAAAATAATTTGAAGATTAATTTTCGAAAATTAGTGGTGAGAAATGTAATAACTGTGCGCACCCTGGGTATGGCATACCCTGCGTGAGCAATCCCGGGTTAATGAAAAATTCTTGAAACTTAGTATAGGAATTCAATGAGAAGTATGCTCTTGCAAAGAGCTCATGATTGCTTCTTATGTTCGGATGTGTATTGGAAATTGCAAGCCACAAGTCATTCTCTGGATCCGAACGAGATAGATTTTTTGTTTTAATCATCTAAATCAAAGATAATTACCTTTTTCTTGAAATTGACCTATTCGTTTCCTATTTATAACCAACATTTTTTGGCAAGTCAGAGACTTAAACTGAATGCGCATCTTTCGTCATCTGAAACATGAATTAACTGTCCTTTTAAACTTAAGGGGATAAATATTAACCTTTACTGATGTTACCGGTCTCTCAGACAGCGGCTTTTTTCAATTTTTATAGTTTAACTTTCAATTTTCAGTTTAACTACAAACACTACCGATATTTTGTTCCGTTTGGAGTTTTATTACTATCACCAGAGACTTTTGAATAGGTGAATTTTAATTATAATAGTCCAGTGCAAAAAGTTTAGCACAAAAACACCATCCTATGCGTGAATCGTGCCTTTTATTCATCTTTCGTTGCAGCGGTCTCACAGACCGCTTCACACTAGTTATGTGACAATTTCTGTGACATCAGTTAAAGGTTAAACTAAAATGAATCACTAATCCAACTTAATTGCTTATCCAGATATTTTTTAACCTTTTCGGAAATGTTTTTGCCTTTTCATATCATATGACGGGAAATGTTTTTGCCTTTTCATATCATATGACGGGAAATGTTTTCAAGATTTTCTTTAGTAAATTCTGAAAAGTATGGGAACATTTCTGTGTTTTTTGATTTATTAATTCTCCTTGCCAAAAAAACTTCAATTTTACTACTAATTTAATTAAACATAATTTTTACTATAGTAAAATATATATTTGCTTAAAAGACGTTATAAAAACACATTGAAAGTAAATTAAAATTTTTAAATTTTTAATTTACTTTTAATGTGTTTTTATAACGTCTTTTAAGCAAATATATATTTTAATATTGTAATATGGTTATTAGTGGACGTAATTTTGGCTTATTACTGGTACTTATTTTCATTTTTACTGTTAAAATGTTTGTACTCTCTCCCTTTAGGCTTAAATTCAAATCGTTTAGTTTTTAGAAAATGTTCGTTAATTTTTACTAGCATTAACAAATATAGGAGTAACATACATATAATAATTTCAGTAACATATTTTAGAAATTAAGAAAATAGTAGACGCGATTTCTGTTACTGCACCTTGAATGCCAAATAATTAATATGGGGCTCATACCTAAATACTTTTAAGGGAATTAAAGTTGGAGTTATATGGCAAGTAGTTTCCATTTAAAATTTTCGTATCATTCATTTTCGAAAATGACGCGTAGGAAATGGATAGAGGAGTCAATTGTCAAGATTGCAAACTACATATCAATTCGTTATTATTCAATCATTCTCATTTTTACTTTCTTCTATCTTTTACAAGAAGAAAGTATTGGATTCGTGAAAAATTTCGAATTCCGATTTTCGACGGATTTTGATGGTTTTAATCACGATTGGATGGTTTTTAGAAAATGTCTATCACTCTGCGAGTCTGCATGTGACAAAAATTTTGTGGGCGCTCTATCTCAAGAACGAATGCACAGAATTTCACAAAACCTGAGATTCAGTTAGACCTTGATATAAACTGGTCCTGATTAGTTTTTGGTGAAAATCGCCCAACAGGTGGCGCTGCTATGCGGCATTTTTCACGATTTGTGCAATAGCTATATCTCAAGAACTTCTGCGCGGATTTTCATAAAACTTCAGATTCAGTTAGTCCAGGATATAGTTAGGTGCTGATTACAATTTAATGAAAATCGACCTACAGGTGGTGCTGCTCTACCGCATTTTTCACGATTTCCGCAATAGCTATATCTCAAGAACTAATGCATGAATTTTCATCTAGCTGCAGATTCAGTTACTTCCTGGTATAAATGAGTCCTAATTATTTTCGGTGTAAATCGCCTAACAGGTGGCGCTGCTATGCAGAATTTTTTACAATTTCCGCAATAGCTCTGTCTAAAAAAGTAATGTATGAATTTCAATCAAACTTCAGATTCAGTTGGAAGTTGACAAAGTTGTTGATAATTAGATTTTGGTGTAAATCATCTAACTGGTGGTGCTGATATGCTGCATTTTTCAGGAAGTATTAACATGTATGAGACAGAAGAAAATTTTGGGATTGCCACATATGACTAGTTGTTTACAGTGCCTGGTATTCTCTAAATCTTATCTTGATTTGAAAAATGAGAGTTCATATTGAAGTAGATTGCGATTCGATAAGTTTTTTTTTTTTTCAGGAAATAAAAGAAAATAGAAAAAAGAAAGTTTGTATATATTCGTGTGCTTTAACCACTTCAACGTTTGTCCCCAGATAAGTCGGGTGAAAAAACACTGTTTCCCTATACCTGATGCTGGTGAAGTGCTATTTTATTTTATTTTGTTTTAAAATCTGAATCAACCCTATACCAAAATAATTCCATCGCGTACCAATTACGGCACGCATCCCATAGATTCGCCTCCCCTGGTCTAGACATATATCAGTGTATCAAGGCTTTGATATCTAGCTAAAATATGTGTAGTATAAAGAATATCATTGTAGCTTGGCAGCTGGGAAGCTCTGCTCGTAAGCCACCCATCAGACTACGCAAATGGTAAAGTTTCGCTTTTTGTGTAGGGTCATTCCACGTAAAATGAGCAAAAATTTAAAAAAAGTCGTGGCCACATAGTAACAGATTTTAATAAAATTTGATATACAGGTTCAAATCATATTCAAATAGAGCTCTGCAAAATATCTTCACAAAAAATAAATTATTTTAGCAGTTATGGACATTTAAAAAACTTGTGATAAAGATTGGCATGTGTGTAATCGTCCAAAGTTGCAGGTTTGAAGTTCTGTATCTTGAAAACTATTTAACTGAAATGAATTTTTTTTTAAATAATGTTACCTCTGAAAAATTATCTTCTTATTTATTGAGCAATAATAATCTGGTAACACCATGATTATTCTTTAATTGGTTGTAAAAATTGAAAATTTGCAAATTTTGAGAAAATTAAAAACGTAATAAAAATTAAAGGAATTCAAAAAGATCTGAGAAATTAATGCCTGGTGTAGTTTTACATATTAAGATCGAATTACTAATGTTTTTAGGTTGCCATGTATTTCCTTCACCTTTAAAAAAAATTAGAAACTTTTAAAAAAATGACAAAATCTTAATTTTTCCTCTTATTGATAGGTAAAAAAATAATGAAGGAAATGTCCCACATTACAGTTATTGCACAGACATAAAGATCAATAAGTCCATAATCTGCTAAAAAAATTTCACGCATGCCTTTTTCATTCCTAACGTCACAAAATTGGGTTAAAAAAGGCAATATTAACTACATTCCATGAGCTATTTTTTTTTTTAAATTCGCGCGCGTTTCTTAAAATATTGCACGATTTCAAGGTGAAAAAATTTAGTGCTGCCATCTATTTTCTGTATGTGGGTTTAGGTATTAATATATAATTTTCTGTTCAATTGAGCTTTTTTTTCTACTTTAATTAAAAATCTTCTTGAGGAAAAAATAAACTGAAAGCAAGTATAAAAGTTTTTATATTTAAAATATACACTGTTATCTAAAATATCAAAAGAATTAAAAGTTTAAAAAAGCTTTCTTTCAGGTCGAAACAAGTGATAGAAATATTGCATTTTATCCTCAACATTTTTTACTATTTATTTTTTTTCTCATTAAGGAATAAAAAAGGCAAGAATGAAAGTTTAAATATTTAATATATATACTTTTAGCTATAACGTCAAGCAATTTTGATATTGTAGGAGGTGTCCTTCATCTCAATAGAAACGTTGCATTTTTCCCTCAAATTTTTCAAAAATAATTTTTTTCTCATTAAGGAATAAAAATACAATTACTAACTTACGTCAATCTATTACTTATTATTCATTCCTAATTAGAAATAATTTTTAATATAATCTTTGCATACTTAAGGCTAATAACCAAAATTGAAACTTCAAGCATGTAGCCAAAACCACGATTTTGCATCCACTTTTAATATAAATTTTAATACTTAAATAAACAATCCTAAAATCTATTATTTTACATTTACTCATAAATAGATATGATCTACTTACAAAATGATTTTCGTTAAAATCTGTGACATGTCTGCCACAGGTGATTTGCTCATTTTGTATGGAATGACCCTTTATCGTTACGTTGCCAAAGCTTTTCCGCTTGTTCATTGGTTGTTTTTGAGTTGAACTTCCTAGCTACTAATGTCTAGAAATTGCCTCTGCTGTGACCAATGATCATTCGTATGATCTTTATTTTTTCTGTTGTATTATCTACAGAGTGGCTGTTTCTCGAGTGAATTTTATGTAGCCTATCTTGATATTTCAGCTTTAAAATGAATATTGGGGGAAAGTAGGGTAACGACGCTCAGCGGCAATCCCGCTCAGCCAAATATCTGTAAACAGAATAGAACTGAAAACGTGCCATAGGTACCGGCACTTAGCGAACTTCATCGTACGTTCCCAGTACGGATATAGTAACCGTCGGGAGGAAAGTATTTTTGTGTCATCACGTTATTAGTTTGAAGTTGTCTTATAATAAAATTCTACAACATCTAACTTGTAGGTAAGTGTACACTCTTATTTTCAAATGTTAATTTACTCATTATTTTTTTTCTAAATGTATACATTTTTCTCTACGTTCATGCTGTTATTTATTTTTGTAGTGCTTTATTAGGCGAACTATAAATAACGCCAACTTAAATCTTGTATTCAAATTTTGAACGCAATTACCCTACCATGTCAGGCATTGCCGCTCAATCCATTGTTAATTAAATAAACAATAAAAAAAATTCCTAAAACTTTTATGCAAATTAGTTGATTACAAACTGTTCCTTATGCTTTGGAGTTATGCTTCATTAATAAAATATTGATTTTTTGTGTAAATTTGACTAGCTATTCATGCTTTCCCTTGAGTGAGTGTCATTACCCTACTTTCCCTTACTCAAAGAAACAAAAATAATTAGTGTAAAATTATTTTCAAATGTTATTTGATTATTTATATTCAAAAATGGTTTCAATGCTGCATTCACGTAGTAAACAGATAGGAAGGTATAAATACAGTGACTTTTTTTTCTAATTTTTCATTTTTGAATTAAGAATGCATTGGTACCTTAGAGAAATATTGAAACATTTTTGCTGCCTCTGCCATCCATTGAAACCTATATAATTACAAGTTTATTACCATGACATGTGGCAATAAATCCATTTCAATTTTTACTTTTGCCTTATGTTAAACATATTAAAATCAGCAATACCCTAAATTTAAGAACATTTTATTTAAATTTCTTTTATGCAATATTCGGTACTTTTCGGTTAGCCGGGCGCCAGTGTTATATATACATACATATATATGTATACACACACACATATTTATATACATATATTGTATATATATCACCTATATACATATATATCCACATATATGTAGTATATATATTTATATAAACATGTATATAGACTTATATATGTATATATAACATTGGCGCCCGGCTAACCGAAAAGTACCCAATATTCTGAGTGATACACAAGAAAAATACTTCGTTAAAATGTTATTAATGAATAATGCACAAAACGGGTAATATGCAATTTTTAAAGAAAAACACTATGGTGTAAATGTAAATAGATATCGAACATTGGTTCCTTTTTTAAAATATTTCTTTTTTTTGTATAAGGGTCATCCCACGTGAAATCATCCAATTTAAAGAAAAGGTGTTGCACCATAGTCAGATTTTTTAAAAATTTTTATCATAGACACAGTAATGGAACCCTCAAACCTGAAATTTAAAAATAATTTTCGCAATATTAGCTGAGATATAGCCATTTGAAAATTGGTCATTTTTACCAAATGGCGGCCATCTTGGAATCTTACCAATGTCTGTAAATGGCCATAACTTGACAACTAATGGCTCAAATTCTATGTTTCTGATACCAATTTGAAGCTATTTGTACAAAGAATGCATATTTTGCATCAAAATAATAGTAAATTTTCATTTCTTTACTTTTTATTATGTACATACTGAAAATATCACCCAAAAAAGGGCTGACTATAATGGCCCATAAAAGAAATGAATCATCATGAATTTTTCTGAAACTTGATAGAAACATTGCTCCTTCTGTGTGCTTTAGATAAAAAAAAAATTGGAGAGGTAAAATTTGTTGTTTTTAAATAAATGGTTTTTTACACATAGGGTGTCTTAACCAAATAATGATCATTTTAGAATCTGTAAGTATCCCTAATTTCAGAAATAATGGTTAAAATAAAATTTTCTAACATCTGAATTAATGTGCTGTGTGTATATTATATAATTAAAGAAATATCAATTTGCAGCTATTTATACTAAATATTCATATATTGTATTAAAATACTAGTAAATTTTCATTTCTACAGTACTTTTTATTTCATTTAAAATATGAGAATATAATTCTCAAAAAATATTTACACAAATATTAAATCCCTTACTATAATGGACTACATTAAAAAAAAAAAAAAAAAAAAAAAAAAAGCCACATAATATTTTCCCCTGAAATGTTGGAGAAATACTAGCTGTAAATTACAGTTGAATTTATTCAATTGTGTAATCTAAATAAAATAAAATAAAAAATATATAAATGAGTTAATTGAGTTCACATTTGATGATTTTAGTTCACACTGAGTTCAAATAACAAAAATCTAGATACAGTGAGACAAAAAAAAAATTAATATAATACAAATCCAGGGCAAAACATTGAATGTGATGAGAAATAAGCCTAAGTTTAAACTTACACATGGATCAAATCTAGACAAAATAAGAACAAAATATTTACTTACATGCATATAACTTTATAATATAATACCTAGTTTTTTTCTTCAGATTTAAACTACCAAGGTTTTTAATCAGTTTTATAAGTAAGTTCAGTTATACTAAATATACTGAAATAAAAAGTACATAAACTGACATATTTACATCTAAATATTGAAAGCATTCTGAATGATTTAAATATATATATATATATATATATATATATGTGTGTGTGTGTGTGTGTGTGTGTGTGTGTGTTACATTATTAGATCTAATTCCGCGATTTCCTTATCTTATTCTAAATTACTACTTTATTTTCACTAAATCTTTATTATTAAATAATCTCTATCGTTAACTCTGTTTAATTCCCTTTAATTTAATGTCTCACTTGTCTTAATCGCTTAAACATTACACTTTTAGTATTCTTAAATTAAATATTCCATTCCCGCGCTTTTTTCTTTCTAGAATATTCTTTTAGCTTCCATTTTTACTTTCCCGCGCATTTCTGAGATTATCCTTTTTCTCTTCAAATTCATCCGCTAGTTCTGACCGCACTCTTTATATCACGTGACATTCTTAATTATTCATTGGTTGAGAGCGCGATCTACGTCATATTTGTATCCATACATTGAAGGAACACAAAGTTGATACTCGCTGAGTTTCAGCAGAATTTGTCGTATTCCTACTTTGATAACTTCCCCTGGTCGACGTCTAGTATTTTCTATTATCTATAATTGCTTACCCATGCTTAAATACTACGTAGCGATGAATTGATTTAAATTTGAATCGGTGGAAACTGCAACGCCGAAAGTTCTTTCAATAAAAGCCTGAGTTTAATTTATGCATTGTCTCGATTATTCCGGAGAAACCTACACTGGATTGTTATTCGAATTGAAATGTGTTATCTGGCCATCCACTCGATGACTGCAACTACCTTCTAATATCCAGATTGATTATTCATCTACTATGACATCGAAGTTAATCCACACTTTCGAATCACCATATAACGTAAAATCGTTATATATATATATATATATATATATATACAGTAGAAGTTTTCTACTGTAAAGGATTGCACACTAATATTAAACTTTATAAGTAGAAAATCTGTAAAGTGAGGAGTAAAAATTTGCCCATATAAATTTAATTTTAAAATGGGAAAAGGTCTTAAATAGGTTCTACATATAGGGGAGAGTGGGGAGGAATGGGACACTTTTTTACAAAAGTGAAAAAATCATTTTTGTTTGACACAAAAATAAAAATTTCGATTTTTAGAATACAAAATGGAACACTTTCTAATGTCCTTGAACAATGTAAAAATATAATTTTCAGAAACAATTTTATAATTAAAGAAATTGTAAATTTCAAATTTGTCCCATCCCCCCCCCCCCCCCACTAACAGGGAGGTATGGGACAACTATAAAACAATGTATTATAAGAAGCAAATAGTCTAGTGTCAGGTATATCTACAATATAACAAAGATTGTAGGTTGATAATGTCTGTGCTACAATATCAAATTCCAGTATCTTCATCACTGGAAGGATTATTCAGGATTGTTAATCAGAAATGATATTAAGAAATCATCTATTCAATTTATTTATATTTTGAAGTAAATGAATATATTTTCAATGTTATAATTAATATACTATCCTTTAAAAATATTTGCATATTAGCAATTTACGCTCATCTTATTAAAAAGTAACAATTAGACTTAGTCCCATTTCCCGCTTTGTTGGCATGTCCCATTCCTCTCTCTACATTTTTTTATATTAAATTTCTTGTATAAACAGAAATACTGCTTTTAAGCATAGTTTAAATTATGGATAATATACAGTATAACGTTCCAGAAATAGGGAAACTATTACACCTATGTATAAACAAATCATTAGTATACAGAAAGCATAAAAAGTATATCAAGCAAATTTACTTTTGATTCTTGAAATAATCTTTTTCTTTATACAATTGAAAACTTACGTAGATCAGCTACTTTTTTCAACTGAAGATTGGGTTACCATTGCTTCACCTAATCTGTGATTGATGAAATATTTAAAATGATACCTAAAGAGAAAAACCTACTGTCCCATTTGACCCCACTCTCCTCTATATGTAAAGTAAATCCTCATTTATATGTATTGCATTTATCTGTTTTTTATAATTAATTATACATTATATTCCTTAAATTATTTTCTTATCTTTTTCAGTGTAAAATTTTTTTAATTGTATGCATCTTTTGTTGGAGTGGGGAGGGGATTCCTAGGAAATTAGTACAAATGAGGTTTTCAATATACTTTTACATTAATTCAGATGTTAGAAAATTTTATTTTAACCTTTATTTCTTAAATTAGGAATACTTATAGATTCTAAAACGATCATTATTTGGTTAATGACACCCTATACGTAAAAAAGCATTAATTTTAAAACAACAAATTTTACCTCTCCAATTTTTTTTATTTGAAGCACACAGATGGAGCAATGTTTCTACGAAGTTTTAGAAAAATATATAATGATTCATTTTTTATGGGCCATTATAGTCAGCCCTTTTTTGGGGTGATATTTTCAGTTTGCACATAGTAAATTTTTATTTCTTTACTTTTTTATTATTTTTTTATGTGAAATATGCATTCTTTGTACAAATAGCTTCAAATTGGTACCAGAAACATAGAATTTGAGCCATTAATTGTCAAGTTATGGCCATTTATAGACATTGATAAGATTCCAAGATGGCCGCCATTTGGTAAAAATGACCAATTTTCAAATGGCTACATCTCAGCCAATATTGCGAAAATTATTTTTAAATTTCAGATTTGAGGGTTTCACTACTATGTCTGTCTGATAAAAATTAAAAAAAAATCTGACTATGGTGCAACACTCATTGGTTGAATTCATGTGGAATGACCCATAAATATGTTACCTACCAATTATCTTTCGAAACTATGATTTTCCTATTCCCACACACTTTAAGGTAGTTATCGAAATATATCACCAATATCAATATTAACTCGTTGATATATTGCGATATTAAATTTCTGACATTGTCCAGCTCTAACAGTGACTACGTCGTAAAATATCTTTCATTGTACTCGACTCCTGCTGTACTATTGTTATTCTCACTTGTCTATTTTACGCCCCTTCGGAGGTTGAAAAAAGTATTGGAAAACTGCGTAGTTTTTAATTCTCATTTTCTTAGTAAAAGGCCTACATTATACTAATTTGAAATTTTAATTTTTTTTCCTTTCTTAGGTGTGTGGTCTGTTCCAGTTGTACTAGGAGGCAACAGAGGATGTGTTATTACTCATGTGTAAGAGGTCATAGAAAAACGTCATTCCATTAAACGAGATTATATTCAGAATGTGACCTAGAATATTTCAATCTACTACGGCAGTAAGGCCTTTTGTTTGGTAGATCTTAACTCTTATTTTGCTGAAAATGTGTTATAAAAATGAAATGTGAATAGTGATATTTGTAAGTTATTACGTGAGTGCAAAAGTTTTATCCGTTTCGGGCATATGCAAACGTTAAGTAGAGTACGGATGTTACAGTTGACATTCCGAGGACAGTAAAGTGGCCATTAACGCGTGGAGTAGTAGAGTATATATAGGCACAACGTTTGGAAGAACTCATGCTGAACGGGGAACAACATGGCAATCGAGAAAAGCCATATTCCACATTGTTTACTGTACTAATATTATAAAGGCGTTACAGCACGCCGCAGTATTTGTCAACTGTACGGGAGGATACCGTGGACGACAGCAACTGCTGCCGTTGATTTAGGAAACTCCGTGACGGAGATGGGAGCTGTAAAGATCATGCCCGTTCTCGACGCCCATCAGTGGCTTCTGATGGAGATCTGGACAGAGCCATAACAAATTCCCCACATCCAACCGTCGAAGAATTAGCGAAAACGTTCTCGGTACACAAAACAACAGTCGAAAGACGCATGCGCTTGGCTTCGTCACAAAGTTTTATCAGTAGGTACCACATCAGCTTCAGCAATGCAACGAGAAGAGAGGATCAGCTCCTGTGTTTCTTTTCCCGTAACAGTGGAGAACCCTTTTTGAACAAAATTGCAACGGGTAACAAGTGGGTACTGTGCCGTAATGTGAAGCGTCGAAGGGACCATGTACCGAGATAAAGAGGGTGCTCCATCGACCTCAACAGAAGGACTCCATCCCGAAAACATTTTGCTCAGTGTATGGTGTGATGCCAAGGAAATAATCGACTGGGAGGACCTCGCATCGAACCAAACAATCAATATAGACCTGTACTGCCAAAAATTGGACAGACTGCGTGCACAACTCACGTCTAATCCGTCAGCACTCATCCATCGCAGATAGGTTCTCTTTCATCACACCAGGCCTCATGTTGCTCTAAGGACTCGGCAAAAATTAGTGGACCTTGGTTGGGAAGTTTACTTTCGCTGGCATATTAGGCCCGACCTTGCACCTTTGGACTATCCCCTTTTCCGATCGTCACTCGCCTTCGCTCGCTGAAACTTTAATGATGCGAAGGTTGTAAAAACAGCGTTACAGCAGTTTTTTTTTATTCTAAAACAGACGAGTTTTATCGGCGTGAGATTCACTTACTGTCAGACAGATGGCAAGAGGTCCTACATAATGATGGTTCTTACGTGAATACTAAAGCGCTTAACTTTTTGTGTTCTCCGCCTTTCTGTTTTCGCCAAAAAACGGGTAGAATGTTTTCGCACCAAATAGTGAATTTTGCTATTTTTCTAATATCGAAACATAATTCCATTTTATGCATGTATTCAATGTGTATAACTTCATTGATTTATTACGCATCTATGTAACCTTCACATTCTTTAGGAAAAAAACAAAAACAACAAATGTATCAAGCACAGGTTATGAAACTTTCCAAAACCCCCGGAATACTTTAACAGATAGATCTTCATTGTTTAATAAGACCTAATCAAACAATTTAAAACTCAATTACAGGAATGACCATCAAATATTCGATTTTCTTTTGTTCAATCCTGAATAGGATCCATAGTGCTAAAATTTAATTCAGGTAGGAAACTCATAACACATTTGTAAATTCCCCTTCAGCAAACTGAAATGTCCTCGACCTTTCGTGCTGCCCTGTGTATGATATATAAAATTTATACACACCCATTGATAAGCAAAAAATTAGTTTAAAATAAAAACGCTCACCACAACTTAAAACTACCTTCCAGCAATTATTGTTAACCTTCTGACTGCCGTGAATTCATATCCGTTCAGTAAGCTGCAGGTTCAACTGCAATAGTAGCATTATTTATACATTAATATAATTCTAGAGATATGGTTTAGAACACTGAGTCATGATTACTACTCTGAAGAATTATATATATATATATATATATATAATATACATATATATATATATATATATACATATATATATATATATATAGGTGTGTGTGTGTAATTAAGTTTTAGCATTTAATTTTAGCATTTAAAAAAATTACAAAGAAAACATTACAAATTTTCCCTTTTGCTCGGTCGTCAGGGGGTTAATAGACAGTACTGTAACCGCAATTTTTGTGTGTCCTTGTAAATGAACGATGAGTACTATGCACACGATATTCTACAGTAATCTTGATGTAGTGCACCATACTGAAAAATATAAATTTAAATACCTTTTAAACAGTGTAACATCATTAAAATACATTGCAAATAATTTTTTTCCTATTGATCATAATATAAGGAAATTATTTTGAGGATACCTGTCATTTAACTATGAATTCCAAACATTTCATTTTCAAATACTAAACAAAATAGAGGTTGCTATCCAACGTATACCTTATTCATAAATTTAAAAATGATGTAAAATAAAAACAAATGAATAAAATAAAACTATACGTTTCGGTTTAATCTTCTAAACCATCATCAGGAGTAAAAATTTCCAAAAACACAAATCGGCAGGAAATACTCTAGATGCTACATCTTCAAAAATTAAATTCAAACTGGGAGAAGCAACGGAAACATCAAAAATCCTTTAAAAAACAACTCGGTGGCGTCATCTGTTATTCAAAGTGAATAAACGAAAGGAGGGCTGGAAAAACAGGGAAACATCATATGTTTTTCAAAATGCTGAATCAGATTTTCGGAATGAGAAATGAAACACTAACGTTACAAACTTCTTGGTTCCTTAAAAAAATTTCGATAGATTCACGAATAACATCTTGTATCGAAATAATCTTGGCTTTGTCGAAGTCGATAAATGAAATATGTCCTTTAACCCCTTAAGGGGCACCGGTATATATTATATACCACCTACGATTAATGAAGTTTTACACCAGAAAAATTTTATTAAATTTTACTTTTCTAACTTTGGTGGAAAAAAGCCGTAAAATTGCTTTTACTTATTTTGAAATAGAATTTTTCAAAGATTCCGGTGGGAATTCAGCATTACACAAATATAATTGCTTGCCCCTCAAGGGGTTAAGGAAATTATTTGAGAGTGCTGATGAAAATCTATTAAACTCCAAATCATTTTTATGTTGATATTAATCTTTCAAAAATTCGACGTTTAGTCGTACTATACGAGGAAACTGTCCCATCTGTAAACTTAAAGGGGGTCTCGTAAACCCCGGAGAAAAATGTATATGGCACTGGATCACTTTTCTTACTCATTAAATTAAATGAAGTCATTGAATTAGATGCCACCAGTTGAATGTTGTATTTCTTGAAATTCTTTATTCTTTCAAATAGGATTGGAAAATATGGAATATTTCTGTAAACATGATTTAATTTGGCGAAGTACTTAACAGAAACATTGTATTTATCAATCAATTTAAGGATAACATTTGGTTTATAACCATGTCTCAAACCAATATTCACGATGAAATTAAGCAGTAGTTTCGATTCAATATTGTAAAACGGAAGAAATATATTTGCAAGACTTGTTTTCAGTTACAGATATAACTAAATTGTGCCATCAGATTTTGATAGGGGAGTCAGATTTAGGAAGCAATCGTATGGAGATCCAAATTCTTTAGCTTTGATTGAAGCATTTAGACTTCAATCGGTAACTTACTGCACAACATGTGCACTTTTTTGAGCTAGTAGAACTTTAAGAGCATTACCAGAAGAGGGGAAAAAGGAATTTTCTCAATTCTTCAGCTGTTTTGTTTACTGATACATATGTTGACATTTGTTCTTGTTGAGACAGTTTAGGAAAACAGTCTTTACAATTAGAGCCAAAATGTTCATTAGATTGGGCAGTCATGGAGCCACACAAGTGAATGTCCGTACATCCAAGTTTATTAAAAAACAGCCAAATTACTAAATATACCTTTTTAATTTGACACATGTGGTAGGGTTGTTTGTGGTGGCCTAATTTGGATAATTTAACATTCAAGTTTGAAATAGATTCACTCCACGATGTCACTAAGAGAGGATCCCTCCTTCCCTCCATCGCTCACAATTACGACTTTTAGAGGTGTTTACAAGGAGTGTTTTGCCATTGCAAGGGCAAATTTATTGTGCAGCGAGTAGGGTCTTAAAACCTGAGATGGCCTGATGCCCATAATTCCACATGATCCAACAGAAAGTAACATATACTTGATACATAGGATCAAAGAGACTGTAATAAATAATTTCGTTTCGTGTGAAAGAATTTTAATAAAATATGTTACGGATATCAGTGTCGTCAAAAGTCTTTCTATTTCTATTATAATTGGAGTGAGTTATGCATCGAAATTCGTCTGTGGTGTAATAATTTACTTATGTTAGCCAAATGTTTTAAGGATTAAAAACAAGAATGTACACTGAAGGCGTATTATTCCACTGAGGCATTAACTATGAAGCCCAGTGGTGTAGTGGTCAGCACGCCTGTCTGCTGCACCGCAGGTCGAGAGTTCGACTCCCGACTGGGCAAGGTTCACTCAGCCCTTCATCCCTTCGGGGTCGATAAAATGAGTACCAAGCTTGCTTGGGAACTAAATACCGAGGGTCTCGCGTTAGGTTGACCACCTGGCCGGGACGCATGCTGCATAGCACCTTGGGGCCCAGGGTCAAGAAAACAGAGATGGGCACTGTCGGCCCAGATCCTTCTTGGATTGTATAGCCACAGAGTTTAGTTAGTTTAGTTTTTATTAACTATGACCGCGTTTGAATTTTCAACAGAATTACTGTTGCCCGAAGTTCTGCTTCCACAATAGGTTTGGGATACATTAAGATCTCTCTCGTAAATCTAAATATCATTGTTGTCAGAGTAAGGGCACTTTATGTCCATATGTGGAGTAGAGGTATATTGCATATTTTAAGAACACGGGAAATCTAAGGTGCAGGAGTTAGTTACTTAAATGCTCTTTGTGGTCGTTTTATGAACATAATACTTCCAGTTCATCTTTCAAACTATTCTAATAATGCATGTTAGATTGATAATTTAATTTTATGAGTGACTTATCAGAATAGGAATGGCAGGCATGATTTCGTAATATCTTATTTAATTTAGTTTTATTTTGACTTTCATTTGCAGGTCTATAGGTAACCTCTAAATAAACAGAAAGGAAGGGGGGTAACACTTTGATTGGTAAAAGAAGAGCTGCATCTAATCTCATGGTAAGATCAGTTTAATTTTCTAAATTGTCTTAAGAAATTAAAAAAAAAATGTCAAAAAATAAAGAAAAGAAAAACGAAATCTATGTCCTTTTCTGGTCAAAGATTCATCCAGTGGTGCTTGCCTTCAAAATGCTAACTTCAGCGAAGATTCTTAACACCCAAAGCGCTTGCCTGCTGAACATAGACTTATTAAAATTATAAGGTCTATTTACATATAAAGAACTTTCATGTCAAGCGCCAAATGTTACTTGTATTCTTGCAGGAGATTTAGTCTGTAAATGGTAGAAATCTAGGTTGGTGAAACGTTAGTAAATGTTAAAACCTTGTAATTCGAAATTGTTTGAGATACCCAGAGAAAAGGTCATCAAAATTCCCCCTTTTCTAATTTAATGATTTCTGTGGTCCCTTTGTCATAAAGTGCATGGTCGAGCACAAGGGGGTATTTAAAAATTATATAGGTATAATATTATCTTTATATGCTTCGCAACAATAGCGATTCATCTCGAACATGCTAGCGACTTCCATCGTGCTAGTGCATTAAGTCATTTTTTGCTAGGAGTGAAGATTTATTTATTTTATCCCATACCCGTATAAATTTTTGTAACCAACTCTGAGTTGAAAAACTTTAACTTTTGTGGAAGACAGATAAAATGGTTTCAATAAAATAAAAACAAAATGCATTTCTTAAAAAAAAAAAAAAAAAATTCTTCAAAAACGTCAATGTGATATTTACAACTACTCTTTAATCTGGGAAATTCATTTTTTATGTACCGCTTAATAAATTATAAATTTGCAATCTAAGAAACGGGGAAAAAATCAAAGAAAGAATTCCTTTAAAAAAAGAACTGGACATTCGTCAAAAAATACAGTATTTAACATATCCTTGTTTAAAAAAGCTTTAACCAAACCTAAAATAGAGATTTATGCAATTTCTTAATTTAAATTTCATTAAATCGATTATTAAAGTTATATTAATGTGAACATCCAAATATCATATGAACTATATTCAGAAATCTACTTTTATATAAATCCAAAGATTTATTTTGTACTTTTCAATGTATTTATTTTCAAAGATGTATTTCGGTGATCTTTTTTCTTACGTAAATTCGAAACCCGTTCTTTCTAAGCATATTTCTTTATTATGTTATTAACTTATATAAAGTTATTTTTACCTTCTATTTTCAATAGAAGAAAGTATTGTAATCAAAATTTTTTTGACTTCCGGTTTTTGACAGATTTACACGCTTTAGGGGTCAGAGATCCCCAAAAACATGTTTATAAAAAAGTGTCTGTTAGTGTGTCTGTCGCCATCGTACCATCTAAAAGTGTATGAAGTTATGCATAGAATTGTACCAAATTTTTTGTGTATGTTTTTGGCCAAGGCAAGAAGGTCCTCCCTGCATTTGGGAAATTTCCGCCGAAACGGGGCTCTGTAATAGCGATTTTTATGCATTTTGAATATTGTACCATTGAAAAGTGTGTGAAGTTATGCATAGAATTGAACCAAATTTTTTGTGTATGTTTTTGGCCAAGGCAAGAAGTTCCTCCCTGCATTTGGAAAATTTCGCCGAAAGGGGGCGATGTAATTGCTATTTTTGTGCCATTTTCAATATTGTACCATCGAAAAGTGTATGAATTTGTGCATAGAACTGAATCAAGGTCTTCCCTGAATTAGGAAATATTCCGCCAAAAGGGGGCAGTATTGCGATTTTTGTGTCATTTTCTTGATTTTTCGTAGTTCTATTATACACCGGCGGATTATGAAATGACAGGAACTTTCCATCCTGGTAAGCCGGCTATTCTCTATCAGCGAACAGCTGTTATACAACAGATTAACGGAAAACTGTTGATTTTAATAAATATCATGGTGGCGATTAACTCGTTTTTACTCCGATTAATTGACTGAAGCATAAATTTAAGATGAAAGTCAAAATTGATATAGCTGAACAAATAAGAACTTAAGAGACTGAACTAATTGAACTAATAAGTGAAATATTGACATTTGTAACAACATTTTGAAATATTAAAATATGAGATAGAAGAAAGTTTTTGGTATTGGCACATACAACTAGTTTTTATAGTGTTTCAATTTTACATAATTATTTCACTGAGATCGGGCCAAAAGTTGCTTTCAAACTTACCTGTGCATGAATTGTTTTTAGTTTTGAAACCAGTGTACTTATATTAATAAAAAAATTATAATTTTATTATAATTTTAAAAAAAAGAGAACTTAGTTCCACACGAAAAACAGAAGATTTTCAAAGTGATGACTAATATTTTCATCTAACACACCATAAACATTGCCCAGTTCCTTATTCAATAAATTTACCACTAGTTTTTTACAATTCAGTAAAAAGATGGAATACTTAAAATTATTTAATTGTAAAACAGTCGCATAGCAAAAAAAAATTTTAGTCACATCTCCTATTGTTATAGACTACATATCATAGGTTTTGAAAAAATAAAGACAATTTTAAGAGCAACCAAATATAAAGAAGACATTATCCTCGTCTTTATGGTACAAGGTATAATAACCTCATGATAAAGGGTTATCTTGATCATGAAAATTTACGTTATATACAACTTTCATTATTAAAAAAAGTGTGGTATTCTTTACGCAAAGATAATTGAAAAAAAAATAAGAAATTTAAAAGTTAAAACTT
This sequence comes from Maratus speciosus, assembly GCA_963932465.1. Classification (NCBI taxonomy): domain Eukaryota; kingdom Metazoa; phylum Arthropoda; class Arachnida; order Araneae; family Salticidae; genus Maratus; species Maratus speciosus. The sequence continues at coordinate 584,166,455 of OZ010792.1, forward strand.
TTGCACTGATTTTAGAATATCATAAAGGAACAAATGTCAACATATTTTAAAACATAATCTTTCCTTTTAATGAGCTTGCAAGCTTTCCACTTTTGTCGCAGAGGTACATGATATTCAGAATTTGTCTTGCTTGATAATTTTATTTCAGATATTGATTGGGAGTTTGCTTGGCTATTCTGTACATTGTTGATCCATGGTCCATCATCATTTTAAAAACTTTTTTGGCAACATGTGCTGGTGATCTCCAATGCCTGTTTTTTGTGCTGTTTCATGCTTAGACAGAGTGGCTTTCCATTTGGCAACCTTTTTTTTTTTTCTCGATCCTTTTTAATCTTGTTTTATTTCGAACTCATTTGTTTTTCAATAGTCTATTTCTCTATTTTATGGGTGTGGTTGTCCCAAATTGATATTCTTTAGCTATTTTATGACTAATATGAAGATGAAACCACACTATTTCTGGAACTCTAGACATTTGGGACCTGAGTATTCTGTCTTGGTTCTACAAATTTCCATTATTCATTTTCTGCTCTTTTTTACTATGATTTTGGAATCTATGTTGAGTGTGTTGGGAGCAGTGGCGTGGCGTGAAAATTTTCGGTGGTCATCGCAATTATTTAAGTTTGTGGTGAAAAATTATTAACTCTAAAATTCAATGGTTGAATGTTCAAAAAAGAAACTTTAAATCTTACCTTCACTTATACATGAACTCCAAATGTTCTGCTAAAACTGGATCGTAGAGTTTTAAAAGCTTATTAAGAGTTTTAAAATATTGCTTGGTCATCGCCGCATCCAGCGATGACCGGACGCCACGCCACTGGTTGGGAGGAACTGTATAGTTGTCAATTAGTTAATTTCATTTTATTCATAATTTCAGTTTTTGTTGGTGTTTGGTAATGTTTTTTAATGGTTACACATATATATATTTATGCAGTACAGAAAGTATATGCTTCGCATATTTGCGTATTGTGATTTCTTGAGCTATAACTGTATGTTGCTAAAATTTGAAAGTTGAGTGGTAAAATTTAAAAATGTGATTTTTTGGGGTAAAAATGAGAAAAATGATAATTTTCTTCAAGCAGCTCATTTTAAAATTGCCTCCATCTAATATGAGAATTAATTCTGGAGCCGTATAAAACTTTTACTGGAAACTTAAATCTAGTTTTGTAAACAGAGGAAATAGGAGTAAAAACATTTGTCAAAAATATCCAATAAATGCTTATTAAGAAATTCATTTAACAAACATTCCACAAGTGAACAATTTCTACATAAATATACAGGCTGAACCAAAAGTCTTACCCTGATTATAATAATTCATTACAAATTAACCGTTTGTATAGTAATGTAACTTGTTGTATCATCGGATAGGTCAGTTTTAGTAGTTTTCTGCACAATAGGAGGCGCGATTGCTCATTTAAGAGCGACTCGGGGAAGGAGGACTTTAAAAATAGAATTTAAAAATTTATTTGAATTATTTACATTTATTTAAAATTAAATTTTATAACTTGTCATTTAAATTTAAACGTCTAATTGACAATTAAAAAAAATACAAAGAAACTGATCTTTATATGTTAAAGATCAAAACGAAAACCTACAACAAATAGAACACAACTCCCAACGTAACTATTACAAAGATTGTGCTTTAACCACCGCGCTATGACGTTCATACTTCTATTTCGCCTTCAACAAAGTCCCTCGTGTACCACAAAAATGTAAACAAAACATCCGAAGCAGCAATAATGCGCGAGAAAATGCGCAGATCTGTTTTGGGAGGATTTCGAATCTTTGAGGCAGTATGTGCTAGTACTTTGTAAAGGCTCGTTTACACGGAGCTAGTTTACTAGCTACAAGCCGGCGAGAAAAGTAGCGAGCGAGTCAGCTACCGAGATAGTGATCGTTTACACACGAACTTGTTTGCTCGCTCAGTAGCCAACTCGCTATTGCGTCACTTGCTGCGTTCTAAAGCTTTCTTTTATGTTTTATTCTGAAAACAGTGTTTGTTTTTATATTAAGTGCCGAGTTTTCCTGTCTGTTTTATATATATATATATATATATGTGTGTGTGTGTGTGTCCTTCCTTGGAAAATTGAAGTGGAACGCAAATGATATTGCCGAGTTTTTAAATGTATACCTAGAATACCCTGTGTTATAAAAAATAAAACACACAGATTACTTCAATACGAAATTACAAGATGAAATTTGAATTTTATATTCTATGATCATCCATAAAATTTTATTAATTTTTAAGGTAAGACCCGTGTCCATTATTGTAACGTTTAATTAGTCTATTTTCAGTAATGGACACCCCATGTAATCGTTGCTAAAACTGCAATTTCACTTATGTTTAATAGGGACACCAAAATTTTATAAATAGTGCTGCTTTTAATTAATTTCATGTAGTTAATAAAATTTTCAATATTTTAATCACATAATTTTTTTTTTATAACTCTGCCCTGTTTAGTTTATCTGCCAATCAATGAAACAAACCAGGAAGTAAAGCATATTGTTTAAGGGCATATGGAAAAGAGAGACTCATAGGGCTCAGCCCCTCCCCATTTAAATAAAAACTAAAGCTCGTAATTTCGCGTCCATCTGCCGCACCTCGGATAACTCAATTTCCTGCCAGAGTTTATTGTAAATAAAATGTGTACTGTAAAATGTGACTTGCTTCTGCTTGCCACTTATTTGACTTCTTTTTTTCAATAAAATTTCCGGTCTGAAAAGACTTAACGAAGCCGTGGTGGATACGCGGGAAATTACGGTAAACTATTATTTTAACACAAACTGATTGGTAAAGCTATCATACGAATTGAATATTTCCAACTGAGCGAAAAAGTGCCCAGGCCGGGAATCGAACACAGATCCTTGGCTTGCAGATATGCTCACCGGTTGTCGGCCCAGTTAGCTTAAACGGTAGAGCATTAGCCCTGTAAGCCAATAATCTGTGTTCGATTTCTGGCCTAGGCATTTTTTCGTTCAGTTAAAAATATTCAATTCGTAAAAAAAAAAAAAAAAAGTTGTTGTTAAAAATTTATTATTTTCTGTCTTAAACATTTTTACTTATTCATCTCTCACAAAAAATGATTGTAATATTAATAATGATAATAATTGAACTAGTAAATCTGCAGATCAGTAGCCTCAAACGCCATCATATAGTTCTGCAGTTTTATTTTGAAATTATTTTATTTAGTATTTAAAACATTCAACCCTCAGTATCATTCCTATCATATTTGTAATACTGATTACTAAAAGTACTTTCAGGTAGTTTAACTGTGAAAAATAGTGGAAAATATACGAATCTATTCACTAATACGCCAAAACTTTTTTTTTCGATTTTTTTTTTTCAATTATTGCCCTCTAAACCCTGTACAGTCTCAATAATTTGATAACTGCAATTCCCCGACATTAGTATTTTCAACTATCTATCTAAAATAATTAAAATATTCACCTTGTGATAATTACGGTAGTTATTTCAAACAGTGAATAATTCTCAAAAATATTTTAATTATTGGTATCCTAATTGTTAAGTTTGTTCGAAAAATCTATTTTGTTCACTCACGCCGACACGAACTACTTCAGTCGACATTGTTTACATTTACAGACAGTGGTGTAGTCGTAAAAAAAACAGAGGGTATACGTTCTAAGCAGAGGGTATACGCTCAAGGCAGAGGGTATACCCTAGGGTATATATTCTATAGGTTTCTTGAGAAACAGAGGGTATACGGTGTTCCTTAAAAAAATCCAGAGGGTATACGGCGTATACCCCCCGTATACCCTCCACTACATCCCTGTTTACAGAACCTCGAACTATCGAATACTCGCAGCGATTTCACTAGCAACAACGTTTACACACAGCGAGTTTACTAGCCAGATAGCTAACACGCCAGCGAGTAGCGAGAAAAGTTGCCGAGCTTTCAACTTTTTTCGAACTCGCTAAGCTGCCAGATAGTTCGCTAGCCAACGTGTTTACACGGGGCGAGTTTATTAGCAGCTAGTGAATTCGCCGGCTTGTTGCTAGTAAACTCGCTCCGTGTAAACGACGCTTAAGGAAGATATTTTCGGCCGATAGCGTCTATTCAAGAGAAAGCTCAATGTGTGCTTAGTTTCAAGTAACGAAATCGCCCATTAATGTTCTGCGAACATTTCCACGTTGTTATGGATCCAACCCTCCTGATGCAAAATCAATAAAGTGATGGTATGACAGGTTTAAAGAAAGAGGCAGCGTTGCTGATCTGCCCAGAAGTGGCAGGCCTAGTGTGAGTGAAGCAATTTTTGAACGCGTTTGGCAATCGTTTTAGCGGAGTCCAACTCAATCAACTCTTGAACTTCAAATGTCTGCTGCTAAAGCTATTGTGTGTACTGTAACAGAAGACATGTTAAGGGGGCTGGTCACTCAGTTTCCAATTTCCCCTCACTAATGTAGAGTCTATGGGTATTTGATGCATTCGTATATTTAAAATATCTCCTCTGTAAATTAATATTTTTAACTTCTGTTTTTTGTGTACACGTCCTAAAAGATGTCTCTTTTTTTCTTAGTTGTCAAAATATTTCTAAAGTATAGACTAAATTTTATGTGAAGTGTTAAAATCTTACTCGCAGTTCGTTCGATTTTAACACATGAAGTGTTAAATTCAGCATAGATTTTAGAAATATTTTGAAAACTAAGAAAAAAAAGAGACATCCTTTAAGAAGAATACACAGAAAAAAGATCTTAAAAATATGAATTTCCCGAGAAAATATTTTAAATATACGAATGCATCAAAAGTCCATAGACTTAACGCTACGGAGGAGAATTCCGAAGTTGAATGACCAGCCCCCTTAAGAAAACGTGGCGAGAACAAGAATACCGCTTAGACATTCTCCGAGCTACCAAGGGGGCACATGTTGGAATTTACTGAGGTACGTGGTCTTATTAAAAAAAAAACTTTATTAACATTACTTACAATGTAGCCAAACAAACATATGTCTAATTATAATAGTTTGAGCACAATAAATATTTATAATCAGGGCAAGACTTTTGGTTCACCCTGTATTGAGAAATATCCTTACTTCGAAGCAAGTTCGTTCATTGGAGGGTGTTAATTCACTGTTACTCACGAGTAATAAAGTTTGAAGATTGCAATTTATTCCAAATATTTATAATATTCAAGCACACACAGGGATTTCCAACGGAACATGTATTATAAAAATAAAATAATTTAGAAATCTTATTACATTCAATATATGGTAAACAACCGCTCAAGAAGCAATTACTTTATAATATTACCCCTGCATTACCAGATGACACAGTTTAACCCTTTATCTACTGACGGTATTTTTAAGTACCATTAAAATAACTTGTTATAAAATTCATTTGATACATTGATGAGTTGTAATACAGTTTAGAATGATTCATAGATACATTACTTTACCTTGTTCCAAAAGCATTATGGGTTACACAAACAAAAATATTTTTAAAAGGGTGATTTCTTTTGCCTTTGTATCGTTTCAGCTTTCTTGGCGTTGTGTGTGTGTGTGTGTGTAGGGGGGGGTGGAATTTTTCAATTCAGAAATATTTCTATATTTCTATTGTAAGAACATTATATTTGTACATTTCCCAATTCTACAAAATACTAAGAAAAAATGTTTAAAATAAAATATTTCAGCGGGGTTATAAATAGTGCACAAAATCCTCTAAATTCATATTTAATGAATCATTCTAAATCCTTCTATCATTCTAAAATTTATTAAATGATTATGTAAATCTTCTAATGTTGTTTAAACAAATCACGAAAAATGCTTTAGAAGATAAAATTTTCATGAATTCATAATTCAGTATATAAAGTGTTGATAAATATCCATTTAAAATTTTTTATCGCAACCATTATAAACGAAATCTTGCTTTAATGAAAGGGTGGGGTAACGAGATAAACAATTTCTCAAAAAATATATTATAAATGTAATCACTTATTACATGCTTCCTATAAATACCTTGCACCATTACACAATTTAAGGGAAAATAATTTTCAGGATGCTTCTGTTGTGAGGCTAATTCGTTCGTTGTTTGGCTGTGCACTAAATAGTTATTTTTTGACTCACGTGTTCCAAACAAACTTTGATCTGATGTTTAGTATTGATTCAAAACATTACAAATAACCCAGCCATAATCGGATTTAAAACCATCATTTCTCTTTCAGAAACAAAATGATTGGATAGTAATTTTGTAATACAGTAGAACCTCGATTATCCGAAGTAATTGGGACCTACCCTCTTTCGGAAAATCGAAATTCTCGGATAATTGAGAATGCTTCAAATTTAAAATTTTGGAGAAATACATGCAGTATTTCTTATTATGGTAACAAGTGCTTAATAAAAATAAAGCAATAGCAAAATACAAACAAGAATAAATTACTTGAATTTCAATTTTGAAATTAGGTACATTTTTACATATATAACAAGGGTTTGAAAAAATGTTTTGTGTGTCGCAGTTCCGATTGTCTTTTCTTTGAAGCTGTACCACGGAGTTTTTTAATATTACTTCACCAGTATCACAGTTTTGCTGCTGCTCCAGCCATACCAAACCTTTTGCAAAAGTCAGAAGCCTCAGAATTTCTAATTTGTTAGTTTTCTTCGTTCCACTCCGCAGATTACGGGAACTCTAGTTAAATTCAAAGGAACGAAAGGCGATCGAAAATATTTATATGTACTCGTAGCTCGGAAAGTACCGCTTGCACACAAGGAATATTTTAGTTTCAAAAAAAAGTTTTCAAAATGGATTTTGTACACAAGGAATGTGACGGTAAAAAAAAAAAAAAAGCTTTAAAAATGGATTTCAGTTAACCGAGAGTTTCGATTAAAAGAGTTTCGGATAAAAGAGGTTCTACTGTATTTCGAAACTTTATGCTAGCAAAGAAATATATCGTAAGATGTCGAGGTTGAAATAATATTGTTTTAAAAGTATTTTCCTTCAGTGGTGTTTTGGATGGTAGTTTTTTTTTTTCCAGGCACTGATATAACACAAATTCAAATTCTTAACACTTTAGTGTGCAGCTTTGCATATATGCAAACAACACTGTTTTGAATTTAATAGATTTTTATATTCGCAGATACCTATTTTACACCAGAAAATTAAAATAGCAATATCTGCTTTAATGGAAAAACACATTCCGTATTTAAATAAAGCGAAATTAACCATTGAAACTTTCTGGCATATAGTAAGATTCTCTGAACTATGTAATTTCTAGAACGTATTCTATCATGGGATTTAAAGGGTTAAAGGTTAAGTTTTATAAAATAAATAATTATATAAATAAGGTATTTGGAGACATACTTATTAAAGTATTTACTAATTTGCAATATTTTAGCGCAAAACAGCCAGACGACAGTAGTTTTTACTTATATTGCAGATGTGCAACGGACGAAAAGATTGACGTATTATATGAAAAATACATATCTTATTTTTTTTCGTTATTTTTTCCCATGTAATAAATAGTTCTGTTTTCAATCGCATTTTTACATTCTTCTAATTACAACTGATCAGAATGTTGGATTCGTAAAAAATTGTACATTTAATAATTTATTCCAAATTTTATAAATTCCTCGAAAGTTGAACACAGCTCTTCTTTAATAGATATCAGTACGCAAACAATTAGGAAAACACAAATACTTTCAGCTAGCGAAAAAGAAATATTATTAAAGTCAATTTTGAAATATAACTTTTTTTTTTTTCGAGAAGGACCTATTTTTCTTGGGTGGAATTGCGGAAGAGAGATTTCATTTATAAGCTATTAATTTAACAAGAAAATGTAAATTTTAAATATCGATTTCCAAGAGCAAAAGATCTTCCCCGTGCCAACCTCTAAATTAAACTTTATTCAAGTATTTAAAATGTAATGAATTAACTATCGTAACTATCTGTTTTCTTATAATTTAATGTACGTTATTTTGCTTATATCAAGTGTACCTTTGTGATTCCTAGGCTTTTGACTGTCTAATTGGACGCAATAACAGATGTAAAGGCACAGTAAGAGATCCAATAGATTCGCGTAAAACAAAAATCGGCAAAAATTGAATCCTTGAAAAACAAGTGTAGAACATACGTACCAAAGACTTGCCCTAAAACCCACTACAAGGTTACTGGTTTTCACTTTACGTAATATCTATATATAAAAAGGAGTGAATACGTGATTTTCTTTAAACCAATGGATATTTTTTTTACAGATTTCTACGAAACGTCATACACATACGCTTTAAAACCCGCGAAAAATTATTAGCTACTTTAATAATATCCCATCAAACTCTTGACCCTTTTTTCCCCCAACCACCTGCAATAGTTTATATTTTTATAAATCTATTTTTTATAATTTACTAATGCAATTTTCCTTTGCTATTGTTACACCCTAAAAACGGAGCAATAATGAAAAGAAAACGATAAACGCGCACTTGTTTTCCAGGCATTTAGTTCACTTTTTTGCGATTTATATTAAATTTGAAATGAAATACAACAATATTTTTAAGAGTCTATGCTTTCTCTTCTTAAACAAAATTTCTTATTTGACGTCAAGCTTTAACCCATTCGCAACCATGGGTGCATATATGCACCTTCAAAAAAGAACATGCAGAATTTGTTTTTGACACCAGCAAAAAAGAAAAGTAATGTTTCCTTTCTTTAATTAGAGCATTTTCGTGATTATTTAAGTAAAGGTAACTTTTTTCTAAAAAAAGTTGTGCCAAGGGAATAAAATTTGTGTAAATGCCGCCGCCGGTCCCGAAGCGGTTAAAGACACTAGAGAACGACGTAATTTTCATGTAGGGAAAGTAGGGTAATCCCGCTCACCCAATATCTCTAAACAGAATAGATTTGAAAACGTGCGATCGGTACTGGCACCTAGCGAACTTCATCGTAAGTTCCCAATAAGGATATAGTGATCGTCGGAAGGAAAGTATTTTTGTGTCCTTACGTTATTAGTTTGCAGTTGTTTTATTATAAAATTCTACAGCATCTAACTTGAAGGTAAGTGTACACCCTTATTTTAAAATATTAATTTACTCATTATGTCTACAAAATATATACATTTAGCTGTACTTTCATGCTTTTATTTATTTTTGTAGTGCGTTGTTACGCCAATTATAATGCATTAAAACCAACATGGCGGTAATGGGTAATGACGCTCGCGTGGAATTCCGGAAGAAGTTGCCAGTGGGCAACTTTTTTTAAATTCAAATTTATTGATTAACACCACTTTTTTGAAATGGTAAAATTCTCCAGTTTTCGCCTTAATTAATGTGTCATTAAACAAAGAGAATTTTATGATTTCAAAGTGGTGGAAATCAAAAAACCTAAATTAAAAATAAGTAGCCCACTATATGTGTAATACAATATGTGTAAAGTGGTCGCAAAAAGTCTGCAGTGGTGTGAACAAACCACACAATTACATATGTGACTTTTGTCTTACTTAAATGTTGTATTCAAACTCTGAGCGCAATTACCCTACCACGTTGGGCATTGCCGCTCAATCGATGGTTATTTAAATAAAACGATAAAAAAATTCCTTAAACTTTTATGCAAATTAGTTGTTTGCGAACTGTTCCTTATGCTTCGGAGTTTACTTCGTTAATAAAATATTGAATTTTTTGTCTAAATTTGACTAGCTATTCATGTTTTCCCTTAAGTGAGCGCCATTGCCCTACTTTCCCCTAATCATTGTTTTAGTTTTTAAGAATAAATGGAAGTTACAATTTAAAAATGATACCATGCGAGTTAGAATTTTACTAATACTACGCCATTTGCTTGAATTCTTTGTATTTTTCCATATTATTTCTAGAAAAGTAGTCATTTTACTCTTACGTAGAACAACTGCATTCCCATGTATATGAGACACTGAGATTTGACTGTGATTGACTCAAAGTAACTTCATTTTTTTTCCGATAAATTTTTGAATGAATTATGGCGCGACGACACAGAGATCCTCTACTGTGAAAGTCATCCATATTATTACATTTATTTTACCCTAACGCTCCCCCCCCCCCCATGGTTAACCCGGAAGGAGGTGGGTGGTTCTGCAGGTACTATTTATTGTCACAAGACGGATGTTTGAAATAAAATGCATTGTTTTGAAAATGCCTCGTTATTAAGACTGTTCTTAACTGCTGTGCTCAACAAGCTCAAAACTTTTTGACACATTTACAAATTCATTTTTAACGGAAAGATATTAAATTGGAAGGCTTTTGACTAGGGAAGCGATTTGAAATCAAATTGTGTTTTTCATTTTTTGATCAATAAATTATCTATTGAGTTATAAGCGATTTTGATCACTTGACAGAAGTTTTTCTCCCTTCGCTGACTGGATTTTCTGCTTTCTTCGGGAACTTCGGTTAAAAGCGTTAACTCTGACACTATTTTCTGAAAGATCTATTGCGTTTGCAAAAAATCCCTGCCGGCCCGGCCTACAGGCGGAGGTAGATTTCGAAGTTAAGTATATTAATTGCTCCAACAAAAACTAAATCATGATTAGATATAAATCCACTTTAACAGTTTTATCTGGCCGCTTTTGACGAGTTTTTATTTCATTTTTATATAATAGCTGGTTTTATCAGAATCATGTTAAGGCGGTATTAAAAAAAAAATATTTTTCCCTGCTCAACAACTCGAAATTTTCTGGCACATTTTCAGATTCATTTTTAATAGAAAAAATACGAAACTTGCTGACGTGATTTTTGAAAGGATTTTAAGCGGCATGTGTTCTTGTTTTTCTTTCAATTAATTGAATGATTAATAAACAATTATTTTCTCAGTAGGGCAATATTTTTCTTTCTAACACAATCGCTTCGGGAATTTCTGTTCAAAATGCCTACTTTGACATCATTTTTTGAAATATATTCTGCCTCTATAAAAAAATCTATCATTACAGTACATTATATAGTTTCTGAAGAGGAGAATCTATCAATTGGATACGTTTGAGAGCAAAAATGAATTTAAAAATGAGTAAGAAAATAAGCATTTTGGATTTCAATACACCCTTAATAAGATGATTTTTTTCTTCAACCGCTATGTATTTTTAATTTGTTTTTGCTGTAAGAATTGGTCATATCAAAAACTTATCTATATAAATGTTGAAGACAATATTAAGAAGATATATGTTAAATTCTTGGGGATTTTATATCTTGTGAATTGACGGATTTATGGAAATTTTTCTTCTTCACCCCCCTTTTTTTTGTTTTCGTTTTTAATTTTTTGCGGTACGAATTGGTCCTATCGAAAACTTGTGAATATAAAAGCTGTAGATAATATTCAGGAGATGTATAGTAAAATTAATTGAAATTGATATCTTGAATTGACGAAGTTATGAATTTTTTCTCCCAAAAACACTATTTTTTGCGCCCCTTGAGCCCATTTTTAATTTTATCAAAAATCTGTGATGCATAAATTTTTGGCCCTATTTTTAGAAGTAATAAAAATTTCAAACTGATTTGATATGTACAAAATTTAAGAAGATATGGGGTTTTTTCTATTTTCACAAAACTCCTCCCTATTTCCAGCCCCTTGGCCCGATTTTGCCCGTTAACGAACTTGAACGAGATTTTAAGCCCCTTGATTTTATGTATCAGTTTGGAAGAGATTTGCGCAGAATTGTGGAAGTTATCGTGTCCAGAAGAAAGTGATATAGATAGATAGATACATAGATAGATAAAGTTTTTTACTGAGGGTGGTTTTGGGTTCTAGAGGTCATGATCGGTGTAGATCTGCAAAAATTTTTCAGAAATTCCAACATAGGAACGACGCCAATAGGTAGTATTTCATACGAAATCTACCTAAAAAGGGAGAAAACAGCTCGATGACATATTTTCTGAACAACTCCTAGTTTCATGCATTTCCGACCAAAAATAAATTTAAACTTATATCATAAAGTTGCCCTTTCGGATTTGAGAACAGCCTTAAACAAAATACAATCTTTACAAAAAGTATTATAAAAGCAGATTACAACAATACTTTTAAACAAGTAATATAAAAATTTTTGTTTTTAAAGTCAATTCCTACTTAGGTCATCAAAGGAAAATTTAATATAATCCCTTAAGCTAATATTAGTTTTTGTTGCATTAAAATATCTCAATTTGTTGATTTTCTGTAAGCAAGTAGCTTTACAATGGAAGTCTGTGGGAATTTGGCGAAATATTAGAGATATCGCCAAGTTGGCGTCAGTTTTGACGACTCATTTTGGCCGCCAAATTTGGCGACAAACTTGGCAGTATTTGGCGACAGAACAGGGTCCCCCCTATGGTAACTCCTTATTGAAAATACTTTCATTGATCTTCAATAACCAATGGCCGCCATTTTGTCTCCCATGCAAAACTAAAATTAATTAAAATTTAATTAATACTTGAAAAAACTGTATTAACATCAATTATCATCCAGTACAAGTTAAAAAAAAATTATTTCAACTTGATTGGATGAATAATGAGTATTTTATTAACGATTGAAAATTTGAACAAGATATATAAATATATAAATAAATATATATATAAATAAATATAGGGAGAGTGAGAACTAGTAGTACGGAATTGAAAAACAATACAAGTTTTAATAACAATGAAAGACTCCTACTGTTGATGTAGATTTTGGCAGGCAACAAGTTTACAGATCTGTTTGTATTATTGCTGTCGATATACATCATTAACGTTTGTTTCTAAATTAGAAACTATCACGTCTGCTTGAAGGAATCATTTTTTTTTTTCGCTCAGCTCCATTCGACGCAGGTGCTTCAGGTGTTTCCCTGGTTTACTTTGTTTTCAATCTTATTTTTACTTATTTTATGTATGCATAAGGAGGAAATATTAGATTCGTAAAATTTTCCAACTTTAGTTTTTTCATTGAATTAGACATTTCAGAATTTCCCTGTTACCTCCCTTAATACGATTTTGTTAAATTTAGAAGTTCTGTCGCTTTGTAACTATTTTTCTGTGAACATTTTAACTGTAAATCAGTCTTTGTTGGGTAGAACTTCATTACCTTTTCTATTTGAAGTGGATAAAAATATACAAGCTGAACTCATTTTGAATATTAAATAGGATACATTGTTGTGATTTTTTTCAATTCACTGGTCTTCGATTCACTGGCATTTAAATTAACATTAGAATGACGTGGAAGTGTTATACGTGAATGCAGGGTGTTTCTAAATGAATATCGGGGTTTTAATGTTTGGTAGTATTTATTACATAAAACTTAAAATTATAATTAATACATAAAATGAAAGAGCAACTCACAGTTCTAACTACAAGCATACAAGCTCAGTGTTAGATGAGCATCTTTCGTCACACGGTACACATCAAGTCGATAGCTCAGTCCTTCCCAAACGTTAATTATTGTTTGTGCGGTAATTATTGCAAAGGCAGCTGGTATTTTCAAACTGATGATACCATCTACGGATGATATTATCACGTGGGGATCACATCTGAACTTAATCCGGAGCGCATGTTGCACAGTAACTGCAGATTCGGTCTTTGCAAATTGTTGAACACAAAATGCTTTCAGTTCACTGGTCGCCATTTTTGCTACTAGCGCTTTCTAATGAATGACGAAAGATACATTGCGTGTGCATGCACAGGAACCAACAAACTGTTTGAGTTGCTCTTTGTATTAAGTATAATTTTAAGTTTTATGTAATAGATTCTACGAAACGTTAACGCCCCAATATTCATTTAGAAACACCTTGTATAACTTATGTAAGGGTTAATTAATTAGCACCTGGAGTATACATAAAAAATATTTTGTTACTGATAGTTATGTGTGTATATACAACAGAAATAACATTCGCACTTAAAAGTTATTTTCTAAAATTTTCAGTTTCATTTTTCGTCTATGACAAATTTCTATTAATTATTAAGCATTGTAAGCATGTGTATAATTTTGTTTTGCGAAAATTTGAAATAACAATTTTATATTCATAAGAGAACAAACGTGAACGGATGCTCGTGCGAACCACAGACTTCTGGTTTAACTGTATGGAACTCTCTTATTCCATTGCGATTGTAGTTTTTCAACGATAGTACGTATTAAAATGTCCTCAGTAGAAATTTTTATGGTTCTTTTAACAGTAAAAATATTAACCCCCCGACTGTTTTGGAAAAGGGCAAAATTGTAATGTTGTTTTCTCATCATTTTGTTTTAAATGCTAAAAAAAAAATGATTCTTTGAACATTTTATAAAAAAACTTAATAACGAATATGAATGCAATCCTTGGAAGTATTAACCATTGCTCAATGTATTAAAAATACATTAAATCAATAGAATTATATTACTTTAAATATTGCTTGTACTGGAGTGAAACCTGGAGCTTAGTGAACGTATTAACACGGGCTTGACAGTGAGGGGGTTTTAATGCCCAAAACTTTAGATTGATTTTAGCAAATTCTCCTAAAAGGAATGCAGCATCCATATTTTCCTACTCAAAAGGATTTTTGAACTTTATTAACCTTTAACTGATGTCACAGAAATTGTCACATAACTAGTGTGAAACGGTCTTTGAGACCGCTGCAACGAAAGATGAATAAAAGCCGCTATTAACTCATAGGATGGTGTTTTTGTACTAACCTTTTTGCACAGGACTGTTATAATTAAAATTCACCTATTCAAAAGTCTCTGGTGATAGTGCTATAGCTCCAAACGGAACAAAATTTCTGTATTGTTTGTACAAAAACTGAAAATTGCAAGTTAAACTATAAAAATTGAAAAAAGCTGCGGTCTGAGAGACCGGTGACATCAGTTAAAGGTTAATTCGAAGGTTTTTCCTTTTTTCTACGAACCTTATGAACTTATTTTCTCTATTAATCTTATGAACCTTTATGTATCTGCAATGCCAACTATTAAATCTTTTTCTCGCGAACTTCTTGGAATCAATTCATCCCTGTGATACATTTCGTCTAATAATTTGTGAGGAAATAAATCTAAACGGGCAAAACAGAATCAATAAAAGGATAAAAGACCTACATATCGATTAAAATATACGAACATGGGTGATTTAAGAAGATAAGGCCTTTTACTATTTAAAATTGCATGTATGCGATTATGTTTCATGATTTATCAGAATAGTGGTTAGTAGTTAAATAATTTTAATTGTGTAATAGGGCCATTCCGTGAGAAATGGACAAAATGTGCCGCGCTTGTCGCTTACATATATACCTATATCAATAATTTAGAAGTTGTTAAAATATAAACTATACATTAAAATTGACAAAATAACCTTTATTTTCATATTAGCGTAATTGTTTTAATTGGAGGATACAATATCGTTGTTAAAACAGCAGTCAATAGGTAGAAAAGCTGTTCCACACTTGATATGAAGTGGCCTTTTAATAGGTTTTACAATCTCCCCATTTTAAACCCTAGACTTATTAAGCTACTCGTTTTTAATAATAAATAAATAATAAAAACAAGTAAAATTTAAATTTAAAAAAATCAAAAAACCCGACTGCGTAAAAAGAAAACTAATTATTTCTCATCAATGTGAAACTATTTTTTATATTACCTATTTTTTATTTATTTACTTGTATTGATGACTTTTAAGTTGTGTTTAATTGTTAGTTCCTGTCTATAAACACTGTTTTGATGAGGCCTATATAGATGCCTATATCGAGTTGCAGTAAAGCTAGACATCCTACCTACACAATTTTCAAGTTGTGTAATATTTAAACGGAGCTTCTGACTGTAAAATAGTCAATGAAACGTCGTCTTCATTTTGAAAGACCTATCCAATGATAGGCCACTCAATAGGGTGCGTAAAAAAAATTCGTCTCTACAGCCATTTTGTATTTTACGGCCGGCATTTTGGATTTATAAAAACAAAACCTACCCTATAACCATCGAACGGTTAAGACGAATCGATAGAGATCTCATTCATTAAAATCCATCCAGCCGTTGGGATGTTTTGAGCGTATAAAGAAATCCACATACCCAGATACGCGTGAAACAGATAACCCTTCTTGGCAGTCGGGTAATAATACATAATAAAAATCTCTACATTTTAAATCCCAGACCTAAGAAATCTGCCCGTTTCAGGGCCATTCCATGAAAAATTGACAAAATGTTCTGTGCGTGACACTTGCATAAATACCTATATCTATTGACTTATAAGTTGTTAAAACATAAACTATGCATTAAAATAACAAACTCTAGATTTTCATATTAGCATGATTGTTTTAATTTGAGGATATAACACTGTTAAAACAGCAGAAATAGGTAGAAAAGCTGTCCCACACTTGGCATGGAAGTAATCCAATAACAGATTTTTAAGCTGCAAAAATGTTTATGCTGCATTATGCTATTTTAGTGTTTATTGTACTTCGAAAACAATCTCATCCACTTTTAGAAGTGGTCAAACATCTACTTCTGAATGGGTTCTTTAAATGAGTTCGAGGTTTTTATCATGTAATCGAAAAAATCTGTAGCAGATATTAAACTAAATTATTTTTTAAGTTTCATAATATTTTATAGGAATTGGTACCATCAACTGAATGATATCGAAAGAAAATTTTACTTAAGTAAGCATAAAATTTATAGAAAATGAGCTGAGAGGCCCTCTTGAGTATTTTGAATACTCATTAATGGGATATTTTTATAAAATAACAATGCACATATGTTCTAATTTGAGACTAGATGAAGTAGTAGAGGAAAAAGGGAACAAGTATTTAATCTTCAACTGCTGTTAGTAATCGCATAGATCTTTGCGTTCTCTAATTTTTACTTACTAGGGAACGTTCCCAGGTGCAAGTTGTGGATTTGGACGAGAGTGGTATCAAAAGAAAGGTGTCGTCATGTACATTAAAAAGTCCAATGGAACTACCCGTCCGAATCCAACCGTTTTCGAGATATCTTCACTTGAAGTGTGAATAAGTAAATAAATAAATTGGCAGGCAGGCATATAAATTGTTCGCAAGTTAAAAGTTTCTTTGCATTGTTTTAATCCTCTACCAATACCTTTTCCCGAGCTACGAGCAAAATCCTTTACACCCACACATTGCCGGTTATTTCCCCTCTTTTAGACAGGCACTTCGCATTCTACGAAGTTTTCGCGTACGGCTGCATTCGGAGAGTTTTTCCATCTGTTTTTGCTATTTCCAGCACCTTGTTTTATGCAAATTTTTCGTCAAATGTGTGGCGTGATGTAATGGATAAACTATGTGTATATATAGTGCATAAAGTACTTTTATACACTAAAGAAACTTTAAACTTGCGAACAATTTATATCCCTGCCTGCCAATTTATTTATTTACTTATTCACACTTCAAGTGAGGATATCTCGAAAACGGTTGGATTCGGACGGGTAGTTCCATTGGACTTTTTAATGTACATGACGAGACCTTTCTTTTGATACCACTCTGGTCCAAATCCACAACTTGCACCTGGGAAGGTTCCCTAGTTAGACACTAAAACTAGGAATCGGTGAAATTTGCTTCTTTTGGATCCCTGTTGCCTTCGATCAATCGATTTATGGCTAAAAAGTAGGGTAGATTCAGGACAGTTTACTTTTTAGATTCCATCGGTTTGACAAATATTTACTTTCTTGATGCTGTTTCAAATAACCAAATTAATGTTAACACTATACCGTCCGCTGGCACCACGTTGGTGTCATGCGAAAACTATCGGACAAGCGCCGGTGGGTCTATTGTAGTGTTCAGAACTGTTGATTGAGAACTAGATAATAGATTGAAAATACTACTAGGTATTAGATTGAACTAGATATTTGGTAATAGATAACTAGATACTAGATAACTAGAATAATATATACTAGATAATAGATACTAGATAATAGATAACTAGAATAATATACTACATAGATAGGTAATAGATACTAGATAATAGATTAACAATAGAGGAACATGATTGAGAACTTATGGTAACTGACGATAAGATTAGTAAACTTGACTATTTGTCTCCCAAGAACCTCCAAAAATTGGCGGCGATAAGCGAAATGTCAGTTCTACTGGCGCGACACGAAAGAATCTAGATTAGACATGCAGACGGCATAGTGTTAATAACTTTAGTTATGCTCTATGTAATGTCAATTGCTTCTCAAGGACTCCACCTATTCGTTCGTCGAAGACTCAAGTCCCAGGTTCCGTTTTCCAAACAGCCCATAATCTAGCAAAGGACGAAGTTACCTGTTGATCTCAAGTAGGAAGAAGAAAAACAGAGCGACTAGTCTGCCAATTACGGTGTTATCATAGTTGCTGACCTACGATAAAGAGGGAAAAGTGAACCAGAGAAGTCAAGTGAAATTACATATAGTATTATAAGATATTGGTAAAACAATATTTTCTGCTCAACGAAATTTCTGTTTCTTTTGTGGGAGAAGACATGTTTGGATGTATGTATGTGTATTGTGTGAGACGCGTGATTCCAGTATTGAGTGCCGTGACACTATTAAAATCTTTACTCAACTTCTTATAACTTTCCGCAGAATGCATGATTTAACTCCCGCGAAAGGGACAGTTTTTGTAAATGTGTTTTAAGTAATAGCGCAGCACAAGTTCCAGTTCCATTTTATAACAACGTAGAATTAAGACTTTTAAAGAAGATTAAAAATTTTCAGTTTTTACTTCTGCTTCAGGTGAACCTTCATAGCTGAAAATTTGGCAGTTAAAATGCTCCCATTGAAATAAATTTCGCTGATACCTTTTTATAGTAAGTGTTCAAAAACGCGTTATCTCAAAATCACTAATACGACGTATGTGCATTTCGTATACACAAAACACAATAAAAACAACACTGGATTCAGGAACTTCGTGGTGTAGGGATCGCAAAAATTCGTCAAAGTTTAGAAAAAAATAAAATCGCTAAAAACCCTCATCCATTCCCATCCGCCCTCGTTATCAATCATCATTAATAATCATCCTATGTATGATGATTAATGATGATTCATCATCAATCATCTTCGGTTAATCATTTTAAATCATTCATTATAAGTCATCAATCATAAATTATCATAAATCCTTGTCCACCAGCCATCGCCATTCATATTTCATTTACAATCACCATTCATAATCATCATTCTTCATAATCATAATCCTCATCATTGTCCATCTATCACCATTCATATTTCATTCATAATCATCATTCTTCATAATTATTAATCATAATCATCACCCATCATCAGAAACATCATCAATTATCACAATCATCATCGAAATCAAATGTTTTAGTCAACTAAAAATCATTATCTCAATCATGAAAAAAAAACATCACTGGTAGAATCGGCGATCTACCTTCTAGTTACGGAAAACTGGTTTAGGAGAACAGGCACTCGTTTGCTAAACGCTTTAGTTAACGTGACCGGCTGATTGAAACGAGAAGAAAGCTAATGCCTGTCACGCCGCTAACAGTAGTTAAAGGCTAATTTTGCTAATTTCCCTCTACTTCTTCCTCTAAGCTACAACTTCAGAAAATTATTTCCATTGTTATCCTAAGAAAATAACTTAATAAGAAATATTGAAAAGGCGCTACAAAAAGTTTTTCTTCGTTCAAGAATCTTGGATGTCATTTAGTTTGATTACGCGAATTAATATAGAACAGAAATGTGTGAAATTATGATATTAAACACAAATAGAATTTACTTACCGAATATCTGCCATTGATTTTTTATATAATTTATAAAAAGCTTGAAATCAAAGACGCCATTCAAAACTAAATGTTTATGAATTCAAAGAACGGCTGAGTTTTTATGTATTCGAAGTACATTAGATATTGAAGTATTCTAATAGGGTATGAAATTGTTTAGTAAAAAATAATGCATAAGCATAAAATGTCCACTTTCTTTCATACTGGTAAACTATTAAACAAAATGACTTGTATGCAATTTTAAATATAAAAACGTCTTAAATTTAAATCGAAGATACCTGTATTTTTATTTACTGATCTTCAGTTCTTCTACTGAGTCGATTTTTCACGTGTAGACTTCTATGTTCGTAAAGTACCGGACTAAATTTGCATAGAAATGTGCCCAGCCTAAGAATGCACATACACTGATGAATTATTCCAACATGAAGTAAGAAAAAGGATGCCGGGTTGCTAACTGCCGGGATGCCCCAGCTGAAAAAAAATTTCATTTTAGTTACAAAATTTATTTTGTAATACCGCGCGTAAGCTGTAATACCAATTTTCTGCTTGACAAACATCTAACAGTTTGGAGCCCCCTATAAATACTAATTCTACATCTCGAAATTTTTTAAATACATGAAATGAAAGAACATAGATATTTCATACCAATAAAAATTGTGCTTTTAAACCATATACATTTTAAGATATTAAATGTTTAAAATGATCCGCCCCCTTTTTTTTCATTTTTAAGAGTCCTGAAACCGTTTAATATTTGACTAAAACATTGGCAAAACATCGATAAAAGGGTCTCTAAAGTAAATTGAGGGGGGGGGGGGAAATCTTCGAATTAAAAACTGAATTCTAAAGTTTTTTTTCTGTAGCAAAATATGTACGCCTTTTTTGTCCACTTTGCTGAAATACAAATGAGGACACGAATGTCAAAACTAGTTCTATCCAGAAAATCAAATTTTGGGAAATCGCGAAAAACCTCGGACTGCGTCCGTCGATTTTCAATGTAAACCAAGATTTTACAATGCCAGGGATACACGATAAAACAAGGTTGTTTTTTTTTGTTGTTGTTTTTAAAGACTTTAGTGTTTATTTGATGGAGATTCACACATAGAATAGATTGGTAGGGAAAACTCTATTTTTACCTGACTGCCAAGAAGGGTTATGTGTTTCACGCGTATCTGGGTATGTGGATTTGTTTATACCCTCGAAACATACCAACGATCTCTATCGATTCATCTTAACCGTCCGATGGTTATAGGCTAGGTTTTGTTTTTATAAATTCAAAATGGCGGCCGTAAAATACAAAATGGTGGTAAACACGAAAAAAAAATTGTTATGCACCCTATTGAGTGGCCTATCATTGGATAGGTCTTTCAAAATGAAGACTGTGTTTCATTGACTATTTTACATTCAGAAGCTCCGTTTAAATATTACACAACCTGGAAATTGTGTAGGTAGGATCTCTAGCTTTACTGCAACTCTAACCATCATAAACATCTATAGGCCTCATGAAAACAGTGTTTATAGATAGGAACTAACAATTAAACACAACTTAAAAGTCATCAATACAAGTAAATATAAAAATATTGGTAAGTAATTTAAAAAATAGTTTCATAATGATGAAAAATAATTAATTAGTTAGCTTTTTATGCAGTCGGGTTTTTTGATTTTTTAAGTTTAATTTAAATTTTGGATAAGGCGAGTTTTGAAACTTGCTTCCTCAAATAATTTAAATCTTACGAAAAAAAATTACTGACCTTCACCCATTAGTGCATTCGCATTTAAGAAATAAACAACAATAAAAAAATACTACTGTAGAAATTTATAAAATGTAGTATCTTAAACGCTATCCTACATCCTTCTTAATGAGCGACTTCCGTGTGATTAAACTAGATATCTGTGGTTCGCAAGCACTTGCCTATTCTCTAAAATATATAAACTTCTCCATTGTCGTTGCAGACATTTATTTCCGAAAAACAACGTATCCACGGGCGGATTACAACAATGCCTTGATATATAATCAATTTTGGTGTAGACTCAATACTAAACCGATAATCTTATTCATTTAATAACGTTTAAATGAGAGAATAAACTTTGAATGCGATTTCTGTTGCGTATTCAGGTAATTACCAGTAATAAAAGATGAATGTAGGGACCTCGCTAAAGGGGGACGGGGGGAGTTCCCTCCCCCCCCCCCAAAAAAAGAAAAACGTTCGTGAATGCTGTTACACTTGTCAAATTTACAAACTTACTTGGCAAATTAGTTTAAAACTTTAACCTTTTAACTGATGTTACCGGTCTCTCAGACAGCAGCTTTTATCAATTTTTGTAGTTTAACTTGCAATTTTCAGTTTAACTACAAACACTACCGAAATTTTGTTCCGTTTGGAACATTAGTACCATCGCCAGAGACTTTTGAATAGGTGAATTTTGATTAACAGTCCTGTGCAAAAAGTTTAGCACAAGAACACCATCCTATGAGTGAATCGTGCCTTTTATTCATCTTTCGTTGCAGCCGTCTCACAGACCGCTTCACACTAGTTATGTGACAATTTCTGTAACATCAGTTAAAGGTTAATAAAAACTATAATACACTTTCTATTTCTGATTAGACTTGGCAAAAGTTACAAATCTAACTGGGAGTATTATTAAACTTTTTACAAATAAGAACTATATTATATTTTCTAATGGTGGTAACTTGGCAAAATTATACTAGTAGGCAAATACTGAAATTTGACTTGGCAATTTAAGGTCCTCCCCCCCCCCCCACCGAATAAAATCTTAGCGATGGCCCTGGATGTGTGATGTATACTTTGTGTGCTGTTTGATTAACTCTTATAGAAATATTAATCCCGTTCCATAACGATGCTTTACTTTTTCATATAACATTTTTTAGCTCTTTTTAGTTTTCCCTTTCAAAAGTTATTGTTATAAGTGAAATGTAAACACGGATACTTTCGTTAGCACAGTTCTGTAAACTGATTGAAAAATTGCTACGTAATACATTATTCCAAAACCCAACTAAAATATTATAGTCATCATGATCCTTTCTTCTACGTCATTCTAATGAGAATTTAAATATAGGAAGTGAAGTTAATTATGATTGTGAAGGGTTATGTATACCTTAGAGTTTGATACGGAGTTAGTTTGACCATTGGATTAAAGAGAAAGCACAAAAATGTATCCTATTTAATATTCAAAATGAGTTCAGCTTGTGATATTGTATATTTTTGTCCACTTCAAATAGGAAATGTAATGAACTTCTATTGAACAAACACTGGTTTACAAAATACACACTATGTGCTTTAAAAAGCACACTATTGTACTTAAAGTGTGACGAAAATAATAAAATAGATGTTGCAAGTTTAAAATATACATTTTATTTAAAAATTTTTAGGAGTACTTTCGGCATGAAATTCTCGCAACCATTGTCAGAGAATATTTTATGTTTTATAGTTATAATGTTTACATAAAGATATATTTGCGCACGACAAAGCGACACAATTTCTACATTTAATGAAATCTTATTAAGAACATTACAAAATGTATAAATCAATGAAAAAAACTATAGTTGAAACATTGAACGAATCTAATATTTCCTCCCTCATGCATACATAAAATTGAGGTAAAAAAAAAAGATTGAAAACAAAGTAAATCAGGGAAGCACCTGCATAGAATAGTGCTGAGCGGGGGGAAAAAAGAATAATTTTGATTTCGTCAAGCAGACGTGATATTTTCTAAATTAGAAATAAACGTTAATATGCATCGACAGCCATAATATATCTGCAACAGATCTGGTAAAAGTTGTTGGCTGCCAAAAACTACAGCAACAGTGGGAGTCTTTCATTGACACTTGTATTGTTTTCTTTTTAAATATTGTTCTAATCTGCTTTATAAGATCTTTTTGTAAAGATTCTTTTGTTTAATAACGGGACATTTTTAAAACAATGCTATTTATTTCAAACGTCAGTCTTCTGATAATTAAATATCGTACGTGCAGAACCACCCACTTTTTCCCGTGTTAACCATAGGGCGTTCTGGGTAAAATAAAATTGAATAAAATGAATGACGTTCACAGTAGAGAAGCTCAGTGTCATCGCGCTGTAATTCATTCAAGAAAATTATTTTAAAAAAATGACGTTAGTTTGAGAAAATCATAGTCAAATCCCTAACTCATATGCATGGGAATACAGTTTTTCTATATTGCGCGTAAGTGAAAAATGAGCTGCTTTTCTGCAATAATATGGATAAAATGAAAAAAATTCAAGCAAATGGCGTAGTATTAGTAAAATTATAACTCACATGGCATCATAAAAAAAAAATTGCATTTATTCTTAAAAACTAAAGCAACATCTATTAGATGAAAATTACGTCATTTTCTAGTCTTTAAAGCTTGACGTCAATTATGAAGTTTTGTTTAACCCTTACCAGCGCGGAGTAATTCTGTTTATAAACTGATTAAATAATGGACTGACACCGCAATTTATAAACGAATTTATTAGAAAATACGAACTTACTTATTTTCATGTACATTATAATAGGAAAATTTTAGTTAAATATTCTTAGTGTCGTTTGTCAGTTTTGGAATTAAAATTAGATGTCCTTTTTTAAGGACACCGTGCCGGTAAGAGTTAAGAAGAGAAAGCAGAGACTCTTAAAAATATTGTTCTATGTTCTATTTCATTTCAAATTTAATATAAATCACAAAAAAAGTTAACTAATTGCCTGGAAAAAAAAAGTACGCGTGTTCTCGTTTTCTTTTCGTTATTGCTATGAATTTAGGGTGTAACAATAGCAAAGAAAATTGCATTAGAAAATTCTAAATAATAGATTTATAAAAATATAAACAAGCTAAAGTAGTTGGTGTTGCCCGGAATTTTAAGAATGTTTGTTTTGAAAAATTAATTTCAAAATTAAACATAGTGATCTGGATTGAGACCGAGATTAAAACCTTTTTGATGGAAAGTTGTTCTCAGTAGTTTGTTATTTAAATCATTTTCTCATGATTAACAAAAATGGCAAGTACAAAAATTCTATGTATTTTATTTTTAAAAAATCTGAAATCTTTATTTCAGTTCTTCACTAAGAATGAGTTCTAGGGACCCAGTCCTTGGTGGAAATTCTAATATACACGCATATATATAGGGAATAAATTTAAAAAGGACGAAAACAAATTCAGAGAACCTCAAAATATTAAAATAGGCCAATATTTCCATAATCGGGTTTTTATCATGTTTTAATAAGTCCTTTCAAACTCATATGACGTTATATATTCATCTTCTGACGTCCATTATATTTCCAATATGACATAATGTTCACTGTTTTAAAAATTCGTCAAACTATTTCATTTTCATTTTTCACGTGGAAAACTTTCAATACAAAAGTAAATTGTTGTTGTAAGAATTATATTTTGGATTTTTAATTATTGGCAACTGCTATAACGAAAAATGTTTAAATTTGATAGGAAATTGCTGTTAAGTGGGTGGTTTTTTATTAATTAATAATTAAATGAATTATTTCGATTCCGGAAAATTTATTTTGCGTTTTATTCCGCTAATAGGTCTGTCGTAGCTGTGTCTTGCTACACAAACCGTTTCATAGGTGTAGTTATACGGAAAATCCCTTTATTTGGGCTATGCGTCCATGTGTGACCACAGAGGAGGGGTGGATTGTGTGGGGAGGTAAAATTACCAAATCCTCCAAACCTCGTACTACGTTTTCATTTTTAAGGCTTTTATGCAAGTTTTCATTTTTAGCATGCAGAGCTAAGTGCTATAATTTCATGTCACAGTGGAATCATGCCAATTTGCTTTTGCCTCTCCTGTGAAATTTACTTTTGTCGAGATGTGTTGCTTATCTTGCGAGTGAGCGACAGGTACGTAATATTTCACAATTCTGGCTTCCAAACTATGGATTTGTATAGAATTGCAGACAGACAAATTTTCATTTTTATATGTTAGATTGCAGGTGGTTGGGGAATAAAGGGTGAAGAGTTTGGTGGGATATTTTTAAACTAGCTCTCCATGTTATTCTGGTTTTAAAGCGTATGTGTATGAAGCTTAACAAACGTTCAAATATGTAAATATGCATTGTTTTAAGGCAAATCACGCATACACTGATTTTTATATATGGATATTGCATAAAGTGAAAACCAGTGATCTGGTAGTGGGTTTTAGCGTAAGTCTTTGGTACGTATGTTCTTCAAGGATACAATTTTTATTTTACACGAAGCTATTGCATCTCTTACTGTGCCTTTACATCTGTTATTGTGTGGAATCGGATGGTCATAGCTTGGGGCATACATAGTTACGATAGTTAAACAATCCATTAATCATCAACATTTAAAATATTTGAGTAGTGTTTAATTTGAAGGTTAAAACGGGAGAGATTTTTTGCCCTTTGAAATCAAGACACCAATATTTTAAAACTTATAATTTTTTGTTAAATTAATGACTTACAAATGCTTACTTCTCTCAAAATACTTACTTCTCTCTTCCGGAATTCCACCCAAGAAAAATAAGTCCTCCTCGGGAAAAAGTTTTAACTTCAAAATTGACATTAATAATAAAAAAAATTTCGCTGGCTGAAAGTATTTTTGTTTTCCTAATTGTTTGTGCACTGATATCTAGTAAAGTAGTGCTGGGTTCAAATTTGGAGGTATTTATAAAATTTTGAATAAATATTAAATGTACAATTTTTTACTAATCCACTATTGACATCAGTTGTAATTAGAAGAATGTAAATGATGAAATACTATATATATTATATATATTTAACTAATAAGAAATCCGAATTTGCTAAAACAATTCACCAGTCAGACATATTTTTAAATACTTTATTTTGATTGATTGAGGGGGGGGGGGGGAGTTGTTAGATAAAATGGCTTTTCCGGCTACGGAATTCAGCAATATACATTCTTAAGATTTTGTGTTATTCAGTGTCTGCAAAAGAAAAACTACCATCCAAAACGCTACTCAAGGAAAATACAAATGAGGACGTGAGTTTCAAAATTAGCCTTATCCAGATAATCAAATTTTGGGAAATCACGTACAACATTTGACTGCATCCATTGGTTTTCATTATAAATTAAGATTTTCCTATGCCACAGTTACACGATAAAACTAATTTTTTGCAGAATGTAATGTGTTTTCGATGCAGGTTCATCAATAGAGAATAGATTGATAGAGAAAACTTCTTGGCTAAGGTGAGTTTTGAAACTCACGTTCTCAAATAGTCTTTTAAAACAGTATTACTTCAACATCGACATCTTATGGAAATTTATCATAAAGTTTCGAAGTACGGCAAAATAACTCTATATCCCGTCGTTTTATTTCTGAATTTTGACAAAGATTGAAACCCGATTCTGGCTTGGGTATTTTTAATGTTTAGAATAGATATTAAATATCAAATTAAAGTAGGTTTGGCACTCGTGAGTAAAAAATTACAAAAAAAAATGCAATTTAACAAATTACAACGACCATTTGGAAAATGATTTTTTCAAAGACTAAAATTTAAGACAAAAAATCGCACGGAGTTGATCATACATTACGTACGCCATGGATTACATTTTTCGGTACTGTAAATTTTTTAACTTCTACGGAGCTGGTCATACATTACGTACGCCATGGATTCAACATTAATATTCCTGGATCAATTTTAAATAAAATTTCATTCTTAAACTTCTAAACATCGCACAATATTACTTTTTACACCGTCGTATAGAGAAAAAAATGTACTTTTAAATGCAATTTATTTGAAAGCTGTATATCAATTTGTTTCTGTGTTATTAACTTTTTTTGTTTTTATTACTTTTTTGTCATAGTGGCAACAGAAGTATCCATCTCTGTTGAAAGTAAAGGGAAAATACAGAATACTGTATAGACCAATCAGAAAACTAATAAAATGCGGGATTCAACTAATAAAACGCTTCAGATATGTTTTTGATTTCCTACCCTGACCGAGGACAATAACCATTTTTCCAAATGGTTAATAAAAAAAACACCAAACAAGCAATGAATTAGCCTCATAATAGAAGCATGCTGAAAATTCTTTTTCCTTAAATTGTATAATGGTGCAAGGTTACTATAAGAAGCATGTAATAAGTTATTGTAGTATATATATTTTTGAGACATTTTTTATCTCTTTTCCCCTGCCTTTCATTAAGTCAAGATTTCTTTGATAATGGATATTTATTAAGCAGTTTCATATCTCGTATTGCAGGGAGAATTTTATAAAGTAATTGCTTCTTAAATGATTTTCTTAAATGTTTTTAATGAAGCATGACTTTTGAATTATTTTCTTATAATATAGGATCGGTTGTCAATTTCTGTGTATGCATGAATATTATAAATATTTAGAATAAATTGCAAGTTTCAAATCTCATTCTGTTTAGTACTCGTGGGTAACAGTTTTGTAGTGAATTATAACATCCTCCAATGAATGAACTTGCTTAGAAATAGGATATTTTTCAATAATATATTTATACAGAAATTGTTCAATTGTGGAATGTTCGCTCAATTAATTTATTAATGGGCTATTTACTGGATATTTTTGACAAATGTTTCTACACCCATTTCTCCTTTGTTTACAAAAGTAGTTTTCTTTTTTATGTTTCTATTAAAATGGAAGTTATATGGCTCTAGAATTAAATCAAACGATTCTAGGCGATTCAAAAATGAGCTGTTTGTGAAGACGATGATTATTTTTGTTATTTTCACTCAAAAAAATTGCATTTACAAATAGTACCACTTAAATTCCATATTTTAGCAACATACAACTATATGTTGCGAAATGGCAATACGTAAAAGTACTCGAAGCATATATTTCTATCCTGCACACAAAAAAAATAAATATGGGTAATTTTTTCGAAATTCATGCACCGACATTAGTGATGGGCGATTCTGGAAAATTCAGGAATCGATTAAAATCGACATCGTATAAAACTGAATCGATCACAATAAGAATCGATTCCCAAATTCTAGAATCGATACTTGAATCGATATTTCGATAGTCACAGATTCGCACAGATAAGCTCAAAAATATTAATTTCAAAACTTAGCGAATCTGCAGAGCCGTAGCGATACATCACATTTAGAGGGTAGACAAAGTCAGGGGCCCAGTCGTAAGCTATTACAGACCTTTGAGTCAAATAATAAAGTTTTTTATTCTTAAATTATTAGTTTTAAGATTTAATTTTACTGATATTGTAATTTAGATTTTATTTAAATTTATTTTTTAAGAAAGATCTCGGTTAAATACAAGTTGGAAATTGCGCGTCAAACGTGGCAAATGTGGTGCGCTCGTACTATAACAGTGCACTTCATAAGTGCATATCAATTTCATTCTGTTCGAAAGTCTGTAACATCCTTAAAATGCACTTGAAATAATTTTTTCCATTGGCCGTAATGTAACGGAAAACTTTTGACTGTCCCTGTAGTTAAACCATTGTGATTTTCTTCCAGCCTGAATTAAAATTAAAATTTTCAGGGACATAATTCACGTTGCCATAAGAACCGATTTAGTATTCTTACAATTTGAGTTTAATAATGTAACTAGCAAAGTTTATTAAAGTTCTTTCATTTAAAAAAGAAAAAAATCGTCCCTGAAAGACGTGAAAATTTAGTTTTCTCAGAAGAAATAAAAATCAATTAATTTTACTGTCTTAGAAGGATAGTGGACGCACATGTATATTGCTTGGAAATCTTTAACATTATAGCTAGTAACTAGCGGGTTGCCCCTAATATGAAATCTCGAAGCGAACGAACCGCGAACCGGGTTCCCGCTGCCTACAGCACCGTATAGGTGTACCCCCCCACTTTGCCCACCGGGTCGGAAAAACGCGCTCACCTCCCCCCCCCCCCCCACCCCAATTTTTGACATTCATCATTTAAAATTTTTTTATTATGTGTTATAAACATCTTAAAATTTCAAACAAATCGCCCTGTTTTATTTTCTAATTTTGTTCTGCCCCTCCCCTCTATCCCCCCCCCCCCGAAATGTGACGCGCCATTCTTTTTTATAATTTTTTATCATGTGTTATAAACAATCTTAAAGTTTAAAACAGATCGCATTGTTAGATTTCCTAATTTTAACAAAATCGCGTTATGTTAGTTCCAGATTCCACCACCAGGATGCGCACTCTATTCCTAACCAAACTGTGAACGAAACTCCGTTAAACAACCTATCAGTAGATATATTACTCAAGAGTGTGGCAATCTTGATCAAAAATTTAAGCTATTTGCCGAAATTACTATTCGGAAATAGTGGTAACTAAACTTTTGACTTTTTTATATTTAATAAGCCTTAGTTATTTAATTATCTCAGAACTCCGTCAAAAAACCCCACCTAAAACGGTAAGGAACGCTAAGGTTTAAAAAAAATTCTAGCGGCCTCCCCCCCCCCCCTCCTCCCGAAAATTTCGCACCATTCTTTTTAAAACTTTTTCTTATGTGTTATAAACTATCTTAAAGTATCGAACAGATCGCCTTGTTAGATTTTCTACTTTAAATGAAATCGCGGTCTGTTAGCTCTATATTCCACCACCAGGGAGCTCAGTCTATTCAAAACAAAAGTGTATCTAAACGAAACTCCTTTATACAACCTATCCGAAGATACATTAGTCTAGGGGGTGGTAGTCTTAAGCAAGAATTCAAGATATTTATGAAATTATTATTCGAAAATAGTGGTATGAACACTTATAAAATTTTTGATATTGAAAAGGTAGTAATTATCTCAGCCCGCCGTCAAAGAACCGCACGCTAAACGGTAGAAAACGTTAATGCTGCTATAAAAAATCACGTGACTTCCTCTAAAAAAAAAGCATTTAATAGAAATAAACCAATTAGTGAAATAATAATTAATATCTCAGCTTGTGATTAAGATAATATTTTTTCGAATTTCTGAAAGGAGAATTTTTTTTTTTTTTCATCGCCCTGTCCAAGTTTCGAATTTTTACGCCCCTTACATTCTAAGATGTGGTCCCCTTTTAAAATAGTACAAAATTTCTCGGGAATCACTTTGTTTAAATTGTTAAATATATTATTTGAAAAAAAAAAGGTTTTAAAACATTTTAGCACGTATTTTCATACCTACACCCTTGGAAAAAAATTAATAACATACAGGGATCCTTTAGTTTCGGAATGCTCCGAAATTTCATAAAATTCAAAGTATCATAAATCAGTAAGTTTGGTTGTAAACGACTGGAATTTTTATAATACAACTTACACAAACACTTTGACAAACTTGTGAAATACCGCTTAACTAACGAGAACCTTGAGTCACGTGGCTTTAAACCAAGAATGATAAGTTTAAAATGGAAAAGAGACGAAATTTGTTATTACCATTTATAAATAGTGCTCACCAAGAGCTGCAGATATAATATCAGTGTTTAGTTGGTAAACAAATGACTCGGGAAGAATGTCAAAAAAGGTGCCATTGAAATTGGACCATAATTAAGAAAATTGGGATGGGGGGGGGGGGAGTATTGGTGACGAACTGGAAAAGTACAGCTTAATAAAGTAACCCAAATAACTTGGCTCCTAAACTAAAAATATAACAATTTAACCTAGAAAGAAAAAGGCTCTTATGCGAAATTTGACAGCAGTTCTGCCTTTAAAACAGTAAATCCGAAAGAATAAATATATATTCCTTTGAAATTACTGTCAAAAATATCAATACAAAAGTTGGAGCACGATTGACCCTTACCAAAAAGAAGGAAGGCTAGAGACAGAAAATAAAAGATCGCAATAAAAGCTTTCCAACGATATGTTATACGATATGGTTTGGAAGAAACAAAAAATATCACCCCCCCCCCCCCGAGGGAGCAGGTAAGCCCAAACGGTCGGAGGGGCGACCTCAAAAGTATCTTTGGTCAAGGTTTCAAAATGTGGCTTTATAATAAAATAGAACAAGAATTGGAGATTTTAAAAATTGCATGCAAATTTTGAACGGCCCTGTAAATTAAGATTAGCGGTGAAAAGGGGAGAGAGGGGGGTGGAGAGATTAGAAGGGACGAACTTGAAAAATACAATATAATAAACTAGCAACCTGAATAACTAGGCTTCTAAACAAAAGTATAACGATTTAACCTAGTGTTGAATTCAGGTGGTAGCCCGGGAGGACATCCCTCCCGCGACATTGAAATGTCCCTCCCGTAAGTTTTGAGATTTTATGCTTTTTAATGGACAAATGTGCACCCCCCCCCCATTACGGAACTCTGAAATACCCCCCCCCCCCAATCCCAACCGGAGTCGCATAAATCCCTCCCTGAGAAAAATACCTGCATTCAACACTGATTTAACCTAGAAAGTAAAAAAAGGCTCTTATACAAAATTTTACAGCAATTCTGGCACTAAAACAGCAAAATTGGAAGAATTGATTCAACCCGAATCGTGGATCGACCGCGATGCGATTTGAATTGAAGTAAATCAAAACATAACGATTCGACATTGCATCTAAAGAATTGAAGTAAATCAAAAAAATAACGATTCTGAAGATCGCATCTGAAGACCGACATCGGCATCGAATCTGAACTGAATCGATTCACCGTTTCTGATCCAAGGGCAGAATCGATGCGTTCATCTTTTCTGCTTTCTTTTGTCTTTAGAAAAATAAAGTGTTGTTTTCGTGAAAATTTTCGACTTCCGGTTTCTAAGGATTTATAGTTTTAGAACTTCTTGTCTGGAATACGATTTGACTATTTTTATAAATTTTTTGTCTGTCAGTCTGTCTATTTGTTTGTCTCTGACAAAAAAATTGTGAGCGGTCTATTTCAAGAACTAATGCATGGAATCTGTTGAAACTTTAGATTCAGTTAGACCTTCATATAAATTGGTGCTGATTACTTTTTGGTGAAAATCGTTCAACAGGTGGCGCTGCTATGCTGCATTTTTCATGATTTCCTCAATATTGCTATCTCAAGAACTAATGCACGAATATTCACCAAACTTCAGATTCAGTTTGACGTTGACATAAGTTGTTGAGGATTAGGTTTTGATGCAAATCTACCGTCAGGTGGCGCTGCTATGCTGCATTTTTCTCGATTTTCGCAATAGCTCTATCTCAAGGACTAATACACGGATTTTCATAAAACCACATTCAGTTAGACGTTGGCATAAATTGCTGCTTAATAGGTTTCGGTGTAAATCGCCCAACAGGGGGCGTTGCTATGCTGATTTTATCAACAGAGTTGAATTCAGACATTTTTCTCCGGGAGGGACAGTTCAGAGGGCGAGGGGATTGGACTTTTGTACATTTTAATGTACAAAAAGCATAAAATCTCAAACTTTCTGGGGGGCATTTGAATGTTGCGGGGGGGGGGGGGAGGAATGTTACCCTCCCGGGCCATCCCCTGAATTCAACACGTTTTTCAGGATTTAAATAATTTTAGGGATAATATCTCAAGAATTAATGAACGAAATTTCATCAAACTTAATATTCTGTTAGACAATGCCATAAGTTATCCATGATTAGGTTTTTGTGTAAATGATATAACAAATTGTGCTGCCATGCTGCTTTTATCAACAGTGTTGAATTCAGACATTTTTCTCCCGGGGGGGGGGATTTCTATGGTTCTGGCGAGGAACATTCTAGAGTTACGAGGGGGGGGGGGGGGAGGGAATTGGACTTTCGTCCATTAAACATAAAATCTGAAATCTCCCTAGGGGACATTTCAATGTGCCGGGGAGGGGGGGAGGGAGGTAAACCCGTACCAGCCCCTGAATTCAACACTGTTTTTCAGGGTTTACACAATGTTTGCGATAACATCTCAAGAAGTAATGAACGGAATTTCATCAAACTTAATATTCTGTTAGTCATTGACGTAAGTTGTTTTTTCTGAGTCTTTCGTGTTAATCATGTAATAGGCTGCGTTGCTATACACTGCTTTTTTCATGATATTCATGATAGCCATATCTCAAAACTAATGCACGGAATTTAATCAAACTTCATATTCTGTTACACTGTCGTATAAATAGATCCTTATTAGGCTTGGGTGTATACTACCCAGCAGGTGTCGCTTTTATGCCCTTTGAACTGGGATTTTCCGTTGCGGACATCTAAGAGGGTGTGGGCCGAAATTCAATGATTTGTTAGGAAAATGGGATTCTTATATATATTTTTTAAATACACATATTTCAACGAACCTATACTTTTGGATCCTCATGATGGGTATAGGTTATTTAAATTTGACACTGTGATAGCGAATTTTGAAGTTTTAACATTTATGAGACAGAAGAAAATTTTGGGATTGGACATCCAACTACTTGACCTTAAATTTTTGAAGGAAAATGAAAATGATATGACCTTTAGAGACATCGATTAAAAAATTTATAGTATCGATTAAATCGAGTTGGCCATAGTATCGATTAAATCGATTAAAAAAATCGAAATCGCCCATCACTAACCGACATTTATCACATCGGATTGGAGGATTCTGTTAGTCGATAACTTTCTTTGAAGAATTATTTGTTTTGAATGACCTCACTAGAGAGATACCTTTTGACCCATTTATCGTAGACAAAGAAGTCTCTAAATCATTAAAATGAACTTATGAGTGGTGTTATGCAATAGAATACCGCAGACAGACTACTAAAAACAGCGCAGTAGTTGCTTTCTCAATCTAGAACTAAAAATCTACGATAAAAGCGTCGTGAAAATAAGGAAGACAACTGGTAACTCCCTTTTTAACCCTTAAGGCTCCGCTTCACAGAGCCTCTGGACTTTCGTAGTTAATGTTAAACCAATGTAAAACTCCTATAGCTATATCTCATTTGTATTTAAAGATTTTTCTAATTTTTTTTTTTTTTGCATAAGATACTTTAAGCCTTTTCTGAGTTAAGTCAGTTTGCACTTTTTTGTTTAATTTTGTCAATCAGTGGTAAAATAGGATGAAATTCTGGTTCGACAAAAACTGAGGTACTTTTCCATAAAAAGCTTTATAGAGACTGAAAAACAAGCATCTCCTGAATTTGAACAACTAATCTCATTTCATGAAAGTTCAAGCTTTCTAAATATAATTTTCTTTTAATTCTGCGCAAATTAGAATAAGCGTGATTTGCATTGGAATTTTAAAAAAATCTTGTGAAAAAGCAGCATTTTGCGTAAGAATTCCGCCCCTACTGGTTAAGGGGAAGTCGTGGTGGTGAAATCCGTGTGGGTGTGAAGGAATTGTGCTTTTGGGGAAACTTCGCACCCCCTGCCTCTCCGGATCGAGGACTCAAGAAAGGTGTCGTATTGCACTCTTACCTCCTAGGTTTTCTCCCGTGAAAGAAAACGTTCTTACTTGTTTTATAAATAGAATTTTCAGCGTTGTCAACAGTGGTCAGAAAGAACCATTTCTTGTTTTTTTAGTTGACATGTGTGAAAATGTTACTTTCCAATAAATGTGTGTTTATATATATTTTATATTTTAACAGAAAATGTTGAGCTGTATGTTCATTTACTAAATAAAAGTCATTCATATATATTTTTTAAAAAATGAGATACCGATATAAAAAGCAAAAAGGACAGCTTCTTACAATAACTACTAGAAGAAAAAAAAAATAGAGGCAAAAATCTTGCAAAGTGTTTAGTTATTAATTCTATTAATGTATTAATTTTAAATAATATAGTCTAATTTGATTTTCGCGAGCAAAAAGAAATCTTTTGTTGACTATAAAAAGACATAACAGAAACTGTGCTATAAAATAAATAAATAAATATAATATTATTGCTATTACTAATTACAATTAATTGCTATTACTAATAACAATAATAGTAGTATTAATAATAATAATAATGTTAAGAAGAAAAATAAATACATATAATAATAATAAATAAACAACAACAACAAAATAATAGTAATTTTTAAAGGCCTGCTTAATTCCTTATCCATATCTAAATCAATTTTATAGAGTTTTATAAATTTATAAATTTAGAATTGAAAAAAAAATTATGATAAATCTCAAGGAGGCATCAATAATATATAAATAGAAAATTGTGTCAATCACAATAATAATTCTGCCTTTTGATAAATAAACGGAACTTTTACTTATTTATTTTAAACTTGACTGAAATATAACTCTGTTATAACGCGAAAATACTGTGGATTCGTTCTCGTTATAACCAAGTTTGACTGTATTAGAAATATACTATGATTTCATATGTGGTTTGCATTAATGTTTTGAAGTTCAGAATTTTATAACACGCACACATGTATATAATTATACAATTAACGTTTATGCTCATTATATTTTATCCAGTAACTAACTTTAACTTGCAAAATCAACTTTAATAATAATAATTGATAATTAAATTTTCACACACACACGCATATATATATATATATGTGTGTGTGTGTGTGCATTTTCCGTTATAAAAAATATTTCTGATAAATTTCTTCCTTATGAAATAAGTTCTTGCAGCAGGATTAATGTTTTGCCTATTCTAAAAATGTGAACACACTCGCCAGAAAAAAAACCCCACCAAAATAAGTGGAAAATAAAAAAAAATCATTGTCTGCAGATTTATACTTTCTTTGCGATTTTCAGAAAATTCAGTGTCGTACCGGGGACGGAAGATAATGATATGTATCCCACAGAACGTAAATATAAATGAATGTAATACATGTAGAGAGAGATGTAGCAGAAGATATTCGCATAGGAAAAAGAGCCGCTCTTTCCAACACAGAAGATCTCTTTTATGATAGCTAGCAGCATACAGTAGAGGTCTGCACGGGCCGAAATATCCAGGCCCGAGTCCGGCCCGTAGAAAAAAAATATTGGCCTCGCCCGGCCCGGTAAAAAACTTAAATTTTCGGCCCGAACCCCGCCCGGCCCGAAAAAAATAAAAATCTCGGCTCAACCTTTGTGAATTTCTATAAAACATTTTTACATAGATTTGGTTAAAAATTTATCTCGTACAAGGAGTTCTGACCAAAAATATTTATCTTCATGTTTATAATCTTCATTTTCGTAGAAGTGTCGCAGGCTGCGATATTTATTTTTTTAATGAATCTCTATTTCTTGTATGTAAATGTTTCAGTTATCATTAATATTATTAATCCATATTCCATGCCCAGTAGCAGAAAGTTATGGTTGTGTCTGCGACAGCAATTTAATGGGTTGAAAATTGTCTGCAGGAGTAGCGTGCTACATTTTCTTATGTACAAACATTATGAGTGTTAAAATAAACAGCGTTCTTACTGATTAATACCAGGGGTGATTCTGAGTGGAAAAAAAAAAAAAAAGAAAAAAATTCTGAAATTCACAACAAAATTTCCGAAAGGTTACAACAAAGGGGGGGGGGGGGCAGGGAGCGAAAATCCACTACCGGCACTAATTATGTGTTTTTCTTGCGCACTTTTGATAAAATTTGGGTTTTTTCGCGATCTTTTGACGAAATATGCCGTTTATCTCGATCTTTTGATGAAATTTGGGTTTTTTTCGCGATCTTTTGACGAAATCTGCTGTTTTTTTGCGATCTTATGAGGAAATTCCTCGGTTTTTTTTCGCGATCTTTTGACGAAATTTGCCGCTTTTTCGCGATCCTTTGACAAAAATGAGCTTTTTTTTCGTGATCCTTTACGAACTTCGTGTTTTTTCATCAATTCTTTCACGAACTTCGTGTTTTTTCTGCGATTCTGTGACAGAAATTTGCGTTTTTTTGGCACCTCTGGGACGAAATTCACGTTTTTCCCGGGATCTTTTGACGAAATTCGCGTTTTTACAGCGATCCTTTGGCAGAAATTTGCACTTTTTGCGATTTTTTGACGAAATTCCGCAAATTTAATTCCGATCTTTTGACATAAATTTTCCTTTTTTCGCGATCCTTTGACAGTAATCTGCGTTTTTGTGATCCTTTGACAGAAATTTGCGTTTTTTCGCGATTGTTTTACAGAAACTTGCGTTTTCTCGCGATCGTTCTACAAAAATTTGAGTTTTTTCGCGATTGTTTTACAAAAATTTGCGTTTTTTCGCGATTGTTTTACAAAAATTTGCATTTTTTCGCGATTGTTTTACAAAAATTTGCGTTTTTTCGCGATTGTTTTACAAAAATTTGCGTTTTTTCGCGATTGTTTTACAAAAATTTGCGTTTTTTCGCGATTGTTTTACAAAAATTTGCGTTTTTTCGCGATTGTTTTACAAAAATTTGCGTTTTTTCGCGATTGTTTTACAAAAATTTGCGTTTTTTCGCGATTGTTTTACAAAAATTTGCGTTTTTTCGTAATCGTTTTACAGAAATTTGCATTTTTTCCGCGATTGTCTGACTAAATTCGTGTTTTTTCCTCGATCCTTTGATGAAATTAAAGTTTCTTCCGCGATTTTGTGAGACAAATTTACGTTTTTCTTGCGCCCCTGGAACGAAATCCACGTTTTTTCGGGATTTTTGGATAAAATTCAAGTTTGTACAGCAATCTTTTGGCAGAAATTTACGCTTTTTGAGATCTTCTGACGAAATTCCTCCTTCTTTCCGCAATCCTTTAACATAAATTTGCGTTTGATAGCGATCCTTTGACATAAATTTGCGTTTTTTCGCGATCGTTTGACTAAATTTGCGTTTTTCCCACAATCGTTTGTCTAAATTCGCGTTCTTTGCGCGATCCTTTTACTAAATTCGCATTCTTTCCACGATCCTTTAACGAAATTCGTGTTTTTTCCGCAATCCTGCGACAGAAATTTGCATTTTTTCTACAACCCTGGGACGAGATTCATGTTTTTTTCCGATCTCTTTTGACGAAATTCGCGTTTTTATAGCGACCCTTTGGCTATAAATTACCGATTTTTTTATGCGAACGATTGCCGAAATTGATATTTTCCGGCGACTATTTGTCGAATTCGCGATATTTTTTGTCAGAATTTTCGTACTTTTTTTTTAAGGAAATACTTTTTTTTTTCAAGTTGGCAAATTTATCTGCAAGGTCCAAAATAAATCTGCGACGCACGTCGCGTGTCTCGAACTTTCTGCTACCGGGATTCCATGTATTATATACTGAAGTGTTAAAAATCTAAAAAATGCTATATAGTAAAATCTTCTAAGACGGAATTGCACAGAAAAGAAAAAAAATGCGTTATAGCCAAGTTCCCTTCTTAGCAAGTGTAAATGTATTATATGTATTAGTATAACGTATTAGTCTATTAATTTTGCATGGATCAGCACGTTTTTCAGTTTAAAACAGGATTCCGTCATAGGCAAGTTTTTTTTCACACGTTTTAGTATATTTTAATTTAGCTGTATTTTAATAACTGTGGATATCTACTATTCTTTAAAAAGAATAAATTTTAATGTTTAAGTTTACAATAATGTCGATTTAAAAATGCATGCACATTTTTCAAAAAATTTTAGGCCAGGCCTAATTTTACTGACTTTTAAATGGACAAGGCCACGCTGTGACAATGATTTTCATACGTGCTGGGTCAAAAGTAGGACTGAAAATTTTAGGCCGTGAAGACTAGGAATGAAACCAGGCCCGGCTATGTGCAGAAAAAATAAGTTTAGCCCGGCCCGAAAAGAGTGGAGACCAAGCCCGGCCTGACCCGAGTGCCGTGAGTGAAAATAGGCACGAGTTCGACCCGTGCAGATTTTTAGCATATAGTGAGTCTCAAAGCTTGAAATAGAATACCTTTTATGAATGCAGAAAATCGTTGCGGAAAGAAAAAAAAAAATGAAGTAAAAATCGCTAAAAATTCAAAAATCGCAGAACAAAATTTTCTATTGTGAGCTAAAATATTGTAACCTTAATTCTTTCATAAATATAAAAAAAAAAAAAGTCATTAAACACGCTAAAAATCACAATAAAACTCAGTAAAGTTTCAAAAATCGAGGAAGAAGACTAAATTTACTATTTTGAGTTAAAAGACTGAAACCGCAAATAAACCGAACTTTTGCTAATTTGGAAGATCTCTGAGAAACATGAAAAAATGCTAAAGATTGCATAAGAAATTAAATTAAAAAAAATCTAAATTCCGAAA
This sequence comes from Maratus speciosus, assembly GCA_963932465.1. NCBI lineage: Eukaryota > Metazoa > Arthropoda > Arachnida > Araneae > Salticidae > Maratus > Maratus speciosus. Next base: position 584,205,977 of record OZ010792.1, read on the forward strand.
TTGGGTTTCGAGATACATAACTACATACATGGATGTACCTTCTTACCAAATTCTGTACTTCTGTGTGCAGCAGTCTCTTTAGAATGCATTCGACAGACATACACAACGAATGCATTCTACTTTCCTTATTATTAGACTAGCTGATTCGCTGGGAGTTGCCCCTTGAGGGGCGGTTTGATATATTACATCCCACCTAAGTTTAATTAAGATTTGCACCAGAAACTTTTTATTAAATTTTGTTTTTATAAATTTGGGTGAAAAGAGTTAAAAAATTGCTTTTCTTTATTTTGAAATAAAATTTGAAAAAAAAAAGAATTTCATAATGTTTTAAACTTATTAATGCATTACTCGTATTAAATATAGGAAGCTTATTTCAAAAGAATATTGAAAAATATTACTTATCTATGCATTTTAATTTAAAAAAATTTCAATTGGGAGATACATTCAGTTTTTATTACAAAGAATAATTATTTCATAATCAGACATTATAAAAAAATAATCAATGTACTTCAAAAAGGTTTAAACTAGCTACTTACTTTATTTGTTGATATCCAAACAAAGAACGGCATTTGTTCAGAATACATTTGTCTCTAAGTGCCTAGGCAGCTGTTTTTAGGTGCGTTCGTAATTATATAAATACGTAGCACCTATAGTCGTCGTTCAGTCCGTCCGTCCGTCTGTCCGTCCGTCTGTCCGCATGTAACAGAGCAAAAACTACCCAACCGAATGGTCTGAAATTTCAAATATATGATTGTTGCAAAATTTTGTCGAGCCATTTCAAATTTTATGAAAATCGGATGTATAGTTTAATTACAGGGACAGTCAAAAGTTTTTCTTTACATTACGGCCAATGGGAAAAATTATTGCAAATGCATTTTAATGATATTAGAGCCTTCTGAATGATCTGAAATTTTAAAGATATAATTGTTGCAAAATTTTGTCGAGCCATTTCAAATTTTAGGAAAATCGGATGTATAGTTTAATTACAAGAACAGTCGAAAGTGTTCCGTTACATTACGGGGAATGGGAAAAATTATTGCAAGTGCATTTTAATGATATTACAGCCTTCCGAATGGTCTGAAATTTTAAAGATATAATTGTTGCAAAGTTTTGTTGAGCTATTTCAAATTTTAGGAAAATCGGATGTATAGTTTAATTACAGGGACAGTCGAAAGTGTTCCGTTACATTACGGGGAATGGGAAAAATTATTGCAAGTGCATTTTAATGATATTACAGCCTTCCGAATGGTCTGAAATTTTAAAGATATAATTGTTGCAAAGTTTTGTTGAGCTATTTCAAATTTTAGGAAAATCGGATGTATAGTTTAATTACAGGGACAGTCAAAAGTGTTCCGTTACATTACGGGGAATGGGAAAAAATTATTGGAAGTGCATTTTAATGATGTATCAGACTATCCGCTTTATGAAGTGCAAAAAAGTATACATTCAGTACAATATGGGGTGCAAAAAATAATTATAAAACTAGTTATAGTACGAACGCACCTCATTTGCCACGTTTGACGAGCAATTTCCAACTTGTTTATTCTTCTTTATTTATCAAAATGGCTAATGGGAAATAAAACATGAAGTACGCATGCGCAGAAAGTAGTTTACGGAAAAGTTGAAACGTTTCAAAAATATTACACGAATTATGGCCGTAATTGACTTGAGACAAGAAGAAATTCGAAATTTCGGTAAAATATGCGAATGTTTCAGGATAATTTCATGAAACGTTCCGAAATTTTTTTACAGTATATATATGAAGTTTTGAAACTCGAAGACCGATATTCGATTTTTTTGATTAGATTTCTTTTAATTAAATTTTTTATGCGATTTTTAGCGCTTTTTTAAGTTTCGAGGCGATTTTTCCACATTAGTAAAAATAATAGGGTTTCTTTCTTTTAACCCAATATAGTAAATTTTGTTCTCTTTTCAAAAAAGTTTATTCGGAATTCGTACAGCGAATTTTTTATGCGATTATTGAACAGCATTTAATGCATCTTCATACCTATAAGAGGGTTACCGTAGGGGGGAGGGGCACAGTTCTGTCGCCGAATGCCGCCAAGTTTGTCGCCAACTTGGCGATACTTAGCCAAATTTGGCGACCAAAATTAGTCGCCAAAAGTGACACCAACTTGGCGATATCTCTAATATTTCGCCAAATTCCCTTCAACTTAAACTTTCCCTTCAACTCCAAATTCAACTTATAACTTAATAGATATAGGTATTTATGTAAGTGTAATATGCAGAGCATTTTTTCCGTTTTTCATGAAATGGCCCTGAAAAGGGGCAGATTACTTAGATCTAGGGCAGTGGTTCCCAACGTGGGGCGTAGAACCCACAGGGGGGCAGTATGACTTTTCAGGGGGGCAATTTCAGATTTCTTATTATCAAATTTTCTCTAATTTTTTTCTAATGAAAGTAGTCTCTTATTCTAAAAATAGAAATAATAGATGAACAATTTTAAAAATAACTGAATAAAAATTAATTTTCGAAACGATCCCATTTAAAAGTTCATAAGTACACTGACACCGTAATAAGTATGTGAATTTTTTTGCACATAATCTGAGACTTCTTATACATTAAAAAATCATTTTAATCTTTCTAGTTTTAATATTATTTTAATAATTTACACCTCTTTTTTTAAATATTTATTTAACCCACTGAGGGGCGGTGGGATAAAATGTATCCCACTTAGTTTAAACAAGATTCTCACCAGAAAATTTTAACTAAATTTTATATTTTTAACTTTGGAGGAAAATCGTTGAAAAATTGCTTTTCCTTATTTAAAAATAAAATTTTTCGATTATTCCGGTGAGATTTCAATATTTAGAGACATTTTTGCTTGCCCCTCAAGAGGTTAAAAAAAACTTGTATATCTATTCATGGTGCCCCATGAGGGAAATTTTACAAATGAAATTTTGTAGGGTATATCTAAAATTGACTATTTAGACATGTTTAATCTGAAAAGTGTTTTGAATGATCTAAAATTGGTACTACATTTAAGAAATTAATAAAGCCCCTTAAGCATCACGGAAGGAAAGAGTTGAAAGTAAACTTCTTATGGCCCTTTTGCAGAATATGACGTTAATGACGTATGCATTTTTAAATTTAAAATTGGAGAAAACATGGTAACCAAATAACAATAATGGAGAAAAAAGCCCGCAATCAAAGAAGTATGTTTTAAGAGGAAAGAAAATAGTAACTTAAAATGGATAAAAGCGCGAATCCGGAAATATTACTTGTGAATTATGTAATCCATACAGTCTCGGCGATAAATAAATATCACTTATTCTTAATGAAGTACTAAAATCCATTATAAAATGTATCAATTCTATCAGATGCAATACAAAATATGAGAGAACTTTCAAGAAATTTTACGAAAATAAAAATGTAGACTATTTATCACTTTTAAATTTGAGGTAAGTTGCCAAAAAACAATAAAACTTTTGTGGATGTAAATACGAAGATCAATGGCATCACTGCATTCATTGAGTTAGGTTAAAAGCATACTTGTAATTAAAAACAATATGATTTTGATAAATTAAAGAATGTGAAATCACTTATCAGAGTTAATGCTATTTTCGGATCCATCCGGGAAAATGGAAGTTTATTTTTTATGCGACAATATTTTCATGATATAGAAGGGATTGGGGGGGGGGGGACATCATGATTTTAGAGATGTTTAAGTGGGGCACGGCCAAAAAAAGGTTGGGAACCACTGATCTAGAGTTTAAAATGTAGAGATTTAACCTATTAAAAATGGGCAGATTACTTAGTTCGAGAGTAAAAATGTGAAGATTTGTAACCTATTAAAGGTCCATTTCATATTACATGTGGGGCAGCTTTTCTACATATTATTGTTGTTTTAACAATGTTATCGTATCCTCAAATCAAAACAACTATGCGCGTATAGTTGTTTTAATTAAAACAGTCGGAATTACAGTCGGAAATACAGTTTTAATTAAAACTGGAAACAGTCGGAAATACAGTTTTAATTAAAACTCTCGATGCTCGTTATAACGACCCCTCGCGTGCCAAAGATGAGGGTCGTTATAATGGAAGGTCGCTATAACGAAAGGGGATGAAAATAAATTCTAAAAAAACTCTACTCATGTGCATGAAAATTAAGGTTTCAAAGGAAATTTTATAATTCGACATTATTACAGTTATTACTAAATTCTGTCTACTTTCGTATCAAATAAACATTGGGAATGAATAATTATAAAAAATCAATTTAAGAGAATGATTACATATTTCTAAAATAAAATTTAAAGTAAATGTTAAATCACACACACAAAAAAAGTTACTTGCGTATTAACATTTATTTTCTTCAAAAATAATTCGAAATAGTAGTTTATTTTTTCTGCATTTGATATTTTCTTTACGCAAAATTTTCCGTCTCTTTTAGAGATAAGTAATTTTGTGTGTTTTCTTGGCTTTAAAAAATGTTTTAAAGTGTCATTTTAAGACATTTTACAATTGGCATTTACCGCGCAGTGAGCAATGAGTTCTTGAGAAAAGAAAATGGTAACTTTTTTAGAGAAAAAGTCAGTTCGGTCGCTGTATTAGGAAATAAGCTGCTGGCCGGACGTTCTATTAGATGTAAAAATAACGTATCATAAAGGGGATATATTTCGGGACATTTTGCATCGGTCGTTATAATGGAACGGTCGCTATAATGGGCGGTCGATATAACGAGCGTGGACTATTAATATCTAGGGTTTTTTTTTTTTTTTTTCTTCAATGCATAGTTTATATTTTAACGACTAGATATAGTATTTATAAAAGCGTTACATACAGGACATTTTGTCCGTTTTTCGTGGAATGGCCCAATTGCATTTTTTCTGATGCAGGACAAATTTAAAATAATAATAAAATCTCCTACCTCCTGAAAATATAAAACAAATTGTTCTCTTTGCAGCATAATTTATGACACAATAAATTTAATTATTAATTTTTTTTTCATTTGTTATATTTTCTATCTTTACAAAATGTTTTGTATCCAAAATCAGTCATTTCTTAGTTTTAACAAGTTGGAAATTGCTCGTCAAACGTGGCAAATGAGGTACGTTCGTACTATAACTAGTTTTATAAATATTTTTTGCACCGCATATCGCATATTGTACTGAATGTATATTTTAGTGCTCTTCATAAGTGCATATTAATTTCATGCTGTTCAAAGGGCTGTAACATCATTAAAATGCACTTGAAATATTTTTTTCCCCTTGGCCGTAATGTAACGGAAAACTTTTGACTGTCCCTGTAATTAAACTACTCATCCGATTTTCATAAAATTTGAAATGACTCCATAAAATTTTGCAACAATTATATATTTAAAATTTCAGACCATTCGCTTGGATAGTTTTTGCTCTGTTATATGCGGACAGACGGACGGACAGACAGACGGACCGAACGACGACTATATGTGCTACGTATTTATATAATTACGAACGCACCTAAAAATGATCTATTTTTTATTTGTATAGCAAGGCTAAATTTTGAACTGCATTGGTTTTTTTTTATTTTTATGTACTTTGTCGATATATTTTTATGTACTAAGTAGTTTTTATGAATAATTGCATATATTATACATTTATATTCAAGCAACTTTTACAGATCAGTTATAAATCCCTTTGTCTTCAATAATGATAATATTGCTTAAAAAATGAAATTCTTACAAGTACTCGGTTTTGTACTCGCTACTGGGCCCAAAATTTAGCCGAGTGCCGAGTATATACAGAGTAATTGGTACGGCCCAAGTTTCAGCCAGTTAAAAAGAATTTTACCGTATTCGGGATCTAGATAGACCGTTTTCTCATGCTCGACATAGAAGGCAAACCATTAGCGTCTCCTTCGAGATCATCCTTTATAATGTTCAGCGCACCACTTATGTAGAGGCATGCGGGGCGGCTGCCCCGGGACCCCTTTTTAGGAGGCTTCCATGAGAATAGTTGGGATTTTCATTGTGCCAAATGATTAAAATTAGCCAAAAGTGACCAAAATTCATATATTTTCAAACATTTAGGAAGGGAGTGCGGTCCCCTTTCCCCTTACCCTCTCCATCCATGCAAAAAACAAACTATATCATTACAAAACTAATGATTAATATTTTATTATAACAACTTAGTATTCTATTGTTTAAAAAAAAAAAAATCTTTATTAACGTTTTTCTCGTAACGTGGGAAGTAAAACCATTATTTATGACCAATTTGGGGCATTTTCTTTTAATCATCTTATCTACGTATGTTATAAGTGAAGTAAAAGTTTGCAAAGATCTACTCGTATCAACCAACCTATCTTTTTTTTTTTTTTTTTTGCTACAATTATCCTACTATTATTTTTTCTTAAAGTTGTGACCATCTTTTTGTGACACTCTGTATACAGATATGAGCAGTACCAGGTACAAAATTTATGCATATAATACAATATGCATGAAGTTAAGTACTAGCCACTTCCACATTATTCACAAAGAATCTATAGATGGATACAAGGGGGACCCCCAGAATTATTCTTTCCCGGTGCCCCTCATAGCCTAAGTAGAGCCCTGATCGTGTTGTGTTGATTATCGATCACCAATTGTTTAAAAATTAAATAACAATGGAGTCCCGCCTCATCTAAAATATTAGCAATATTCGGCAAATATTGAAAATTTCTAAACACTTTTTTTTTTTTTATTAATTGATATAATTTCTCTCATTACTATTTGGAAAAAGCTGAAACGTAATTTTTCCCATTCCATCTGAACAGAACGAAATAAAATCTATTGCTTTGCTTTTCCAGACACCCCTGAAATTAGTCTCTCTCCCCCCCCCCCCTCCCCCACCACCACCACCACCAGCGCGCCTTCCTTATGTGGTGAGGTCAAGAGGTCGTGGAGTAGGGAAAGGGGAGATACGTTTCCTTCCCTTCAAAAAAAACCCAGAGCTTGACCACCGCCCTACGATTGTACCCCAACACTAGTCCCTTGTTCGGATTGGAGGATTTTCTGTCAATCACTTGTACGTTATTGACGCCTACACAACATTTACCAAGAGGTATCTTTTATGAGAATCGATAAAAAAAATGACTGCAGTGGAGCCTTAACCGGAATCGTGGATCCATTTTGACCCGGCAACCAGTATTCCAGTAATGTGGAACAATTTAGCGATTCCGGTTAAGGGTTAACTTTAACTACGTTAGAAATTCTTGTGAAAGAAAATGGATCATGCAGTTATTGAATCAACGAAGCCTATTTTCTCAATTATTAAATTAAAAATAATAATAAATCCTAATTTACTTCATGTCTAAAATAAAACTTTCAAGCAAGACAAATTCTTAACACCATGTAACACCTACGACAAAAGTGACAAGATTACCCTTGTCATGTTTGCAAGTGAATTGCTCTTTAGCGACGATTTTTTTACGGCGAGATTTGAATGACTTTTTTTTACAATTTGATCAGTTTATATTCATAGGAATTCAAAAGGGGGGGAAAAAATGAAACATTCACAAAACCAAAAAAAAAAAAATCCATATTTGTGGCAGTTGAGCGTTAATGGTAATTTTTGAGCGCAATGATATCTTATAAGAAAAAAAATAACAGTAAATTTCTTTCTTACATTTCTACAAATTATTAACTAAATATATTTAATATTTGATTATTTTTATCAAAAATAATCCAACAACACTGACTGCCGAAAAATTGGGTCACGCTTTTTTTTTAAATCTGTAACTGGTATCGGAAATAACATTATGAGTGCAGCCAAACCCTAAATTTGTTATTTCTCTTGTTAAGGGATTCTGTAGTGAATAAGTTATCTAATTTTTAGGTAGCTTTCATTACAAAAAGCTACCTATTGCAGCCGTTCGGAGGAAAGCGATTTCAAAAAATTTTGGTATATTTTCATCGATCATGACCCCCAGACCCCGAAACCACCCTCCGTTCAAAATTGACATATATATATATATATATATATATATATATATATATATATATATCAATATATATATATATCAATATATATATATATATATATATATATATATATATATATATATATATATATATATATATATATATATATATATATATCTGACATTTTTAATATATATATCTGACCTTTGTCACACTGTAACTCTCGTATTTATGAACCGATTTGGATGTAATTCGGTGTGTACATAGTACATACTAATGTCTCGACCGAGTTCGTTGGCCAGCTTCATCCGCTATTTTGTTTCAAAATGGCGGCCATTTAAAATTTTTAAAAAAATTTAAAATTTGAAATGTGGTACCAAAAAATAGAAAATGGAAAAATATTTTTTCATATGTATTTGACCTATATACAAAGATTCCGGAGCAGTTTTTGTTTCGTCTATATCTTAAAAAATGGCTGAGTTATAGCATTTTGAATTTCTAGCATGGCTGACATTTTGAAACGTCCTGATTTTTGTCACGTGATAACGGGCGTATTTATGAACCGATTTGAATGTACCTTGGTGTGTACATAGTACATACAAATATCTCGACCGAGTTCGTTGTTCAGCTTCATCCGCCATCTTGTTTCAAAATGACGGCCATTTAAAAAATTTTAAAACATTTAAAATTTAAAATGACATACCAAAAAATTGGAAAATGAAAAAGATTTTTTTTGTATGTGTTTGACCTTAATACAAAGATTCCGGAACAGTTTTTGTTTCGTCTATATCTAAAAAAAACGGCTGAGTTATAGCATTTTCTATTGTGGCTGACATTTTAAAACGACCTGATTTTTGTCACGCGATAACAGGCGTATTTATGAACCGATTTGGATGTAACTTGGTCTGTACATAGTACATACCAATGTATCGACCGAGTTTGTTGGCCAGCTTCATTCGCCATCTTGTTTCAAAAGGGTTGCCATTAAAAAAAAAAATAAATTTAAAATGACGTTTAAAAAATTGGAAAATGAAAAAGATTTTTTTATGTGTTTGGCCTTGATACAAAGATTCCGGAGCAGTTTTTGTTTCTGAAAATTTGTTCTTTTGTTTATATCTTAAAAAATGGTTTAATTATAGCACTTTGAATTTCTAGCATGGCTAACATTTTGAAACGATCTTGTATTTGTCACGCGATAACACACGTATTTGCCTATTTCGATGTAAGAAGGCATGTGGATAGTATACATCAATATCTCGACCAAGTTCGCTGGCCAGCTTCATCAGCCATCTTGTTTCAAAATGGCGGCCATTAAATAAAAAAAAATTCCATTTAAAATGAGATGCAAAAAAATTAGAAATTGAAAAAGTTTTCTTTCTTAAGTATTTGACGTTGATATAAGGATTCAGGAGCATTTTTTGTTTATCTTTATCTTAAAAAATGGCTTAGATATAGCAATTTCAATATCTAATGTGGGTGACATTTTGAAAAATCTGATTTTTTGCCTACGACAGCACTCATGTATATCAATCGATTCCGATGTGAGTGAGCATGTGCACAGTAATTACTAAGGTCTCGACCAAGTTCACTGGTTAGCCTCATCCACCATGTTGTCTTAAAATGGCAGGCACTTTAAGAAATCGCCAAATTTGGCAGCCAAATATAAGTGACTTTAAATAAAAGCAGCTTGGATAAAGCTGACTAATTTCGCGAAATTCTTATTCATAATGATTTAGTATTGATAAAAATTAGTATTAAATCTCCTATATTCAGTTTCCACTAAATTGAACTTCGTGTATTTGAATAAAATAAGATGGATTTTTTAAAATAAGGAATATGAAAGCTACATCTTCCTCCCGGCACTGGCCGGAAGGACATTTGTTCTTTTTTTATTACTGACAGTCATTATAATTAAAAAAAAACTAAACATCCACCTATGTGGGCAAAGCCGTGAAGAGATTAAAAAGAAAGATTTTGTTTTAAAACCCTTTTATTTGTTCTGCTATACCATTTCTTCCTTTTTATTATATTCTGAAAAAAAAATTCAAGGCGAAAGTTTGTTTTAAAATTTATTTTTTCATTATCTTTAAAGAACATCATATATACAACTTTTATTATTTAAAATGTATAGCTTAAATTTTCGTGATTAAGATAACAATGAATTATGAGATGCACCATAAAGACGAGGGGTTTTTTCCCTCTTTGTGTTTGGTTGCGATTAAAATTTTTATTTTTATTTTTTAACCATGGTATGTATTTAACTTTATTATGAAATGTGACTGTAAAAAAATTTGTTACTTAGTGACAGTTTTCCAATTAAATAATAAGTATTCCATCTTTTTACTTAATGCTAAAAAAAATTATAGAAATCTATTAAATAAACAACTGAGCAGCAGTGTTAGGCGAAATAATTGGGCATGATTTTCAAAACCTTCTGTTTTTTGTGCGGAACTAAGTTTCCTTTTTCAATTTCTACTATTAGTTCACACTCTGCCTATATTTATTTATTTATTTATTTATCTTGTTCAAATTTTCAATCGTTCATAAAATAATTATTATTCATCCTATCAAGTTAAAATAAATTATTTTAAATTTGTACTGGATGACAATTGGTGTTAATACAGTTTTTTAAAATATTAATTCATTAATTAAATTTTAACTAATTAATTTTAGTTTTACATGGGAGAGAAAATGGCGGCCATTGGTTATTGAAACATTTAATGAATCTTCATATCTATAAGGGGGTTTACCATAAGGGGGGGGGACCCTGTTCTGTCGCCAAATAGAGCCAAGTTTGTGCCAACTTGGCGATATATCGCCAAACATGGCGACCAAAATAAATCTCCAAAAGTGACGCCAACTTGGCGATATCTCTAATGTTTCGCCAAATTCCCATAGACTTCCATTGTAAACCTACTTGCTTATAGAAATTCAACAAATTGAGATATTTTAGCGCAACAAAAACTAATATTAGCTTAAGGGATTATATTAATTTTTTCTTTGATGACCTAAGTAGGAATTGACTTTAAAAACAATTTTTATATTACTTGTTTTTTTTAAACTAATTAACAGTGTAAAAAATAATAATTTTTTATTAATATAAGAACACTGGTTACAAAACTAAAAACACGTCATGCGCAAGTAAGCTTGAAGGCAACTTTTGGCCTGATCTCCTCGTGAAATAATTATGCAAAATTGAAACGATATAAAAAATAATTTTATATAAGTTAATAAAATAATCAAGTGATATGCTTAGAAAGAACAGGTCTCTAATTTACGTAAGGTTAAATAAAGATCGCTGAAATACATTAAAAATAGATTGAAAAGTGCAAAATAAATCTTTGGATTTATACAAAAGTAGATTTCTGAATATAGTTTATATAATATTTGGAAGTTCATATTAATATAACTTTTTAATTATTTAAAATTTTAATGAAATTTTAAATTCTTAAGAATTGCATAAATCAACTTTATTTCCGGTTACGACTTTTTCATATGTTAATGCTACATTTTTTGACAAATGCCCAATTCTTTTTTTAAAGCAATCCTTTCGTTAATTTTTTTCCCGTTTTTCAACTTACAAATTAATTTAATTTATTAAGCGGTACATAAAATTATGAATTTTCCCGATTAAAGAGTAGTAGTTGCAAATATGAACATTGACATTTTACTAGAATTTTTTAAGAAATGCATGATTTTTTTTTTTTTTTCTCAGGCATTTATTAAGCATGGGAAACTATACTGCACTAGGCTTTTAAAAAACTTATTGAAAATCAAATCAAAATTATTCTACAATATTTTATTGCATTAATCTATACAATTATCATCAATATGAAATTAAAGTTCTGAAATTTTAAAGAAGTGCCCTTTTTTATGCCGCGACTCTTTGACGAAAACCATTTTGTTATGTTTTAATTTGAAATTTAACTCTCATTTGATTAAGCTGTAGATGAAAATCAAAACGAGAATACATTTAATTCTACATATTTTAATGATCTTTTTGCCACAAAAGGGCGTACCTCACCGTGAAATTTAATTTTCATGATACTTAAAATTTGCATACATTTAAAATAAAATTACAAATTAATATTAGAGGAAACGCTAAAATATACCAGTACCATACATTCATAATGTAAATTTGCATGTAATGAAATTCTAAATCTTAACATATACAAATTAGACTTCATGAAGACCATATGCCATAAATTATGAACAATTCAACTCGCACTTTATCTACACTAGTTAATCAAAATTCGCAGGCGTATTTGAGATAGACCCCAATATGATTAGCCCATTAGCAGTTTTTATTGAGACTATTCTTACATTATCTGAATCCTCTATAATTTTGTCCTACGCGCTCCAACTTGCACCTACATGACAGATCCTCATCTTTAATTAGAACCGCATTTTTTTGGTTTCACATTATCCCTTAAAAATATCAATTTGTGCTGAAACTTAAATGACTTGAATAGTCATCAGACCACTTTTACCCTCTATGTTGGGTTGACAGGGTCGTTCCCTGCCATCTAGATGTATAATTAACTGTTTCATGTAATAAGTCGGGCTTTGGAGTTGGGTTCAGTGGTCTACCCATCAGAAAAATAACTAAGAATCAAGGCCGCATACTCGCTACAAGGACCTCGCATTGGGTCCATTTGATGTACCTTCACTTTTACTGATCGCTTTGAGAAATTCCCCGAGAGTTCGTTTGTTTGAGCAAACATTTTTCTTTAAACGATGCTTAACTCATTGATTCCCATAAGCGTCTAAAATTAGGAGATCACGGAGAAATAAATTTCCACATTCTGAAAATGAATATCATTTGCAACATTTTTCCCTGGCTTCCACATAAGTTGTAAAGCTCTTCAACTCAGAGATGTTTCTACCGGTATCGGAAAAAATAAAAGAACTTTTTCACTCCGAGCAAAAAATAATTTAATGCACCTATTAACGCGCTGGAAGTCACTAGCTTGTTCGAGATGAATTGCTATTGTTGAAAAAGCATGTAAAAATAACCTTGTATATTTTTTCTTGTATACTTGTGTAACCTTGCATATTTAACTCCCTTGTGTTGCACCATGGTTTTTATGACAAAGGGACCACAGAAATCATTAAAGCAATTAGAAAATTAGCAATTTTGACACTTCCTCTGCGTAAATATCCCCAAAACCGATTTCGAATTACAGGTTTATTTTTAACGTTCATTAACGTTTCACCTACTTAGATTTCTACCACTTACAGACTAAATCTCTTGCTAAAACACAATTAAGTAATGTTTTGACGCTTGTTTTTTTTTAATGCAAATAGGCCTTACTAATGTTTTTAGTAACGTTTGCTACAGTAATGTTTTTAGCGTCTTCGCGTATGTTAGAAGTTTGAAGGAAAACACCAACTGGAAGAACATTTTCTTTGACCAGGGAAATCGATTTCGAATTTTCTCAAAGATTTCTTTATTTTATGAAATTTTTTTAAAGTTTCTTACGATAATTAAGAAAATTAAACTGATCTTCCCATGAGATTAGATGCAGCTCTTCCTTTACCAATCAAAATGTTACCCGCCTTCCTTTATGTTTATTTTGAGGTTACCTATAAACCTGCAAATAAAAGTCAAAATACGACTAAATTGAATGAGATATTACTAAATTATGACTGTCATTCCTGATAAGTCATCAACAAAATTAAAGTTCAAATCAGTCACTAAAACTCTAGTTTCCTTTGAATTCTTAAGTATAATCTAAGAGGTATTGTTAGACAAGTTTGAAAGATGAAATGGCACTATTATGTTCATAGAACGACATTGATAGACACATTTAGTACTTTCCAGCTCCTGCACTTCTACATAGATCTCCAGTAAAAGATGCAATATACCTCCACTCGACATATGGATATAAAGTGCTGTTTTCCCTTACTCTGACTACAATGATATTTAGACTTTCGAGAGAGGTCTTATTTAGAGGTCTTAAGGTCTATTGTGGAAGCAGAGCATAAGTACATATTATCGAACTGCACTTAAAAACCACTCATCTCTTTAGGCACTAGGTGTGTTAGCAGATATGTTCTTGACAATTCTAAACGCGGTCGTAGTTAATGCACTTAATGAGGTAACACGCCTTCAGTGCATAACTTCGTCTTTAACATTTGTTGAACATAAGTAAACTTCTATACTACAGACGAGTTCCGATGCATAACCAACTCCATGCAACTCAATTGTAACAGCATTAGAAATCAAAACAAATCTTGGTCTTTTGGCGACATTGAGATATTTTATAAAATTTATTTCACTCCAAACAAAATTATTTGACATTCCCTTTGATCCCATGTGTCAAGTATATGTTGCATTCAGTTAGATCATGTGGAGTTATGGGCATCAGGCCATCTAGGGTTTTAAGACCATAATCGCTGCAAAATAAATTTGTCCTTGCAATGACCGACACTTGTAAATGGTCGTAATCACGAGCAATGGAGGAAAGGAGGATTCTTCTCTGAGTGACACCGTAGAGCTAATCTATTTCAAACTTGGTTGTTAAATTATCCAAATTAGGCCACCACAAACAACACTATCACAATTGTGTGAAATTAAAAGGTATATTTTGAAATTTGGCTGTTTTTTAATAAATTTGGACGTATGGACATTCACTCGTGTCGCTACATTACTACTCAATCTAATGAAAATTTTGGCTCTAATTGTAAAGACTTTGTCAGAGCAAGAACAAATGTCAGCATACGTATCAGCAAGCAAAACAGCTGAAGAATGGAGAAAATTCCTTTTTCCCTCTTCAGTTAATGCTCTTGAAGTTCTACTAGACCGAAATGGTGCACATGATGTGCCGTAAGTGACAGCTTTAAATCTAAATGCTTCAATCAAAGCTAAAATCAAACTCCTATATTTAAATCTGATTTGAATAGTAGTGGGGGGAAAAAGTAAACACCCCTACTAACACTGCAACTATTATAATGGAAGAAAGTGAGTGGCACCAAACGATTGGAAATAAAGTCTACTTTTAAATGATACTTATAAAATTTTCTTAGGGGGTCATGTACAAATCAAAACCAGACCAGACATTGTTTTTTTGTCTATGGAAACACCCAATTTTGACACTATATTTTAAATCTTCTATTCAAACTATGATTTCCAAAAATGAGCGCATGGCCACAGGTTACTTCCCAAAGGACCCCTTTTTTGCTACGAGAGTTATCCTATCGCCTTCTTTCCTATCTCATTAAGGAATATAGAAAAGACACAATATATTTTACATGTTATACTTTGAATAAAAGCTTTTGTACAAACGCCACCTAAGCAATTTATTCTGGCGGAAAAGTGGGAATGAAAAGAAAATTCAATTTCAATGAATGTATGAATTAGAAAAATTTATACCAAGAACAATTATGTAAAACACTTAGAAGTTATCATTCTCCTAAAACAGCTTAAGTAGCTGTCACCTAGTACAAGTCCCTCCTGTAATATATTTTAAACATTATGCATAAATTGTACCTTTCTGAGCTTTATATAATTCGGATTAAACTTGACAGAATATTTGAAAAATTCTAGTTTTTAATATTAATTTTTTAAAAATTAATTACAGTTAGAAATTGCATGTTAAATATTTAGAATAAAAACAATTGCTTAAATGTTTACTCACGCTGGCTGACAATTTACTAAAGTATTTTGAAATTTGTTTGAAAAAGTTACATACTGAGTAAAATTTTGAGAAAATCTAAAGTATCAAGTGACTGCTCCTCCTAAATTCATGCAGATGTAGTCACATTGTGTAATTTTGCTTGTAACCTATACAGATTCTTTTAGTATATAGCAATCGATAAATTATTCGAAGTATTCTTAGAATTTTAATTTCAATATTATTCCTGTTTAGATTTCAGCCGGAAAAAAATTAGAAATTTCCACCCCCTAAACATAATTAACGTTCAATTAGGGTCAAATGACGGTAAAATTTTTCAAGAGTTGCCCAACAACTTTTATTGGGACATCCCTCCCTTTAAACAATGAAGTTATACCACGGTTGAAACATTTTTTTTTTTTTTTTATCGTATGTATTGTATAGTTTTAACTTTGCAAAATCTGTGATTTATAAATATTGAATGTACCTTATATTTTTTGAGTATGCTGTGTTTGTAATGTTTTATTTCGAATGAGACTGAAATGTTTGAGTTTAAATGAGGGATGCACCGAATGTTCGGTATATATTCGGCCATGCTACCGAATATTCGGTTGGGCCGAATACTTTCGTATTCGGCCCACCGAAAATCTAAATATTCGATTTTTTAACCTCACACAACTTCTACTTTTAACTGTCAACTTACAAAGATATTCAGAATAATTGGAAGAAATGATGCATAAATGTAAGTTGCTGAACAATGGCTCGTAAAAAAGTCTTTTGCTTTTACGTAAAAAGAATGTTTCTAAAGAAAATGGGAAAAACTTTCTGAGGTGACAATAGATATCAAGACAGATAATTTTCGTCCAAAACACCCCTATCGTAATCCACTTATTCAGTCAAAAATGCAGTGTATACTATCATCTCACTTCAGGTCATACTTGGATTTTTGTTTGTTACTTTAATTCTATTTTTAATAGAGTTACTGTTTGTTTTCGGATAGCAACCCCCCCCCCCCCCGCGCTATTGCGCATGCGTCAGGTCTGCTTTCATTTTTATAAAAATAGGGGTGTTTGGAGATTCTTTAGCTGCATTTTTTAAGAATAAGCTTTTGAATAAATAATATCGATTTATGTAAAAACGTTTTTGTAGTTAAGATTTATAAAAAACGAAAACGCTTAAAAAATTTAAAAAGTTGTACAACATTTTTGCTTTTTGCGAAACAACTCTTTTTTTTTTCTCAAATTATATTAAAAAGCTTAACTTGGTACAGGATTACGCTAATCTCTTGCTTCTCGGTGAATCTTTTTAATAGTACTACAAGAAACCCCGCCAATTTGACTGGCCCTTTTTGTAGTATAAGCTATCGGAACGATTAATTCCACTTTTTCTGTTTCTTGATCACAAAATTGAATGACATTACATATAATTTACTTACTACCACTCCTGAAAGATTTATTTCTACTCGAACTAGCCATTTGAACACTAAATATATATAGGAGTTTTAATTTGAATTAAAACGAGATATTAATAGAATTTTAAACTTCGATCGGAAATAAAAAATAACAAACACGCAAGCGCTAATCTTAGGAACAACTCAGACGTGAACACCGAAGTAGAACTTCGGAAAATGCCCATCTCAGCGTAACACCCCTTTAAATAGTAACGTGTGCTAGGCGCGGCTTTCGAAAACGAACAGTACTTTGATTTCTGTGAAATGGGATATTATTACAAGAAGTGTTGGTAATTGTGTGTATAAAGTTTTCTTGAAAAAGTTCTTGTTTATCAAAATGGAAGGATCTGTGTTAAAAAATAATGTAAAATTGTTTTTTTTTTAATTTAGCATTTTAATAGCGTTAAACTTTGAAATAAACTTTAAATTCGGCTAGACGAATGTTCAGTATATAACAATCAGTATTCGGCCAGACGAATATTCGGTATTTGGTTCACATACATGCCGAATATTCGTCATTCTGCCAAAATTCCTATTCGGTGCATCCCTAGTTCAAATAATAAAAAAAAAAAAAGAATTTAAAAACAAATGTGTTCATGTACATCTATTTATATAAAATCCAAGTCTCTGTGTGTCCCTCACGATTCCGGTAGGACCGCTTCATTGAAATGAGTAATTGTTGAAAAATACTAATGCAGGATTACCACAGTAGCGCCAAATATTGGCGGTAAATAAATAAAAATAAAAAAATAAGTTGCGGCAAAAATAAGTTGTCGTATATGAAGCCAACTTGGCGATATCTAGCTAATTTGGCGAAATTCCCATTTAAAACCATTAATCTTTCATAAAAGAGGTCACCGCAATTTAATTTAAACTCCGCTCTTTTAAGGTTTTTTTTTCAAAATCTATGGGTGAGAATTTAAAGTGTAATATACGAAAATGTAGATATTTACATCTTCCTCCCGATGCTATTAATAAAATAATCACCAATAAACGACGCTGAGCTCCTATTTGTGCTCCTAACTGCGCGATTTTAACGTGCTTTAGATACTTTTCCAGTATAGGTGCATTGGCGAAGAAGGAAATTTGGCAACATATTTTCCGGGAACCTATCCACTGACACGCATTTTTTTTTTCGATAATTTATACGATTTATTTAACATATAAAAGCCATTTATATAATTTTATACAGAAACAGAAGTAATTTGGACATTAAAAAAACATCAATAATATACATATAAAATACATGGTACTACTTAGATATCCCGTCGACCAAAAATCAATAACCAAACTATCAGATTAAATGCCAATAATGGTTGATCGAAAATGTCACATTCGTTTAAGTTTAAGCAAGTTATACGTGTTTACGTCATCAAGTGATTTTTATTTCGACGTTTATTCGTATTTTTATTAATGTTATACTAATTCCTTTGTTCTTTCGTTATTTAAAATAAAAATTAAGTCAATTTGTATAATTTGGCGAGTGATTTGGCGATTTATATAATTTGGTGAATTGGTCGACGGGATAACTAAGTAGCGACAAATGCATATATAAGCAAACTAAAAAGCTCATCAAGTTTGTTTTCATAGCTGTTTATATGATTTGACAACAAATCTCTCTTTTTGATGCCCGAATTACACGAAGCTTTTATAAAAAACGCCAAAGCCCCAATAGTGGAAAAGTACCAAACTGTCTGTTACTTTGCGCTATAGTTCGTACAATATGACAGGGGGGAGGGGGGCGAAAAGTTTAAACAATTAAATATGAAAGTTTCTGTAAAGCAGTATAAGACTAAAAAATTAAGAATAAAATAATGCAAAATAAGAGTAAACAAGAAAGAAAACCCATGCATTAAGCATAGAATATGAAACACATTTCAACACTTCCAGAATGCTTTAATAAAACTTTGTTATTTAAGGAAATAAGGTAAATAAGATAAGTAAACATTTTAGAAAACTCATTAAAATTTTTTTAATTGATTTCAGCAGTTACCGTCCATAGCCAATAGTACCGTTATTACACGCCACTATTTAGCTAAAATTTAATTTAAACTAAAACACTCTTAAAACTACTGAAATCACATTTCCAGATATTATCATCCATGGACGGTTGTGTATCCAATTCTTTGCGTGACCCTGTATATCATTTTTATCTATATTCTACAAACATTTCTTAGTAAACTCAATGTAGTTCAGCATAAAGATGCATAACTCCTCTAAAACTACCTTTAAGCGATTTACTCTCATGCTCAGTAATCCTTACGAATTCTTTTGTGTAGCCCTGTATATGAACTATAACATTTATAGACACAGTATTGTATGCATAAGTATAGTGAAATATAAAAGCGTGTATCATAATTAAAAAGCATTTCCAGCAATCATTGCCTATTTACAGTACTTCGGAGAAATGTTTGTAGGCGAGAAAGAAGTTTGGCAACGTACTTTACCTATTTACTGTTTCTTACTCACAAGCAATTTTTTCCATGGGTATACAATTTATTTGGTACTACTTAGTTATCCCGTCGACCAAAAATCTATCGCCAAACTATAAGATTAAATGCCAATAATGGTTGATTGGAAATGTCACATTCACTTGACTTGAACCAAGTTAATAGTGTTTACGTCGTCAAGGGATTTTTATTTCGACGTTTTATTTGTATCTTTATTAATGTTATACTAATTTATTTGTTCTTTCGTCATTTAAAATAAAAATTATGTCAATTTGTACAATTTGGCGAGTGGTTTGGCGATTTATATAAGTTGGCGAAATTTGTCGACGTGAAAATTAAGTAGTACCATTTATTTAACATAAAAAAGCTATTTATTCATTTTTATAAAGAAACAGTAGTTTTTGCAGAGTTCTCATGTACGCATTGTGTTTGGCGAAATTTTTTTTTCTGACGCCAATTTGGCAAAAATCTCGCTTTCGAATACCAGTTACATATATATTTTTAAATTATTTGCCATTATTTGGAAAAGGAAATAACAATAAATAAATAAAAGTTTAGGTACAGATATCATATATTGGCGCGAATTTTTTCTGACTCCAATATCATATGCGCAACGGATACTTAACTGGCGCCAAAGTGTCGTTATTTTGCTTGATATTATAACCCGGATGTTGTGTTTATGCTGTTGATGTTTTCGCCATGATACATAATACATGTATAAACAAATTATACATAGAATGACACAAAATGTATAACGCTTCCGGGGTTGAACTCATCCGTTTCCTGATAATCCAAACGCGGCCACGTTAGGCTTAAGTATCCCGATGCCGTATTTGCCGACTGCCTTATTTAATCTGTTTATCTATTTGTTGTGTAACATATTCTTCTTCAATTTTTCTCAAACCTTCAAAAAGTATACAATTATAACGCTTTAAGATCTAATTTAAAAATAACCAGATACCAACAACATGGTTCCGATGTATACAAGCGATTACCGTTGCCATTCATAAGCACAAATTACAAATCCAAAAACAAATGAATGACTCTTTCAGCTATTCATTAAATGCTCTTAAAATATTTTGCAAAAGCATATTAATATTTTGAAATACGTTTTTCACTTTTGTTTACATTTATTTACAGTTTGAATTCAGTATACACGGTTAAAAATATCGCGAAAAATTACCTCTGTTTTTCAAGGCTATCTATTTTCTGACCAATGAGAACACTTTATGGTGTTCAGTGAATATAGCTATATTCGGTGATTCATTCCCGTGAATTATTTTGTACCGGATTAACGTTTCCTTTCTAAAAACAAATGTATTTCAAATTATTTAAAAGCTTTATTATGGTTTTACAAATATTTTAAGAGCAAAATCGGATGTCGACCGCATTTTTTAATGATTCGTTCAAAGAGTCATT
Source organism: Maratus speciosus (assembly GCA_963932465.1). Taxonomy (NCBI): domain Eukaryota; kingdom Metazoa; phylum Arthropoda; class Arachnida; order Araneae; family Salticidae; genus Maratus; species Maratus speciosus. The sequence goes on from OZ010792.1 coordinate 584,226,809, forward strand.
CAACTGCTTCTGGATTTGGAATTTGTGTTGTACATGTGGCATCACGACACACGAGTGAATGTTGATTTGATTTTCAATCTTAAAACGTTGAGTAAAACGTGCTTTCTTTTCCACTATTCGCAAAAGTTACATTTTTAGACAGATTATTCAAAATAAATTAATATTTATAAGAGATTACATTCAATTATCTAATATTCAGCTGCGATAACTTGAGTTAAAATTAGATTGGTAGCTTTATCTATCCCTATATGAAAGTAAACAAACAATTGATTCATTCGTCTTGAACTTTTAAAATATTAAAACAAACGTTTATATGCTCTGTTGCGCCATCTGTCGGTAGTTAAAAAAAAGAAATTTTCTTTTTAAAATGTTTTTTGAATTCTGAAGACATTGGGGGGAAAAATGAATATTTCTTATAAAATGAAATTAGAATATCAGAAATATGTAATGCCGTGTATTACATATATATATATATGTATATATATCAATGCATTATTATAATAAATAAAATTTTGTATTTTGTAGGAAAAATAAATTTGTAATTTAATAACAGAATTTGGGAAAATAAATTGTTAATGTAATTAACAGTTGCAATTTACTTATGTGATAAAAGATGAGTTTTAATTATCAAAATTTATTACAGGTTTCTTTTATGCATGTTTAAAAAAAATCGGGATTTTCTCTGTTCAACTTTTTAAAATTTAAGTTATATAATTATTATTTTGGCAATTAATAAAAATAAATAAGCTTTCTGTTGGAATTGTCTTTTATTTTACCACATACCATCAGATAAAATAGTTAATTGACAATATGTTTTAAAATAACATTATTAGTACTAATTTGAATGTTTTCGTGAAATATTTCTTCAAATTTTGTGAGTGAAGTTCATTTGCATACTTTATATCAGTATTTTACCAATTCCATTAATAATTTTCTTGCCAATTAAATTTCAATGAAAAATGGGCTGTTTTTACTTTACCCCACCTGACCCTATTAATCAGACAAGACAAAATTTATTACTTCACAATTCTTTTTATAATGCAATGCTATATAATTTTTTTGAAAATGCAAACACGTCATTCTGACGGGCTATATTCTAGTATAACAATAAATACAAGTATAAACAAAAATAAAAATTCATCAGGTTTGTTTTCATAGCTGTTTATATATTTTGCAACATATCTCACTTTCTGAAGTCCGAATCGCGCCAAGCGTTTTTAAAAAATGAACTATAATGGAAAAGTACCTAAATAAATAATAGAAATAACCAATTATATAAACGAAAACATTTTATTTCGAAATCAAAGAATTGTTTTTATTTCGATTAAAAAGTACATGTATCCTAGAATAACTTCAGTTGAAAGTACTTTGACAGCTTAATATCTCATTCTATAAACCTAAACAAACACAAGTGATTCATTCATTGTGAACCGTAAGAAATATTAAACCATTGAGGTAATCATTCACAAAGTAAGTTCTCCAACAATCAATGGACAATATTCTTATGACGTCATAGTAGGTAAAATGGGGGGCGGTATGTATCGTTTGTTTATGGTTTGAATTCACAAAGATTTTATTTTGCAATGTCTCTTAGTTACATTACTTTATTGTCATATTTATGAGCTCAGAATAAAAGCATATTTTTTCATTATTTGGTTATTAAATAATTAAAAAAATTATAAATGTATGATTTGAAAAATTTAAATAATTTGCTTTGTTAATACAAAAAAATAACATTGGCGTAATAGCGGGTTTAAGTGTTAATACTAAAAAATAACATTAGCGTAACAACAGGTTTAAGTTAAATAAGTGTAACTGTTTAATTCTGTTGAAATATTAAAAATAACTGTATTTAGATTTCAGTAAGCAACATCATGGCCCTATTAAACTTTGAAGTTAGAGGAATTACAACGTCATTTCAGGACCTTTCTTTTGGAGAAGCTTTTCTAAATTCCACATATACATAGAAACTCTTCAGTGTTACAAATATTATTCCTAGGACTGACATAACATGAGAACGGCCGGCAATTTTACACAAGTTTTTGAAAACTACTTTATATCAGAAATTTTATTAAAAACTGGTTACGTCTTTGTTATAGCGGCCCACACAATTATGATTATGACAAGTTGTAGCCAATTTCGCCAACGTCGTAACCAAGATCGTGAAGCACACCCGTATAATACCATTTCATTAAATCGTATACGATAGTTTAATAGTTTTTACATTACTTCAAGTGTGTAATTTATTTATTTTTAAGAATTAAAAATCTAAATTGTCCAATATATGAATTTAAAAAAATGTAAACATAGATTGAATAGGCATGACCGCAAAAAAGCCTCAAATCCGGACAACACTTGGAACTAAACTGGTCTTCTGCTATACACAGTTTTTTATAAATGTGTTTCGTTCTTAATATGTGTTATTTTCATCTATCAGTGCGGAACAAGCGAGAAAAGCTTATATTCTTGCATATGAGTTGTATATATCTTTATGTCTAATTTTCCGTCATTTTTGACGGGCTACCTTTCTAGTATTGATATAAAATGTAATGTTCATTTCGTTTTGTTCATTTAAAAATGATCTTTTAATAACTGGTCAGTTCAGGTCCCAGTTTAATAAATTGGTTAGTGGCATTGGGTAGTCTCCAGTGGTGCCAACTTAAAGGAGACCATGGGGCGCGAGCCCACCCAATAATTTGTTTTCTCCGACCACTCAATTTCAATTGTTTTAATTCGTTCTTTTTTATTATTATAATTTATTTAATCGCACAAATGAAATTTGGTTTTATGAACTTTCTCAAAATAGTTTTGTTTGAAAAAATAGTAAGGACATCCATTCGACTTACAGGAGCACTGAAAACCCCTTCAGCTGATGTACATCTAGATTTCTCATTAAAACAAATTGCCTGCTTTTTTTGCCATCTCTTTTGATGTCTTGAATTAAAAAAGCACTTAGGTGACTAAAGTGTATGCTTTTCTTGACATTGTTTTTTTTTTCGCTTTCAATAGTTGGCGATTCTAATGTTATTTAAAATAAATATTAATGTATTTAAAAGGAAGAACTTACAAGAATATAATTTAATAAAATTATTTATAAAATTATAATTTAAGAATGTGCTTAAAAAAACATAATGAATTTCGAATTATCATTTTTAGTCACTCGCTTCTCCCCTCTCTCCACGCATACAAAAAATTATATGTGCTATTTTACTCAAAACATTTTGAGCCCACCTAATATTTTTGAAAAGCTGGCGCTACTGGTAGTCTCAAAGATTTTATTTAAAAATGTATATATATAAACTTTATTTCTGCCTAAATACGCATATTTGTATGTGTAAGAAAGTAAAATCTTATTCCCCTCATTAAGATACTAAGGAACCTAAATTTTGTAATGATCGAAATTTTAGGCGTAAAAAGGAAATTTCGTCCTCGAACAAATAAAGAAAAGAATACACACACACAAAAAAAAAGTCTGACCTATTTCCTACTAAATGTCAATTTATACCATTTCAAGCCCAAACCTTACTTCTGTTTTGGTGCATTTTACTTCTTGCAAAATGTTTTGAGTTTAAATGATTTAAAAAATGAAATGAAATAAATTAAAATCAAGTGGATATATAGATCAGTTTCAACTGACGTCACACTCTAGCAACCAACTTGTTTGGCTATCGGTTTTTCCGGTTTTTCTCCATTTTGATTGGTTAAGCGATAATGGCTAAAAAACCGGCGAGTTTGGTTGGTTATTGAAAAACTTTGGTCACGTGGTGATGTATCGATAGAAAATGCAATTTTCAGTTTGTTTTGTCAATTTAAAAATTATTTTTTATAAATTGTAAATTTCACTTTCCATTTTAATCAGTTGGTGAGCGACCTTCTTAAAACCTGTCCTTTTATCCTACTGTTCTGCTTAAACATATTAAAATTTGTTGTCTTTCGAGTCAATTTTCTTCAATCAGCAATTTAATCTTTTTATGTAACGCTTTCATCTCTTAGATCATAACGCAACTCCATGGTAATCTGCATACCTACATGTTTCTCGCGTGACAAATCAATTTTCCTTCTCGCATTCACGTGTGATTTCACTACATACGAGGTACCAATATCGCGAAGTGTCCATATTTTGATTCCATATCGAGCAGGTTTAATTTATATTGCTTGAACGGACAGTCCTCCAAAATCTACAAACTGCTCATCAACTGTGCTATTCGCATTTGCATTATACATTTTAAAAAGTATTCCTACTTTTTTTTTTTCAAAATTATTCCTACAAATTTTTTCTAAATTCTTGTATAGCTGCATTTTGTGTTCTCACAGTACATGTAAATTTCCAGCTGGGCGAAAAATACGCGGACCAGGATTCGAACCAGGGACCTCTTGGCTGTAGCCGCCAATGCTCTACCATCTGAGCTTATCTCGTATTAATCTAGTATTTTGCGTTCTGGCCTATCGTGATGTCATCAAAACGTAATGCATCCGAGATTCGAATAAACGTTTCTTGATCATTGAAGCAAAAAAATAGGCGTACCTGTTTCTGAATTCGATAAGGTCTTCTTTGATTCAAAAAGTGACTTGCAAACACCAGCCAGTAACAGTAGCAGTTCAGATTTTTAAGGCACTTTTGAGATTCTTAAGGGCACGTCTCAGGTTCTTTAGAGGCTGTTCTCAACTGCTCTGCACAACAAGCGTAAAACGTTAAGATACATTTACAAATTTATTTTTTAATGGAAAGATGTAAAATTGGAAAGCCTGACCATGGAAGTGATTTGGAATCAAACTGTGTTTTCCATTTTTGGATAAATAAATTACCTGTTGAGTTAAAAGCATATTTGATCACGTGACAAACATGTTTTTCGCCCTTTCTTCAGTGGTCATTCTATTTTCGCGCGGGAATTCGGTTCAAAACGCCCACTTTTGCACTATTTTCTGAAAGATCTATTGCGTTTGCAGAAAAACTAAAAAAACAGCTCTATGACATAGTTTCTGAACAACACTTGCTAGTTCATGCATTTCCGAACAAAAATAAATTAAAACTTATGTCAAAAGTTGCCCTCTTGGATTTGAGAACAGCCTTAAGGTCACGTTTTAGATTTTTAAGGGCACATTTTTGATCTTTAGAGTAAAAAACCCTAGACAACATTGAGGCAGTTTTTATTATGCAGTTAAATTTAATAAAGAGGAAAGGCACTTTTTTTACTGAGACAAGAAGGGTGCAAATCTTTTGGATGAGGGGCAAGAAGTGCGCTAATTGTTTGAATGGGGGGCAAGAGGGGTGCTGTTATGTAAAAAAAAAAGGGCAGGTGGGGCGCAGCATCCCCGTGATTCCAGCATCCTACCTCTGGAAATTCTGTATCTGAATTTTCACCATGTGAGTCTGTAGTTGCATGAAAACTGTCACCACTTGTATAATTTTCTTCTTTTGAAGCTAACGCGTCTGAATCAGACGCATTTAGCATTTTTTGTAGATAGTCGTCACAAGGATTACCTCCTTGTTGAGATGGCATAAGAACCAAAAACCGCGATGGTGAAGTATAGGGGAGACCGGGGGAATGGCGACACCTTAAGGGAATTTAAATTTTTTCACCTCGAAAAAATGTTTATTTTTTAATAGTAAAAATTCTAAAGCTGAATCATGATCTTTAGTATCTGTATAAATTTAACCGTAATCATAACTGTAAAGTAAGCATACATAAAAAAATATTTTTTAAACCTCTGCACAGTGGCGGGATTACCCAGGACACTGGGGTAATTCCGCCACTGTACCGGGGTAATGCCGCCACTCTTTAATGACCTAGTACATGCATCAAATGGATACTAGGAAACACACAACTTACTGAAAATAGTTAGAAAGCAATGTAATTGAGCAAAATAATGGTTAAGCTTACAATTTACTTCATATTCCAAAAGTCACTCTGCTGAATCGGCTCCACAACATTAAAATGAGGCCATTTCTCACCCGATTTGCATGGTGGCGACATTACCCCGAGAGGACAATATGGCGGAAATCCTCAAGCAAAGCCGAAACAAGAACCGAACTTCTTCAACACATTACATCAAAATGTCGGCGAATGCATATAGTTTACGGGTCATATTATCTTAAATACCTAACGTTACAATAAAAGGTGCTTATCTCTACTCATTTGAAGCTCCAAAATAACAAGCAACTAGATGAAAACTACATTTTTCACTAGAACAAAAGAACGACGTACAGCAAAGTCACTCTCACTTTAGGCACTGTTTATATTGTTGGCCGCTATAGTGCAGGCACATTCACTATCTCAAACTGCCCTTAGTTTTTAAACTAGGTGGGGTGGCGGCATAACCCGGGTTGGCGGCATTCCCCGGTCTCCCCTACGTCAATGAAAACAGACGCACTATCTCGATCTCCAGTTCTTTAACAATGTTTTGACTTTCAACTTCATTTTATCATTGTAGAATGAGTAGAAATTTAAATCTATGCTTTTCATTGGCCAATGAGCTTGCAAATCCGAAAAAGTTTGTCCGCTGGGAGGTCATGCAACCTTAGAGATGAGTCATTTGTGCAAGTCATTCATGTTTCAATGAGAGCGGATACTTTAGAATCGTGTCATGAGGATTTACAAGTGTAAACATTTGGATTTTACAATGCTCATTACAATACCATTTAATTTTGAAGTTATAAGAATAACATAATATTCCTAACTGTGAACTCATCCCCTTTTGAGCAAATATAATTGAGTAAAAAGTCATGAGTCATTAAAATTAATTTCGGCTCAAGGAGAACAGCAGACTTGGATAATCCGCAGAACTCACTTCAATTTTTCTTTCGGGTGAAAAAAAAAATCATTCCTAAAATGACTTTATTCGCTAATGCAAAATATAAAAAAACATTTCATCCATTTCAAATAGAAATTTTAAACCTGAATATTTAATGTAGTTTAAAGCTCAGCGTCACTAAAAGTGTCACCAAAATCCGGTTTATGTTTCAAGCAATGCGTATCTTGACGCGAAATATCGTAATCTACACCAATATTATAAAGAAGGAAAGTTTGTGTGGTCGTTTAGAGGGATTATATGTCTGGAGCTTCCTTACCGATTCCAATAATAATGGTGGCAAAATGATGGTGACTACTTCTGCTCCAACACAGGCCCTATAGTAAGTCCGTACCACTACTTTCGTAAGGATGGAAAAAAATAAACATTCTAAAATTGATTTTTGTGATAGCTGGAGCTACAAACTTGAAATTTGAAATGGGGTTAAGATACAGATTTAGTTTAAGATACAGATGCTTCTAAGAAAAATTTCTAAAGAATTTGAAATTTACAGGAGAGAAAAAGTTCTAAAAATGTTCAAAATTACTATTTGTTTTTAATTGTTAGGGCTAGAAAATTGAAATTTGGTAAAGTTGGTATATTGGAGAGTAAATGATCGCACAGAACAGTTTTTTAAACATTCGAAATTTTAAGAAATGCAGGAGCCGGAAACATTCTAATATTTGATTTCTGTGATACAGTTCAAATAGAAGATTGAGGTTTGGCATGGTGAATACTTTTAAAATGTAAATGCTCGCTGAGAACAATTTCTTAAAAACTTCGAAATTTAAAATAGTTAAATAAGCGGAAAGCATTCTAAAAGCATTGCATATTACGATGTAAGTTGGAATTTTTAAGAGTTTTTTAAGATGAAAATGTTCGGTATAAATAGTTTATGAAAATTTTGAGATTCATAGGTGTGAAACGAGCGAAAAACGTTTTAAATTACGATTTATATAGAATTGTTAGAGATATAAACTTAAAATTTAATAAAACTGTTACTTTTAAGACGCAAATGCTTACACACAGTTTTTACAAGATTCAAAATGTAAAAGGTTGCAGGAGTATTAAACGTTTTAAAATTGTGATTGCTGCGGTTCTTCTTGAGCTGGACTTGAAATTTTGCATAGCTTGCTTTTCAGATCTAAATGTTCGCTAAGACCGGTTTAAAAAATATCGTAATTTTAAAGGTGTAAAATGTGGGGGGGGGGGGGGACATTCTGAAATCCTTCTAAATTTAGATTTATTTTGATTTGGTTAATAACAAACTTTAAATTCGACCTGTATTGGTTTGAAGATGTCAATACTCGCACAGACTAGTTTGAAAAAGAATTTTAAATTTAAAACAGGGGTTGTTCATTTATGCTTTAGTGATTGATGGGCGTTGCCGGTGATTGAACCAGGCATCTCATGAACAATAGGTGAGAACGTGAGCATCGATGAAAATGTCAAGCTAGTAACTCGCTTTATACTGTTCAAGCGAGATCAGATAGCTCCAATAGCAAAGAAATGGGAGATGTTACTGTAAAGTTGGAGTATGTAAGTACAATCAATTTCTTAGCCTATTTTGTTTATCCTTAGCAGCTTTTTTATTTTGTATAAATAGTCATTAAATTGTGTTTTTTATAAAGTGTGTGATAAGAGGTTCCTCTTAGTGCAAAATGAGTGAATTTTTATTATAAAGTGAATTCAATGAAATATATTTTACACCATTAACCCTTTATGCCCCGATTTATGACTTGTTATAAAAATAACTTGTTATGAAATTCATTTAATACATTGATTAGCAGTAAGGCAGTTTAGAATGAGTTATTCACACTTTACTTATCTTGTTCCTTCGGCATGATGGGGTTGCACAAAAAAAATTATTTTTAAAAGGATTTCTTTTTCATTTGCATCTTTTCAGCTTTCTTGACGTTAAAAAGTTGTGGGGTTTAGTTTGGAACTATTTCTATATTTCTATAGTAAGAGTATATTTCTATAGTATTTGTATATTTCCTAATTCTATAATATACTAAAAAAATATTTTACATAAAAGATTTGAGTGGAGTTATAAATAGCGCACAAAATCCCTCTAAATTCAAGTTTAATTATAATTGGCAAAATCATTCTAAAACTTATTAAACGGTTGTGTCACTCTTCTAATGTAGTTTAAAGAATTCACGGAAAATACCTTAGAAGATGAAATTTTCATGAATTCATAATTTGAGACATAAAAGGTTAAAATGCTTACAGCGTTTAATTCGTACTGTATCTGTGGACGTAGGCCAGCTTTTCGTGCTGCAATTTTTAAACAATATTTTCTCATACTTTTTGTCATTAAATTTTAGTTACCTATCAATTTTACTGAACGTGTTCTAGCTAAATGTGAGGGTACTATGTCAAAATTCTTTTCAACCAATCTTCGTAGGATATCATCGTTGTATGTTTTTCTGTTCATAGAAACCCGGATGGTTAGCATCCAATATATCATACCGGAAAATGAACGCCCATTATTAAGAGCTCAAGAAAAAATGTTGTATAACACGATATAGTCCATGTCCACACATAACAGTTGATAATCTGACTTGGATCGCTCTTTACTTGTGACACGTTTCTGCTGATGGGTGCCATCTCTGTCATAAATGTTAGCCTGTATCAATACAGGTCTAATACTCTTATATTACAATTAGCAGAGAAAAGATAAACGTGCCTTGGAAGCTACTTGCAGTAAAAAATTGTGTGTTGATTTTATAGGAAATCGAAAAGTCATATTGGTGACGGCAGCTCTTTATTAAGCTTCATTTCAATCAATGTAAACTTTATTTAAAAAACTTTCAAAACAGCTTTCAGTTTAATAAAATTCCGAGCAAACCTTGTTAAAAAGAATAAGTATGGGATTAAAATTATCTTGGATTAAAACAGCATTAAACATCATTACATCTGGAGTTCTTCAAAACAACTTAAATTTAAGTCATAACTAAAAACCGTTCAAATAAAATTTAAACATCGCAAAACTCTAAAACAATATCTTATTTTTACTTCAGAAACTCAACCAAGCAAACTTAAGCATATTAAAAATCACAACAATAACTTTAAAAGAAACGAAAAGAAGAAGCGTTACGTTTCACTATCAAAAGGCATTTATATCTTTGAAGAAATTAAACTGGACGATTCGACTACATATGAAAAGAAAGGTGCTCAGTTAAACTGATAGCATTGAGCTCACAGGCTATTCACACTAATTGTATATTATACTCTTACTTCAACTCTCATTTTAATAATGCCCCTCAAAAAATAAATGAAGGGGAATAGCCCCCGTTATCCTCCTTTATACTTAACCAATGAACCTCCAAATCTAATCAAGTAAGCTCCTTAACATAATAAACTGATATGCCAAATTTGAATCAAATCGGATAATTCTGCATGAAAAAACAATTTCGCTAAATTAGTCTTAGCTCCCCCATTTCTCCCTTTATGCTGAACCAATGAACATTCATATCTAATCAGAAAAGCTCCTTATCAGAATGAACCTAGAAGGGGAAAAAAAAAAAAAAAAAAAGTGGATAATTCAGCATGAAAACCAATTTATCTAAATTAAGAGGAGGGGACTTGCCTCCCTTTACCCCTTTTATACTTAACCAATGAACCTCCAAATCAAATGAAGGAAACGCCATATCGGAATAAACTGGCATATCAAATTTGAAGCAAATCGAATAATTCTTCATGAAAAACCAATTTATCTAAATTAAGACGGTGGGGGGCTAGCCACCGTCCCCCCTTTATACTTAACCAATAAATCTCCAAATCTAATCAAGGCAGCTCCTTCACATAACATACCGGCATACCAAATTTGGAGCAAATCGAATAACTCTGCATGAAAAACCCATTTATCTAAATTAAGGGGGGTAGAGACCCCCTTTCCCCCCTTTATACTTATGTAATGAACTTTTAAATCTAATCAGGGAAGCTCCTTAACATAGTAAACCGGTATACCAAATTTGAAGCAAATCGAATATTTCTGCATGAAAAATCCATTTATCTAAATTAAGGGGGATGACTAGCCCCCTTTTCCCCTTTATCCATAAACAATGAACCCCCAAAACTAAACAGGGAAGCGCCTTATCAGAATGAACCTAGAAAAAAATTTGAAGCAAATCCGATATTTCTATCGAGAGTTATCGCGTTACGTACATACATACGTACGTACATACAGAACCGGCGGACACATAAACTCTCAGGCTTTGATAGCCTGTGAGCTAAAAATGTAGGTTTCAGAATGGACAATTACGGGACTAACGCGATCTGTGAAACGCAAATGTTTAATACCATTTCTTTTAAGTTAATTTATGTTTCAGGAAACAATTAAGATTATATCCTAGGTAATGAATAACTCAAAGTCCTTTAAATATTAAACAATAGAAAGAAAAAGTTATTAAATCAATGTAAGTTTATGTAAGGAAGGTTTTAAACCCATATTATCCATAAGTGAAAAGTAAAACCGGCTGATTCACTAACAATAACTTTCAGCAGTGTCTCACTTTTTGTATACCGCTCAATAGCATTTTTACTGTAAAAGTCATTTAGAAAAGTTTTGCGCCAGGAATAGATGTGTATAGATTTTTGTATCGGGTCAAGGATTAAATTTGTAGGCGAAAAAAGGGCAAAGTTAGTTGATAACTTAGAAATATAAGGAATTATTTTATCCGAACTTCAACCATAATTCATCATCACCTATCGACGGGTCCTATTCAACGGTGACCTTGAGTTCATTATTGTGGACCAGGGATGGCGAACCTATTGCACGCGTGCCACAAGTGGCACGCTGCAGATTATTTTTGGCATGGCATAGATTCAGGTTCTACATAAAAATAGAGTAGAATTTCACAAAATGCATTAATTCATCTAGATGTTGTCTCTGTTTATCAGACATCGATTAGTTCGGCTGATTTTTATACAGATGGGAGAAACTGAAATATAACTTAATGTATCCCCATCTAGCTCAATATTGTGTCGCAAAATTTTAAGAATAAGATTAAAAGGCATTATAAGCAGAAATAAGCAAAATTATAAGAAATTGGAATTCAATTCCAGATACTAAAAACTGTAGATTCTGGCGCTTGCTATTTTGACAGTTTTTTCTGCGAGACTCATTTTTTTTTTCGGAAATAAATATGAAAAATTCAAGTAACATCTTGTGAAATGATTCTAATTCAACTTGCTTTCTCTAAAAAATAACTAAGTATGAAGCTGATACACTATGACGCAAAAGTTTAGACAACGAAGAAATTCTTACATACTTTGAAAAATATTTATTCAATTTTCAAATCACTGCTTGAAATTAATGTGCTGTACATATAAACAATATTTATAACAAAGAAAAGTGGAATTGTGCATATTGCAATAAATTAAATGGTAACAAAAATAAACTGCTGTCTCAAAAGTTTAGACACAAATTAAATAAAATCGAAATAAACAATTTTTAAAACCTGGTTGCGCATCCATGCTTATATATTACGTCATATACACGAGATTGCATGGAAGAAACTAAATCTTGCATAGTTTGTGGATCGATATCGTACCATGCATTCTCAATAGATGTCTTAAGTTCCTTTTCAGAAGAGTATTGTCTAGCGTTGCTATAAACTTTGCGAAACATGATGCTCCAAAGGTTTTCTATAGGGTTAAGATCTGGGCTACATGCTGGCCAGTCGAGAACTCTTATATTATGGGAATTAAACCAAGATTTTGAATGTTTTGCAGTGTGAATTGAAGCATTGTCTTGCTGAAATTCCCACTGAGGACCCCCTAGAAGCTCAGCAAATGGCAGTAGGTTTTCTTCTAATGTCTGTGTATAATGCTGTGAAGTTTGACGACCACTGGTGAAGGTCAGAGATACTTGTCCATTATAGCAAAAGGCTGCCCAAACCATCACCGAGCCCCCTCCTTGTCTGCGACTAAAAAAACGTCGAGGTTCCTTCCGCAAGTCATGCCAATACGATAAACAACCATCTGGACCATCCAGATTCCACTTTTTTTCATCGCTAAATATGACTGACTGCCATTTCTCTCCATATGACATATGCTTTCGAGCCCACATAAGTCTTTGTAACTTATGATGTGGTTTCAGAGCTGATTTCTTCTGCATTTTGCTATAAACGATTGTTCCTTTTTCCAAAATTCGTCTACGAATCGTATCCTTTGATACAGAGAGTCCCGATGAGCTTTGAACTCCACGTACGCTCATTTGTTGAGTACTCGCTAGTTTTTGTATCAGGCGATCCTCTCGTACATTTGTCACACGTGGCCTCCCAGACCGACATTTTGTTTTATATTCGGAACCACTCGATAAAACTCGATAAACAGATTTTTTTGACCTATTAATAATAGCAGAAATTTCAGAAACGCTCTTCTCTTCACCTTTCAACTGCCAAATCCTTGAAACCTCATTCACTTGAATTTCTTTAGCTGTCGGCATGTCGACTATGAAGCGCAATCGTTTGCAGAACTTAAGTACTCCAAATTTGTGACATCATCGATTCTAAATTTGCATATGCCAGCGAATATTCAAAGAAATTTAGAATAGTGTCTAAACTTTTGCGACAAGCACATTTGAATTTTTATGAAAAAAATTAGTATTATAGCAAATAAAACGACTGTCTTTTGTACATAGCATTTTAAATCAGTTTTTGAATATATTTACAGGTTTTTGTAATTCTGACGTCATAATTCTACATTTTAAAGCTGAATGACGTCATTGTCTAAACTTTTGCGTCATAGTGTATAAATGATTTGGCATATTTAGAATTATTTTATCCAAACTTCAACCCTAATTCATCAGCATTTCGAGATGGATCCTTCAACGGTGACCTTGAGTTCATTATTATGGACCCTTAATTCTGGGCGAACTCCTGCGTGACTCGTGTGTGAGGTAAGAGTGATCTGTACGAAATTTGGCGAACCTATTCTATACTGTCTGCTGCGTCATAATACTACAGCCAAATACTACACTATTAATGTTTCGCGCATTCTGCGATGTCGCAGTTCCACGTAAGAACTCGTACTTCATAATAGTGCGAATTTCCGATCATTCCATTTTCAACAAAATTAATATTTTTTAAATGTTTTAAATATTTCTTAAAGCTTCCAATGATTTCTTTAAACAGGCGAGATGGGCAACTTCCCGAAAAACAGAGCGGTAAAATATTAAAGTCAATGTCAAATGATAAGCTGTTAAAGTGGGCAATATTATTAACTACAAATTTCATCCGGGACGACCTCATAAAATGATTTGAAGGCTGACCAGAACGTGCCCGTTCGAAGTTCAGTGTCAGTCGCCTGATAACTCGTAGCTATATTCTGAAATTCATTCTTCACTCTCATCCCCATTCCTCTTAGCAGTGTGTCCCCTTTTATAACCTCACAGTGAGATTCACTTCAGTTCACTATCTTTCGTTTTGGGAAGACTTCTTTTTACATAACTATTAACATGCAAAATGAATGCAGTTGCGTTTTATTTCCCGAGGCATTCAAATGTCTTAACTCATATTAACAAGTTGGAAATTGCTCGTCAAACGTGGCAAATGAGGTGCGTTCGTACGATAACTAGTTTTATAAATATTTTTTCACCGCATATGGTACTGAATGTACTAGGGCGAGTCGGAAAAAAAGTTTCCCTTGGCAACTGTGGACAAAGGTGTGTATGGAAGACAAAAAAATATAATGAAACATCAAAGATAAGACGTAACTTTATTTTTACATAAGTGCCAAGTGAGTTGAGACATTTGCTATACCCTTTATAAGCTTCATAAAGCCCTCCAGGAAAAAAAAACCAGGGCTCTGCGATCGAAAGAAGCATTGAACGGCTTGTGTGACTTCAGCATTGCTTCCAAAGTAGTAGTCAAGTATTGCTTTCGTCTGTAGTGGCCGTGCACGTCCGCCAAACTCGGTATGTCTAACACTTGTTGACGCCCCTCACTGAATTGGTTGCACCATCTCCGCACCATTTGTTTCGACATCACATCTGCCCCAAAGACTCCCACGCGGCGGTTATGGATTTCTGCTCCTGATACTCCACGTGCCCATTCACAGCGGACAACCGCTCTCACTTCCTCATTTGACCACGAATTCAAAACGTACTTTCTCTCCATATCTGCTGGGACCACAATGATGCAGAGCCCTGTTTTTTTCAAGGTGCGTTTCTTGAAGCTTATAAAGGGGTATGACAAATGTCTCAACTCACTTGGCACTTATGTAGAAAAATAAAGTTACGTCTTATCTTTAATGTTTCATTATATTTTTTGTCTTTCATACACACCTTTGTCCACAGTTATCAGGGGAAACTTATTTTACGACTCGCCCTCGTATATTTTAGTGCACTTCAATAAGTGCCTATCCATTTCATTCTGTTCGAAAGGCTGTCACATCATTAAAATGCACTTGAAATCATTTTTTTTACTTTCTTCTATCTTTACAAGAAGAAAGTATTGGATTCATGAAAATTTTCTAATTCCGGTTTTCGACGGATTTACACATTTTAGAGGTCAGAGAACCCGAAAAACATGTTTTTACAAAATGTCTGTGAGTCTGTCTGTGTGTGACACAAATTTTGTGGCCGCTTTATCTCAAGAACTAATGCACGGAATTTAATAAAAATTCATATTCAGTTAGTCCCTGATACAAACTGATGCTGATTAGTTTTTGGTGCAAATCGCTTAACAGGTGGCGCTGCTATGCTGCATTTTTCATGATTTCCGAAATGGCTCTATCTCAAGAACTAATGCACGGATTTTCATGAAACTTCAGATTCAGTTAGCCCTTGATAAGACATGATGTTGATTACGTGTTGGTGCAAATCGCTCAACAGGTGGCACTGCTATGCTGCATTTCTTACGATTTCCGCAATGGCTCTATTTCAAGAACTAATGCACGGAGTTGCATCAAACTTCAGATTTAGTTAGTCCTTGATATGACTTGATGCGGATTACGTGTTGGTGTAAATCTCTCAACAGGTGGCGCTGCTGTGCTGCATTTTGCACGATTCCCGCAATAGCTCTATCTCAAAAACTAATGCACGAATTTTCATCTAACTTCAGATTTAGTTAGATGTTAACACAAGTTGTTGCTGATTAGGTTTTGGTGTTAATCGTCCAACAGGTGGCGCTGCTATGCTTGCATTTTCATGATTTTCGCAATAGCTCTATCTCAAAAACTAATGCACGGATTTTCCCCCAAACTTCAGATTCAGTTAGACTTTGACGTAAGTGGTTGCTTGGTAGTTTTGTTTAACATAAGTTTTGGTGTAAAGTACCCAATAGGTGGCGCTGCTAGGCTGAATTTTGCTGGATTTACACGATTTCGGAGATAGCCATATCTCAAGAACTAATGCACGGAATTTCATATCTATAGAATCCTCATGATGGGCATAGATTGCCGTTTAATTTTGGTAGTGTGATAGCGAATTTTCAGGTATTAACATGCATGAGATAGAAGAAAGTTTTGGGATTGGTACAGTGGTGGTCAAAATTATAAGGACAAGACAAAAATCGCCAAATCTTGGCTACATTGCCCTGAAACCTATGCAAATTTAATGGCTGGAAACCAATGAAAAATGAAGAATATTTTTATAAGTTTTTATGGAAATATGTGGAAAATTCATATTCATAAAATATATTATGCATTTATACAGCCATCTGATATGGACAAAATTATAAGAACAACTGTATTTGTGTGTTCTAAAAAGTAAAATTTGCATGTTTTTAGCTCTGCACCACGGAACTCCTGGACGATATAAATGCTTAGTAAGCGTTTGGGATCGTCATATTCTGTTTTTCAGTCATGCCGCCAGGTAGAAAGCTTTCGGAGTTTGAGAAAGGGAAATTGGTTGCATTTAAAAGTTCAGGATTTTCTGTACGCCAAATTGCGACAAAACTTAATAGATCAAGAACGGTTATTTACAATTATCTTAAAAATCCCGGTAAATATGGACGGCAAAGGCATACAGGTAGGCCATCTTCTGTTTCTGTACGGGAGAAAAGAATTATAATAAGGCGAGCTTGATCCAAAAAACAAACGTCAACAGAAATAAAACGTGAATTGAACTTAGAATGCAGTGTTCGAACTGTTTGACGTGTTTTACAAAAAGAAAAAAGGATTCGCTATGGTAAACATATGTCATGACCGCCTCTTACAAAAGTTCATAAGAGACTGAGGATGGAGTTTGCCAAAAAATGCATTACTATTGGAAAAAAAGTGGGATGATGTTGTCTTTTCTGGTGAGAAAAAGTTTAATTTGGATGGAACAGACAGTTTTCGCTATTTATGATATAATCTTCTTACGGAAAAAGAAATTTTCTCAAAACGTGCATTTGAAGGTGACTCTCAGTAATGGTCTGGTGAGGTTTCACAACTGGTGGAACTACTTCAATAGTTTTTGTGCAGGGTAGAATGAATTCTAGAGTTATACTGATGCATTGGGCGATAATCTTTTACCAGAAGAACCGTTAATAATGAGTGGAGACTATTTTTCCCAGCAGGGCAATGCCTCAGTACATGTTTCTCAAACTTCAAAATCGTGGTTTGATGCTAATTTCGTGAAACTACTTGATTGGCCGGCCAGAAGCCCTGTTCTGAATCCAATGGAAAATCTGTGGGGTATTCTGGCACACGAAGTATAGAAAAACGGTATACAATAGCAAATCAAGCAAGAGTTCATGTCCTCCATCGAAAAAGCCTGGTCAAAAAGTTCTAAGAAAGTTCTTAAGGAACTGTCAAACTTCATGACGTCAAGACTGATAAAAGTGATTGAGAAGAAGGGGGAGATTATTAATTATTAGTGGGTTTTTACAAAATTTTGCAACAATTATATATTGAAAATTTCAAACCATTCGGTTGGGTCGTTTTTGCTCTGTTATATGCGGACAGACGGACTGAACGACGACTATAGGTGCTACGTATTTATATAATTACGAATGCACCTAGTAAACAAAACCCGACTTCAATTGCTTAATTACCCGACTGCCAAGAAGGGTTGTGTGTTTCGCGCGTATCTGGGTATGTGGATTTCTTTACACCCTCGAAACATCCCAACGGCTGGACGGATTTTAATGAATGAGGTCTCTATTAATTCGTCTTAACCGTTCGATGGTTATAGGCTAGGTTTTATTTTTATAAATTCAAAAGGGAGGCCATTAAATACAAAATGGCGGTAGAGACGAAAAAAAATCTTACGCACCCTATTGAGTGGCCTATCATTGGATAGGTCTTTCAAAATGAAGGCTATGTTTCATTGACTGTTTTACAATCAGAAGCTCCGTTTAAATAGGACACAACTTGGAAGTTATGTAGGTAGGATCTGTAGCTTTATTGCAATTTTAATCTTCATAGACCTCTATAGGCCTCATCAAAACAGTGTTTATAGATAGGAACCGACAATTAAACACAACTTAAAAGTCATCAATACAAGTAAATTAAAAAAAAAAAGGTAAGTAATATAAAAAATAGTTTCGCATTGATGAGAAATGATTAATTAGTTCGCTTTTTACGCATTCGGGTTTTTTGATTTTTTAAATTTAATTGTTATTTTATATTAAATTCAAAAGGTTGGATCCTAAAATTTTCTTATTTCCCATACATCTTAATATTCCAAAAAGTAGTTACTTCGTTATTATTAGTTCAATACTTTGATTTTCACCTTAAATTTCTGCTTCAGCTCATTAATTGGAATCTAAACGAGTTGAATCATGATACTTATTAAAAGCGATAGTTTATAGTTATTCTGTCGTACAATCAGCTATTTACAAATAGCCAGCCGTCTTTGCAGAATGCGACGCTCCCTTCGCTGCAAGAGCCGCCGATGGACGATAAAACTGCAAAAAATTAGAACATAATACAAAAGTCGCTATTGAACCGCCCCCTTCCGGCGGAATGTTTCCAGATTCAGGGAGAACCTGCTTGCTATAGCCAAAAACATACGCAACTAGTTGGATGTGCCCATCCCAAAACTTTCTTCTATCTCATATTTTAATATTTCAAAATGTTGCTACAAATATGTCAGTATTTCATTTTTATTAGTTCAATGCTATATCAACTTTGACTTTCATCGTAAATTTCTGCTTCAGTCCATTAATCTGAGTCAAAACGAGTTAATCTCCATCGTGATATTTATTAAAATCAACAGTTTACCGTTATTCTGTTGTATAACAGCTGTTCTCTGATAGAGAATAGTCAGCTTATCAGGATGGGAAGTTCCCGTCATTTCACAAGCCGCCGGTGTATAATAGAACTACGAAAAATCAAGAAATTGACACAAAAATCGCTATTATACTGCCCTCTTTCGGCAGAATATTTCCAAATTCAGGGAGGTCCTAAAAATTTGGTTCAGTTCTATGCACAAATTCATACTTTTCGATGGTACAATATTGAAAATGGCACAAAAATAGCTATTACAGCGCCCCCTTTCGGCGGAAATTTTCCAAATGCAGCGAGGGCCTTCTTGCCTTGTCCAAAAACATACACAAAAAATCCAATCAAAACTTAAGAAGATATTAATAAGTTTTCATCATTCTATTGAATTTATCCTCATGAATTCAATGATATCCCATGACAGGTAACGATTTTACGTCGCCATGGTGACGACGTTTTATTAATTCCGAATAGTTGAATTGAATCTATATATAGATAATCGTAATACATTTTGTATTCCTGCCTTTTTGCTTAATGGTGCACAGCTATGGCACCAAGATCTGATCTGACTACTTATAAAACGAGTTAGAGTACGAACGCAACTCAAGGACCACGTTTCACGTACAATTTCAGACTTCTTTGTATTTAAGTCTGTTAAAAAGGGATCGAAACATTATTTTCAAACTGAATCAGCAAAAGCCAAAATGATAACTTTTGAATTGCAAATTTCAACCCTTTGGCACTTATATCGTAGATCTGGAGGGAAGAGTTCCATATTGTGTGCTGGTTTTTTTGGCTAGCTTTTTTTGGCGATAAATGTTTCTATGTGGTTGTTGCGATCTTAAACTTTTGGGGTTGCTTTCTTCATACTTACGTGGATTTTATCTTCGGGACGTCAAATCTGCAATGGCTCTTTGGCGCAATTTTGGATCTTTCCGCCAATCGCGCCAACCAGCACACAATATGGAACTCTTCCCGATCTGGAAATAAAGGGGAGTGGGGGGCCTAGTTTTGCAATACATTTTCGGCGATATCTCTGAAAAAATACCTAGAATTGAAACAAATATATTTTTTACTATTCAGTATTACGAAATCGTCCTAATGATACGTAAAACACAATACATTTAAAAAAAAAAAAAAAAAAAAAAAAAAAAAAACTTAACGGATCCCACTAATTTTTTTCTTAAAAATGTGCGATTGGCTCATAATCTACAAAAGTGGGGGAGTGAATAGCATTTTATAACTCTGGCCAGTTTGAACTTTCCGCGTTCCACCCTTTTCGAGAAAACGCCTGTCACAAATGGGCAGACAGTCACGGGATTGATCTTGCAATGTTTTCGTCTTTATGTTTTAAATACAGAACCCTAAAATATAAGAGAATTAGAACAACGTTGTCCCATTATTTAATTTGACTTTTTTTTTGGGGGGGGGGGGGGCGTTCTTTTCAAAATTCGAAATTGGATCGTTTTGTAAAATTCTCCCCTCCCCTTCCGTTTGTCACATGCTTATTCGAAGAATTGTTGCTTTTTATAGTAAAAAAGATGAGGCTACTATTTCCAAGCACGAAAACATATTGATTTTAGTCAAAGTAGCAAGGGATATAATACATTTTTTTTTAATCCGAATACAACGACTTATTTGTTTGGATCTAAATCACGTTTAAACCGATCTGGGTTACAGGATGTAGATGAAAGCATCCTCGAATATACTTTTACATGTAATACATTTTTAGTATTATCAAAATTCATTTTCGTATAAAAAGTAGCAAATATGCATTCAATTAAAATTTTGAAATGTATTAAAAGCAATACTTCAATAGAGTCGTCGTGCCAGGAGTTAACCGAAGAAATCGCCAAAGTATACGATTGGCAGAAGCCTATTTGATTGTTATAATTTAGTGGTTTAAGCGCGTAATTATGACTTGTTTTAAATTTGTTTTATTTATTTAGATTTTATTTAATTCATGGGTGAAGTTTTAATTTCGTTATGGAATAGAAGACGGAAGCAAATGCTGAGTTATTTATATTATTTTAAGTCCAAACGGATTTATCTTTCGATCCATCTTGCACGCGATACAGATAGGTTTTTTAAAAAAAATTATACTTAAAATTTATTTTAAAAATTTAGTAAATTGCAATACATTTTTCAAAAAAATTGCATTTGAAAATATATTATCCCCCTTTTCGATAGTGTAAGAAAATGAAAATGTGCGATGTTTGGCAGATTAAAAAAAAATACTACAGTAAAAACGAAATTGAACTGTCTGCTTTTGAGGACGTCAAAATGACGTCAGCGCAATAGAAGGACACGTCCTTTATAATATCCACGATGGGTTCCAAGTCGAACTTCAATCAGGTGATAGATCATAGCTGAAAACCATTTTTTTCCGAAGCTCTCCAATAGATTTTTTATATTTTTTTAGAATTTTCCCTATCAACATCAAAGCCATTTCTATATAAAAAAAAATATGAATTTTACAGTGAAACCTCCCTGTGCGACCACCTCCCTGAACGACCATATTTTCAGGGAACGGAATTTATTCCCATAGGCTCAAATTAATTTTTCCTCCATTCAGAGAGCATCACAGTTAAACTCCCTCCTTGAGCGACCCATTTCTTTGAAGAAAATGAAACCATTTTCTTTTTTTTCCTGGTCGCTTGAAGAAGGTTTTATTAGAAAAATAATTTCGGAGAGCGCATAATTCATCAAACTTCTAAACTAAGTTTACATTTTTTTTATTCCGCTAACTTTTAAGTGTTTAAATCCCTTTGTGCCTTTTTAGGCAATGAATTTAACTCTGATGACAAATTAAGAATGGCAGTCAATAAACTCCCCTACCCTATTCTGTCAGGAAACTCTCAAAGAAATAGATAAATGAATGAAATCGTCATTATTTGATCCCGTCAAAAAAATTGCATTTATTTACTGAATTTCGAAAGGACTTGGAAATAAAAGTTATAAAAGAAAAAACCGTAGAATCAAAGCAAATGTCAATGGTATCCATTTTTTAAACTCTGAAGTAATTAACTTATGTAATTAACTTTTGTTTTGATACTTAAATTTTAATATTTTTTCCTAATATGAAAAATAAATTTTAGTAACTTTGTTACCTTTTTTCAACAATTAAAATCTAGATTTAAACATGACCTCCATTCAGAGACCACCTCTCGGAGCGACCCATTTTTATTGGAACGGAACGCGGTCGCTTTAGGGAGGTTTTACTGTATGTAAACGCATATTAAATAGTGACACTTTATTAAAAGCGATGCTATCGTGTTAGCCGCAGGCGAAGAGATAATAGCCGAAAAAAAAAAAATCTTAATATTTAGCTGATAGCGATCTTCTTGATTCAGGTAATTTTAGGCGTTTAAGCGCATAGGCCAATTATGTTTTATAACTTTTTTTATGTACATTATTTTACTTATTGACGACGTTTTAATTTTGTTACGGAAAATTATCCGGAAAGAAATGCACTATCTATATTATAAAGGACAAACATATCTGTGCGTAACGCATACGTCATTCTGCGAATGGCAACACTTTGAAATTTGAAATGAAATTTCGGTTTTGCAATTTTCTCTACTGCAAATTTTTAAACTTCTAAACATCGTACATTTAAAATTTTTACACCGTCCTGTAACGAAAAAAAATTTCTTTTAATTGCAATTTGTTTGAAAGCTGTATCTCAATTTAATTTTGAGATATTATTTTTTTTGTACTTTTTAATACATTTTTTGTAATTGTGGCAACTGAAGAAATCCATCTCTGTTGAAAGTCGTGGAGGGTTGAAAATAAAGGGAAACTAATCACGGAAGAAAGAAAATAATATATTACTGTACCTTTTGTTGCCATTTTCTCATAAAAACTGAAAAAATAAATTGAAATTAAAATACGTGCTATGTCAGCGATTTTTTAAATTTCTAAATATCACACATTTTCAATTTTTAAACCGTCAAATAGAGAAAAAAATCTACTTTCAAATGCAATTTGTTTGAAAATTGTATCTTAATTGACTGAGTTATTATGGTTTTTAAAATAACTAGCCACCCGTGGCGACCAATTTGGCCTCCCTTAAATGTATGCTAGGCCTTGTATCATGTTACTTTTATTCATAATTTAATTTACTTGCTCAATCCTTCGCCAAATTTGAAGATTCTGATAGAGAAATCGAGAACTCCCTACAGTTATGTTAGTCGGGCACAGGTGGTAAATCGCCAAACATTGTACTCGTCGGATTTTTTTTTTCATATTTCGTTAATTCAGATTAAAATATACTCCTTTCACTCATTTTATTTAGAATGGATGACTTTCATTTAAAAATAAAATCTTTAAAATTCATGACTTTCACTTTAAAAAAAAATTCTCTAAGAAAAGAAAAAGAAAAGAAAAAGAATAAATAATACCATAAACCATTTAATTTCAACATCAAAGCATTGTTTTAATTTACCCCTCGAAAAATAAAAAATGCTGTTGGCGAGTTAGAAAAATGCTATTGGCGAGAATTGCACCCAGCTAACATAAAAGTACGAACTCTTTGGGATCATGGACACTTTTGTGTAGTTTTATTTGAAAAAAATATTTTGATTAAATCGGTTGCCAGAAAAAAATTTCTTTTCTCGCCACGAACCTTTTCTCTATTTCGCCAAGTACCTATACTGGAAAAGCACATTCATTTATTTTATTTATTTATTGTATTTTAAATTAGATGAATAAAAGACGGCACAGGTGTCATATACGCACTAGGTTGGCACGACTTTTTTCTGACACCAATGTCATATACTCACTGGGGTATTTAACTGGCGCCAAAGTGTCGTTATTTTGCTTGATATGGTAATCCGGATGCTGTTGTTTAGTTATTAATAAATTGTTTATTTACTTTTATTTTATTTTTTTAAATTATAAAAATTGTTTTGTTCTATAGTTATTAATTAAACATTTTATTTAAAATATTTTAAACTTTTTAAAAATATTACACAATAACCAATGAGATGCGTTTCATTCGGGCGTTGCCATTAAACAGTTAACCGCCAATTGTTTACAATTAACCAATTGAACAATTAACCGACAATTATTCGCGATTTCTGTGCCACGTACGATAGCGTAATATATATATAGATTTTATAGCATAAACTATTTTTTAATTTATCTCTGTCACGTGTAGCTCGATTACGGAAGGTTAATCCGCTTGCCCTTAAAACAGTGTACAAAGTTCAGCATATGTTTCCGGCTAATGTTCCATAACAAAGTTAAAAACTTCCTCTATAGAAAAATAAATAAATTAATGTAAATAAGAGACAAATTTAACAGACATGTGATTGAACCACGCGCTTATGCACCGAAATGATGGGAAAGACTGACGTAAGTCGCATAATCTTAGGTTAATAACTCCTGGCATGTGGTGACATGTGAAAGTATTGTTTTTAATAAATTTCAAAACTTTATTTGATTGCATAATTGATATTTTTCATATAAAATTCTTTTTTATATTATTGGGCAATCTAAAATATATATTACATGTAAAAAAATAATTAGATTAAAAAAAAATGGTTTTCACCTATATTCTGTAACTCGAGGAGCTCGGGTTCGATCCACTAGTTATTTATAATGTTTTACGTGCGA
Organism: Maratus speciosus; assembly: GCA_963932465.1. Classification (NCBI taxonomy): domain Eukaryota; kingdom Metazoa; phylum Arthropoda; class Arachnida; order Araneae; family Salticidae; genus Maratus; species Maratus speciosus. The sequence continues at coordinate 584,251,379 of OZ010792.1, forward strand.
ACAGATTAATCTCTTGATATTGGACTGCACGCGATATTGACAGATCTTTTTTTTTTAAATGTGCTGTTAAAGATTATTTTAAAAGCCGTAAAAAATCAAATTGTATTGTACATTACAAATTTCCTTTTTTTCGATTTATACGATGTAAAATTTGGAAATGTTCAATGTTTATAAATGAAAGACTAAAAGAGAAATTGCACTAAAATAGAAATTGAGGGGCCAGATGATGCCACCGTGAATAGGAAATCAGCGTGACTCGGTCATGTGTTTGATTTATAATATAGATTTAAACATTCTTTTAATCTCATTCAAAGAATATATTTGATTCTCTAATTCTAATGTCTGAAATATAATGAAAAAAAATACGCTAAATTAAAAGTACAAATTGCATAATAAAATTACAGGACAATTGCACCAAAAAACATTCCAGAGTAAACTACACAAAAATCCTAAATGTAATGTAGAAATCCTATAACGAGGTGTCCCTTTAGATATAAGTGCATTATCTCTCTAGCCAGGGGTTTGTCTTTTTTCTCGAATTCTGTCATTTTCACAACTCATTATTTTGCACGACTTCTATAAGTTTCAGCGGAATTGTGATCTGCGAGAGATGTTATAAGTACAAAGTAATATAGAAATTTATATTATATATCAAAATCATGTTCCTGAGTAACGATGCCTTCGTAGTACTCTAGCAGCTGCTGACCTTTAAATGTTGCCTTTTCGCCATTTTTTTCTAACTTTGTAAAAATCGCACAATTTGATTCTTTACACCGCTGAATACAGTAAGAAATGTGCTTTCATACACAATTTGATTAAAAATGTACCTTAATATATTGTTTTATGATTTTAGTGATAAATATGAAGTACGATTATACACAACTGAACAATACACAACTGAACACATCTAAACAATATACAACTGAACATAATAAAACTGAAAACAATAAATCTGAACACAATACAACTGAACACATCTAAAGACAATACAACTGAACACAATACAACTGAACACAATACAACTGAACACAATACAACTGAACACAATACAACTGAACACAACTGAACACAATACATCTGAACACAACTGAACACAATACATCTGAACACAACTGAACACAACACATCTGAACACAACACATCTGAACACATCTGAACACAACACATCTGAACACAACTGAACACAATACATCTGAACACAACTGAACACAATACATCTGAACACAACTGAACACAATACATCTGAACACAACTGAACACAATACATCTGAACACAACTGAACACAATACATCTGAACACAATACATCTGAACACAACTGAACACAACACATCTGAACACAACTGAACACAATACAACTGAACACGGTGCATCTGAACACAACTGAACACGGTACATCTGAACACAACTGAACACGGTACATCTGAACACAATACATCTGTACACACCTGAACACATCTGAGCGCAACACAACTGAGCACGATACACCTGAACTCAATACAGCTGAACACAATACAGCTGAACACAATACAACTGAACACACCTGAACGCAATACATCTGTACACACCTGAACACATCTGAGCGCAACACAACTGAGCACGATACATCTGAACATAATTGAAGGTACCATAACATATCTGCCCCTAACACAAATACACAGCACATAACTGAACATAAGTGAACATAACTGAACAGTTATGTAACAGTTTCAGTTATGTTTAGTTATGTATAATCATGCTTCATGTTTATTCTTATTTATCACAAACTCATATCACAAAAATCATAACAGTAAATTAAGATACATTTTTTAATCAAATTGTGCTTAAAAGAACATTTCTTATTGTATTCGGCGGTGTAAAGGAATCGAATGGAATTTAGAATTTTTTTTTTTTTTTAAATTCATAAAAGCAACATTTAATGGTCAGTTGTTGCCACAGTAATATAAAGTCATCGTGACTCAGGAACATGATTTTGCTTTATAATACAGATTTATATAATACCTTGCGCTTACACCTTGTCTCGCAGGGCGCCATTTAGCTAAAAGTTATAGAAGTCGTGCAAAAGATTTAGTTGGGAAAATGACAGAAGTTGGGGAAAAAAGACAAACTCTAGCTAGAGAGATTATAATGCACTTATCCCTAAACTGTTACCTAATTGTGGAATCCATTCCATTCCATATCAGATTTTCGTGTTACTTCGGATTTTTTACTTAATGTTCTGAGGTGCAATTTTTCTGTAATTTTATTAACAATTTAATTATGTAATTTGTACTTTAAATTTTGTGATTTTTTTTCATTATATTTCGGACATTGGTACTCGTATTGGAGAATCACAAATATATTTCCTCGAATGCAATTAAAATAATGTATAAATCTATAGTATAAAGCCAACACATGACTGAGTAACGCTGACGTCATATTCACGTTCAAAATATCTGGCCACTCAATTTCGTTTTTATTGCGATTTCTTTAATTTCTAAACATTGCCCAATTTACCATTTTACATCGTCGAAAAAAAATCTTTAATAAAATCTGCGATACAATTATTCTGATTTTTTTTTTTTTTTTTTTTTTTTTTTTACAGCTTTTAAGATAATGTTAAACAGTAATTTTTTTAAAAGTTCTGTCAATATCGCGTGCCGCCAAATATCAAAAGATTAATTAATGTGTTTGTCCTTAAAACTTTATAAATTATCCTGCGTTTAGGTATAATTTTCTATAGCAAAATTTAAAAAGTCATCAATAAGTAAAATAATGTACATGAAACGCAAATTGGTAAAACACGCAATCGATCTGGACGCTTAAACATTTGGAATTACCTGAATTAAAAGGTTGCTGGAATTAAACGAGTTATTCAGCTATTATTTTCTCGCATGCGGCTAACAAGAAAGTATCGCTTTTAATAAATGCCACCATTTTATATTTTTATAATTGATATTTTTTATATAGAAATGGCTTTGAGGTAGCTGGGGGACAATCTAAAACGAGTCGGATCTGGCAATTCCGAAACTTTCTTCTACCTCATACATGTTAATACTTCTTGAAAAAAAAAGCATATCAGCACCACAAGTTTGAAAATCAGTGCATTAGTTTTTGAAATATAGTTATTGCGCCAATCGTGATAAATGCAGTCTAGCAGCGCCACCTTTTGGCCGATTTACACCAAAAAGTAATCGGGACAAAGTTATATCAAGGACTAACGGAATCTGACATTTTATAAAAATCCGTACATTAGTTCTTGAGATAGAGCGCCCAGAAAATTTGTGTCACGTACATACAGACATTGCAGACTCGCAGATATTTTGTAAAACATGTTTTTCGTGTTCTCTGACCTCTAAAACGTGTCAATCCGTCGAAAACCGAAATTCGAAAATTTTCACGAATCCAATACTTTTCTGTAAAGACATAAAAATATAAAAGTAATCTATTAGAATTTCCAAATTTAAAAAAATGGTTTTGAGTTACGATCTATCACCCGATCAAAGCTGCCTTGGAACTCATCGTCTATATTAATAAGGACGCGTCCTTCCATAGCGCTGACGTCATTTTGACGTTGGCCAATGGCAGAAGTTTCAATTTCGCTTTTATTGTATCTTTGAAAAACTTCTGAACATCGCACATTTTCTTTTTTTTCTTTCAAATGTAACTTGTTTGAAAATTATTACAATTTACTGTTCGTTTTCGAAAGTCGCGCCTAGCACTCTGGGACGATTCTTACTTCCCAAAGGGGTGTTATGGTGTTATTACACGTAGAATCCCAGGCGACAAAAGACGCCGCGTCAAACTCCTCCCACAAGTTCTTGATGCGAGGGTTGCCAAAATAAATTCCGAACCCGTTCCCGTACTCGCATATTCATCGCTTTAAACAGACAGCCAAGCGAGCGACCGTGCCAAGAGGATTGTTTTCAACCTGTTTAAAGAAATGAGACTTTTTTTAGACGGATTTTCGGCAAAATTGTAATCGCGGACTGTATAAAACGGACTTTTTTTTTTTAATTTTATTAAAAATATAGTAAAGTTTAAAGATACGATTGAGAAGTCAGATGGTTGAATTTAATGTTAAAAATAGTGGTATATAGCAGTGGCGTGTCGTGAAAATTTTCGGTGGTCATCGCAATTATTTAAGTTTGTGGTGAAAAATTATTAACTCTAAAATTCAATGGTTGAATGTTCAAAAAAGAAACTTTAAATCTTACCTTCACTTATACATGAACTCCAAATGTTCTGCTAAAACTGGATCGTAGAGTTTTAAAAGCTTATTAAGAGTTTTAAAATATTGCTTGGTCATCGCCGCATCCAGCGATGACCGGACGCCACGCCACTGGTATATAGATATTTAGGAGTTAGATTAAAACATGGAGTTTTGACATTCATAAAAGGAATCCGGTATAAATTTTCCAGTGCAGTATACAAAAAAACTCTTTCTTTTTTTAATAAAGTTTAATCGGAATTCTTATAGGGCTTTTTGAATTTTACACAAAATTTTTTATCTACATTTAGTGTTTTTGTACAAATTTTTCGACTTCGTAAAAGAATCCTATTTCAAAGTATTAGCTCAGTATAACAAATTTTGTCTTCTAAAATTTTTACCGATACTGGCGAATTTCAAATAAAAAATTTGATTGATATCTATATTTCAACAACTTTTATAATATTCATACATATATAAATAGCCCTACATGTAAAAATTTTTATAAATGGGATTTTAAAACACTCCATAAAGCAGATAAGGGATATAATTTAGCATATTTTTTCCAAATCATCGAGGAAAACACCCTTTAACCCTTTATGTACTGAATTATGAAAATTTTATATTCTAAAGCATTTTTCGCGAATTGTTTAAGCTACATTAGAAGATTTTTTAACAAATTTTAGAAGTATTGAAGGATTAATTAAATTTGAATTTATAGGGATTTTGAGCAATATTTATAACCCCACTCAAATCTTTTATTTTTAATATTTTTCTTAGTATTTTGTTGAATTAGGAAATATACAAATATAATGTTCTTACAATAGAAATATTTCCGAATTGAAAAATTCCTACCCCCCCCCCCCCAAACGCCAAGAAAGCTCTAAAGATGCAAAGGCAAAAGAAATCATCCTTTTAAAAATATTTCTGTTTTGTGTAACCCATAAGGCTTTATGAATAAGATAAAGTAGTATATCTATAACTCATTCTAAACTATATTTCAACTAATCGATGTGTATTAAATGAATTTTATAACAAGTATTTTAATGGTACTTATAAGTACCGCCAGTAGATAAAGGATTAAAGAAGCATAAATAGTATTAATTTCATACGGTTAAACCTGAGTAAGAGAGAAACTTTTATTAATGCTATTTCTTCTGAAACTGCATTTTTAAAATTAAAAATCTTTGTTAGCGAGACCACAAAATCTCTAATTGAAATTGCTTTATTTGTCTTGATACTTACCTTCATAATTGAGACAATTTTCACTTGTTACCAAAGTTCAACATGAATGACCTCCTGAAACTAAGAACACAAATATGTCACCTCTACCAGTATAATAGTTATTACTGTCACTTTGAGAGCCTTTTTTAGTAAAAGAAGCACTTGTTGATCTTATATAGGGGAGGTAGGGGTAATTAGGATCAGGGGCACTTCAAGGGCAACTTGTAACACACAAAAAAATTGACCATGTTAATTATGAAATCTGACTAATATTTCACAATTACCCCATTTTATGGGGTAATTGGTATCAAGAGGCATTTTTTGAAAAAGACACTTGTATCAGGTAACATGGTACATTAAAAATTTCACATGTTAACTTGTCCCACCTAGGAAGTTGTAACAAGATAGATCTCTGATAAGATTAACTCGTACATCCCCCTTTAAAAAACTGATATTCAAAATAATTTATAAGTCGATTTAAATATTTATAAAACACAGGCCACTATATCATTTCTTTTCAAAAATGATAAACATTATTCTACGAGAATTAATTCAATACTTATCAATTCACAGCAACATTAAAAGAACATTTTTATCTTACTAAACTTTACATGTTTTTCATGATTATTTTAGTACTACGCTTCTTAATAAAAGTAGTTTATCTGAAATTGGGTTTCAATTCTTTTACAATGGTAAGGATTACATCATTTCACTCATCACTAGTAAATGGATTTTCTTACAGGCTAAGGGATTTTTAGGAAGTCCTTTAAAAACTGTGCAGTTATAAATCTAAAAATTGCTCTTGCGAATCTAAAAGGCATCCTTTACACACCAACCACATCCTGTCCTGATTTAAACCTGAGGGGAACTCTGCTGTAATAAACTGCCCTCAGTTGTATATAATTCTTAATTGTAAGAAAAATTCACAAAAATGCATTGTAGCAATAATATTGAAGTCGCGTAAATTTTGTCATAATAATTTTCAACTGTACTTTGAATATTGCTGGCTGTTAAGATTTCTGAAAATCCCCCACTCTTGAAAATTTAAGCATGAGCAGTGGTTCCCAACATTTTTAGGCCACACCTCACCTAAGAATTTCTAAAATCCAGATGCTTCACCTTCCACTGTAACTTGCAATTCCTATTGTTTAAAAAGTGAATCCATATTCACATGAGGGAAGATTAAAAAAGGAAGTAAAATAAATTCCCATTCAATAAATACTAGTCGAAAAAGTTTTATAAAAAGTTACATAAAAAAGGCATTTAAGCATCACAAAATTTATGCCATTTTATATACATATATATTCCAGTTATTGCTGTATTTTGAAATTTTGCGAGAGAGCTTTTTGAAAAAGATAACTTATTTTTTCACTTTATCTTAAAACATCCACATGTACTGACTTTATGTTTAAACTGCACCACATTACAAAAAAAAAAAAAGAAAGAATAAAAGAGCCGATAGGGAATCAGTTTAATAACAAATATCAAGCTCCCCTCCCCCTGCCCTGTGGGATGTATGCATACCATTTGGAACCACTGTTGTTAGAGAATGGCTGTAGATTAATACAGATTGTTTTGAATTCATTCAATATTCTGAATCTGAGATCGGAATCTTAGGCTTTAACTGTGAATGCTCTTCGAATTGAGCTATTTGGATGACATCCCAGACAACAAAAAAATTAATACTTGCATCACTTATTTACAAAAAAAAAAAAATAATAATTGTTAAAAAATAAAGTGTGATATGCATTCATAGTTTATTCGAGTTTCATTTTTTGTGATTTATTCTGTCGAGCTTTTTCAAATAACACATCAGATGTTGAAAGTGGTTGTTTTGAGTAATATTGTGTAGGTTTGGATGTTGTCCAGGTAGCTCAGTTGGAAGAGCATTTACAATTAAAGCCAAAGGTTCTGGGTCGAGCCTTAGGCTGGACACATTTTCACTCAGTTAGAAAAATTGCTGCTTGTAAACTACAGTTTCTTGCAACATATATTTATATGCATATACACACAGATTAAATGTCAAATTTATCTAAAATTTTCTTTTGTTTATAATAATCAAAAGGAAATAAAAAAAAAATCTTTTAAACTTGACAGTTTATTTCAAGTGCCTTTCTCTTTATGTTAAAGTTATGTAGATTAAAATAATAACCAGCCTAAATAATAATAAACTCAATTTATCTGATTTATCCTTGTACCTAATTACTGATAAGATGGTTATATTCAAAGAAAATCATGCCCTTTTCAACATTTTTTGGCCATCTATTTTATTTTTACATAGACAGTTGACGATAATGTACAAACATTTTGCACATTCTTGTGCTAAAAGTTCTACATGACACGGTAGCTAACTGCAAAAGGAGAAAATGCTTTAGTAGGGAGAATCTATTTCTTTGGCTTAAAATTCACATTGTTATGATTTTTCTTTTTTGCAATTACAAAGAAATGAGACACTTTCGGACTTTTTGCATCACATTTATATAATTAGATTTTTTTTTTTTTTTTGTCTCAAGACAAAAACAATATCCGTTGTGCACCAGGAAATACTTGCAGGTGTTTGCAGATGTTTCATGAACTCCCAATTGGATATGAAGGATGTAAAAAATAAACAGTCGAAAATTTTGTCCCAAATCAATACAACCTTATCTTAAATGAAATCTATTAATGATTGGCCTAGTTTGATGAGAGCTACAGACTGGAAAGACAATAAAGTAAAAAACACAAATATTTCATAATAAAACGTACAATAAGGTCCAACTGCAAATGAGCAATACATTTTTTTAAAGGGAAAAAAAAAGTGGGAATGTTAAAAGTTGTTTTCAAATTTTATGTATGAGTAATTCAGAATCAAAATGGATCAGGTTCATAAAACATTATACAGATATTTGTAGATAAAATTTATTTGCTCATTGTAATTTTAATTCAAATTTGTAGGAATTTAGCACCATTTTCAACCTACTACTTACTTATTTTGTATTAAATTGATGAAATTACTGGATATAGAACAAGAATCCAGGTTTAATGAGAAAATGGACGTTATATTCTTTGGTTCTGAATGACTTATATTCAACGAAGTGTGTTTAATTTTATGTCTGTTAAAAATTGTGCATCTATTATAGCCCTCCCTTTCCCATCTAACTTTCATGAAAAGGAAAAAAAAATAAATAAAAAAATCAGAATGATATAAAAATGAAACAAGAGTTTACAATAAAATTCATTTCTTGCACATTAAATAATACTGATCATTGTAATAATACAAGAGAAATTTATTAAAACAAGATATGGCATTCATAACAATTTTAATAAATATTGGTTAAAATGAATTTTAATATGATTTACAGAGAGTAATATCAATTTCTCTTATAAAAAATATAATTTTTTGCATTTTTCTTATATTTATACACTCTTACAAAATATTTATTAAAATATTTAAAAATAATTCTTTCACTTTTATATGAAAATGAAAGTTTTCAATTAAATTCTAATTCAGAATTGTGCAGAGCAATACCTCTGTAATTGTCTCTGTGTACAGAGCTCTTTTGCTGAGAACTAGATGCATGTACTTCTTCAGAGACAAAGCAGAAAACTATATTTTGAATTTTTCACTGAGCATTTGAGCTCTGGAAAGAAAATATGTACAGATTATACCACCACCAGTATGATCTAGATCACATTTTTAAATTTCAAAGGCACATTCAGTATAACTTTAGTTGCTCTTGTAAATGGTCAATTTAAATTTTATACATGAAGATGTAAAACGTTTAGTGACAGTGGTGTGTCGGAAAAGAGTTAACTTAAAAATACTTAGGTTAAAATTTTCAAATATACCTCAGGCCAATTAATTGTCAAGAACCAATATAAACGTTCCTTACATAATTGTAGTCGATGATGCATTCTCATTAACACTAAAAATCATGAAGTCTTTCTCTGGAAAAATAACAAATCTTTTTTATTAGCATTTCCTTTTGAGACAAAGACGAATGTAGCTAAAAATGCCTGACATTTTCAATAATCGTTTCAGAATATATATAAATTTAAAATGTTAGCTGCTCCAATAACAGCCTGGACTTACATTCTAGCAACATGCATTCTATATAATTATGAGATCCTAAAGCTTCGCTACAAAGCCATTTGAAAGATTATTCAGATTTGACAATGAATAGTCATGGAGCAAAGTATTCACATCCTCAAAAATGCACACCAGGAATGCAAGAAATACTTCAAGCAGGACTTGTTCTTAAATCTTTCATTATTGGGCTCTGTTGATTAGTCAAAGTCATGCAGACAGGACTGAAAAATTAAAGATTTACTACCCCGTCCATTTGTTCATTGCAGAAGAAGCTAAAAAAAATTGGCTTTTCCCTAATTAACTTATACAAGATACAGCAGCAGAATTTTTTCAGTTTGTTGTCTTCTCTGCACTGTGACTTAGCTTGTTTGGGCATAATTAGAATACAAGTAATTTCTTCTAATTGACCGACTCCCAGGATTATTATCTGCTACTGAGTTTTCTTGGGTCTAAAATGAAAATGAATTATGAGTAATTAGATTGAAATATCAGTATTAAATCAAGTAAATATTATCACCATTGTTTATAATAAATAAAAGTTGCATTATAAATATAGAATAATGTGATTTGAGTATGAAGTTTAAATGATAAGTTTTATCAAGCTTGACACTAAACATGCTAAGGGGCTGTACTTATACAGTAGCCTTCCTCTTAACCGGAACTCCGCTTTAACCGGCTGACTTTTTTCCCCCAACATCAGGCAAAATTCAGAAAGGAAAATTTTGGTTCTCATTTCTTTATGGTTAATTAACACAAATTTACGTAATGTAGAATAATTTCAACTTCTCATAAAGGTACGTGACGAGATTTTCAACTATTTAATTTGTATTTAAAACTTTTCATTATTTGTTATTAGTGGTAATTTTTATTTCAATTCAGTTAATTACAACTAGTATTCATTTCACAAAATATAGAAAATATGTACATTTTTAAAACCACACAAATTAAAAATCTATAATGCATCCTACGCATTTAATTAAATATGCAGTTACTTATTTAATTTTTATTACATCTCTGGTTTAACCGGTTTTGTGCTTAACCGGCTAACCCTCGGTCCCGTTTAGGCCGGTTAAGAGGGAGGCTATTGTATAACTTTTATCAATCTTTTGGTAATTTTGGATTCACCCCCCCCCCCCCCCCCCCACCACCACCCTTCGTTAATCATATCATTATCAATGTCTAAAAATTCCTTTGATTTTTGGAGTGATATACAAATATGGTTACATTTATTTTTTGCATACTTTATTGATTCGAAATGAAGAGAAATCAATAAAATATCATTTTATATATGAAATAACTTTATATCAAATTAAATAACACTTAAAAGAAATAGTTATTATTTAAAAGAATTTAATAATAGCCTTTTTTTTTACATAATGCGTTCAACAGCAATAATGTCTTCTTGCACTTGACCACACAGGGGGAGTGGGAGGCAAACAGAACTTCTTATCAACAAAACAGATGGACAAAATTCTTTCTCCTTTATTTACTAGTAAACACAAAGTATCATTTGAAACGTACTTCACATATGGTTTCTCGAACAGTGGTTTATAGATGCATACGCATATGACAGAAGAATAGGAATGGCAAACATTGGGGTATTACATATTTTGTAATTAAATAATTTTATAATCATTCAAAGATTTTAATAATAACTTTGTATTCTCATAAAAATAGATAACAGACTAAAAAGAGATAACATACAACTTTGATGTAAAGACCAAGTTACAAATAAAAAAAGAAAATGTTGGTAGTGTGAAAAATGATAACGATATCAAAAGACAAACACCCCCTCCCCTTAGCGATATCTTACGATATCATGTGCCAGACCCACCCTCCCCCCTAAAATGATAACGTTATATATGCACAGCCCCTAATGCGAAACTGACATTGACAATGTAACTGGAAACCATTTTACACTGCGCTCTTTGTGGGTGATATTTGGAACTTTTGTTAGCCAGAAGACCACCAAATATTTCTCCAATCCCCATTAATGACATTGTTATTGACTAACTTAATTCGTAATTTGCTCTGATTATGGATGATCAATGTTATTTCTACTGATATACTCTTATTCCCATATTTAATCATGAATTTTGTATAAATTTAACAGAGTTTTGCCTTTAAATTTTTGGTTTAAAAAAGCACATGTACGTGTTCATAGAATAATTGGTATATTTTTAGGGACAACTATTGAAGTTTCTAGGGTGAGCATTTATTTCAATTTTTGTCAAAAGCTCTTTAATTTATCTATTTTATAAATATTTAGAGCAGGGCCGAAACTAAGGAGGGGCAGAGGGGGCATGTGTCCCGGGCGCCAAAACGAAGGGGCGCAAAATGAAGGATTATACCTTTGGAATGGATCTTTTTCTGGTGATGGACTGGTGGCTTCCATTATTATGAAACAGCCATTATAAATGAAGTGTTAGGTGAAGATGAAAGAGCAGCCGTAAAAAGTTAGAACTCCGATTCTCTGGTCAGAATGGGAGAAAAAAAATGGTCATAATTTTTTTCCTATTCTGACCAGAAAAACAGAGTTCTAACTTTTTATGACGCTCTTTCATCTTCACCTAACACTTCATTTATAATGGCTGTTTCATAATAATGGAAGCTATCAGTCCATCATAAGAAAATAACTCGGTTAAAGCAGAAACTCACAGTCGGTTAAGCGGGACTCTACTGTATATTTCATTTTAAAAATGATCTCTAGAACATTTTTGTTAGTGTTCAGAGGTGGGGGGGGGGTCATGACCCCCGTGACCCCCCCCCCCCTGGATCCGCCATTGTAGATCACATAGTTTAGTATTACATATTTGATGATTACATACATTAAATTTAACTAAGTCGGCTATTAGAAAATTAGTAAAATTCTCTTTGTAAATATACTTTATGGAAGAGGGTGGGGGGGTGAGTTGCAAAATCCATGTTTGCACCGGATGCAAAAAAAGGCTAGTTTCGGCCCTGGTACAAAATCTAGCACACTATACTACGATTAAAAGTAATGACTACTGTAGTTTCGTTACTTGTAGTGTGCTACTTCTGACCCCTGGGTACAATTGTATAACTACTCCTTCTGCCACAGCATAAAATTTTATAGACAGATTTCCGGTTACATTTTTACAGATTTTACTGTATGACCTACACTTTCTAGTTAAAAGCTCTGCGAAACACAGATAATTGACTTGGCAATTTTAAGCATCACTCCCCCCCCCCCCCCCAAGAAAAATATGTCATAGCAATGGCTCTGATTGTATGCTGCTCGAGAGATTTTGAAATACATGAATATTTCTTAAAATGCAGAATAGAAACATGAAATAAGCAAACCTAAGAGTTTTTACTCATAACCCTCGATAAAAGACAATTTTTAAACATATAACTATAAAAAACCAACAGAAGTGTAACAAATATGAAATTGTAAATATTTACAAGGGTACAAACTTTTCTTTTTTTTAAACAGATAATTGAAACAGTTTTTGCATCTGTTATGTGTTGTTAATTTTAGACAATTTTTAAACACATTAACATAAAAAAAAAAAAAAAAAAAAAAAAAAAAAAAAAAAAAAACTAAAGTGTATATTATACAACCGGTTAAGTGGGGTTTCATGAAAAATCCTTGCTTCTTTTCTGTTATGTTTAGAATAAATTATCGATTTTTTTCTTTTATTAAAAACTCAGAGAAAAATTTAAAGTTAATAATTAATGTTAAAGCACTCCTCATTTACAAAATAAGAAAATTATGTATTTAAATCACAATTTGCTATATAACTAATTTGGGTACTTTTCAATTAGCCGGGCGCCAGTGTTATATATACATATGTATGTATACCTATATATATATATATATATATATGCATATTTATACATATATAGAAGCTATATGTATACATATATACATATGTGTGTATATATACATATATATGTATATATAAATATACATACATATGTATATATAACACTGGCGCTCGGCTAACCAAAAAGTACCCTAATTTTAAATGTTTTTAGTTTACATTTAAATTCTAAATGACCACAAAGAAATTAAATAAGAGATTTACATTGTTAAGTGAGAATATAACAGACTTCATAAAATAAACAATAAATTGCTAGTGATGAGATGCATATGCAGAGATAAGAAGAAACAGGATCCTTTAAAGGAACTTTCACAAAATATTTAATCTCAAAACAGGATTTTCATAAACTTTTCAATTTCAAAACCCATCACTATATTTTTTGACTTAAAAATAGACCTTTCACAAACCTTTCCCACCATCAAACAAACTTTTACAAATTTAATTATTTAAAAGTGGGATCTGTCCTGTCACTTTTACATCTATGTAAAGTGAAAATATAGATGTTACATGCATATACTTTCTTAAAGATGTATAAACAAAAACCTGAATATAACGATCATTTCAAATTCAGAAAATTATGATTTTAAAACTGACATTTGGATAACTCAGAAAATTTATTTGCAGAAATTGTTTTTATTTTACGTTTAAGATCAGACAATACACCACATTTAAAAGTAATTTTAATACCGTGAAATAAAAGTTAATAGGTACAGAATATTTTATTTTTAATCTAGCAAGAAAACTGCAACATTCAATTTTTTGCATTACACTAACATACAGCGCTGAAAACGTAAACAATTTGGCGAAAAAGTTTTGAAATAGCGCCAAAATAACATATGTGAAATATTATTAATAACAGCAAAGAAATACTTTTAATGAACGCAAAAATGAATTAAAGAAATTAACAGTTATTGAATTTAATTTTGAATACAAGATAGTTCAGAATAAAAGGTGGGAAATATATATAAAAACAAAACATTACACTTACCAGCAGTAAAGCGGGAAGCAGATGTGTCTCTTTTAATTATAATTAAGCTGTTATATGAAGAGAATCTGTGATTTACCCATCCTGCTCAAGAAACTAGGCTGTCTTTGTTCTGCTAAAAGTAATACTAATAGTAAAATAAATAAATTTATATTCATTCATATTTCAACCACATTCAGCGAGCGGCCATTTTGACAGAAATGTTGATCTTGAAATCCCCGGTCAAAAAGTGACGTCAACTTCCTTAAGCATTTGATTGGCTGTTACTGGCGAGTCGCTGGGCTCTCAGGCGTCAAAGATGCCCCGAACAAGAGAGTCGCTCGCGCTCCAAGCGACTCCCGTGGCTCCATAGCATTAACATGGAGACGCCTGGGATCCAAGCGACTTTGACTCCTCGTGTAATAACACCATTACGTTGAGATGGGCATTTTCCGAAGTCCTACTTCGGCGTTCTCGTCTGCGTTGTTACTAAGATTGGTGCTTACTCGTTTGTTATTTTTTACTTCCGATCAAACTTTAAAATTCTATTAAAATATCTCGTTTTAATTCAAATTAAAATTTCTATATTTAGTGTTGAAATGGCTAGTCGAGTACAAATAAATCTTTCAGGAGTGGTAGTAAGAAAATTATATGTAATGTCATTCAATTTTGTGATCAAGAAGCAGAAAAAGTGGAATTAATTGTTCTGATAGCTTATTCTACCAAACGGGCCGCGAGATTCTAAAAGATAGTCACGTTTTAGCATTATTGGCTTTTACTGCGTTCTCATTCGCTGTTATCAGTCACGTGTCATGTATGTTGTTGGCGCCTGGCGCTTTTAGATTTGGCGCATTCTTATATGTGTTAGAAGGTCTGTTTTGAGTTACCAGTTAGTACAACATACGCGTTATCGGACGTATGGATACGAGCTTTGTAAAAAGAAGATAAAGCTTTTTAAAATAGAAGTTTTAAAATGATTTTTAACGTGTGTTTGTTTAATCCAGAAAAAAAAATGTGGGAGGAGGTTAATTCTTCATTATTTTATATTTGATCAAGATACATCATAAATTAAGAGATGTCATTCATTTGTTATGAAATTGCGAGATTTATGTATCCTAATACAAATATAAATGAATAGCGTATTAAAAATCGGACTTTCTGTTTAACCCCTTAACAGTGACATTTGTTTTCTTACAAAAAATTTAAAAATGGGGCTGGACACCACTTTTTCCATACTAAAATATTTACCTTACTTAAGCGAAAAATATCTGACAATCAATAAAGATAAATTTACAGTTACAAATTAGTGGTATCAAAATGCTTTTAATAACGAAGCAAGCAAAGTGTTCTTGCCCGAATCCAGTTCGGGGCCACACTGTTAAGGGGTTAAAAAGCTGTTTAAAGTGACAATAATACACAGTAATACAAACAGATATTTTCCCTGATTATTGCATTTTAATTCCTTTCTTCGAAAATTGTTTCTATATATATTAAATATTATTTTAATTCATTTATTCTAAAATTGTTGCTATATATATATATCGTAAGCTAATTGAAAAACCCGGCTCTTTGCAAACAGCCTAGGTTGTTAATAACTTTGTTTCCTACCAGAAATTTTATTTAATAAAATGTAACTTATTTCCAATTGGTATTTATTTGCCGTTATTTATTAAGTAAAGTTTCTGGTTTAGAACAGATTTATTTTAGCCGCGGTTTATACGCAAGTAATTAAAGTACATTTTTATTTTTAGGGTACATTTTTCGCAAACACCTCATGTAGACAATCAACAAAATTTTGAGATGGGGCTCATTTTTAATGTTTTCTGAGCAATACATAAAGTAGATATGGTGCAGCATGGTAATATTTATAAAAGTTATGTAAGAAAAATTGATATTTCAATGGAACCTGCAGATAACGCAGATTTTTAGTATTTTCACAACATTAAGTAGCGAAAATGGTTGATTATAAGAATAATTATAAAAATATATAAGAAAATTTCTGCAATGATTAAATCCGCAGATAAATCAGATTTTTAATGTTTCCGCAGGATCGCGTATAGAGGAGGAATCGTCAAATCAAACTTATTATAAAAAATACACATGAAAATTTCTTTATTAATGAAATCTGCAGATGAGGCAGATTTTTTGTGTTTGTCCAGTGTTAAGTAGAGAAAACGAATTTCTGAATGAAAATAATTATAAAACATATATAAGAAAATTGCTGTATCGATAAAATCTGCAGATTAGGCAGATTTTTAAAGTTTCGCAACGTTACATGGAGATTACGGGTTGCTAATGAAAATAATTATAAAATAATAATTTATAACATATAAGATTTATATTAATACTAATTTATAATGTATAAGAATAGGTACTTTTCGGTTAGCCGGGCGCCAGTGTTATATGTACATATTTATATACATACATATATGTAAATATACATATATATACATATACACATATTGTATATATACACACATATATGTATGTAAATATATATGTATATATGTATATATAACACTGGCGCCCGGCTAACCGAAAAGTACCTAAGAAAATTTCTGCAATGGTGAAATCTGCAGATAGGACAGATTTTTAATTTTTCCTCAGCATTGCGTAGAGAAGATGGTTCGATAAATGAAATCAATTGTAAAAAATAAATCAGAAAAATTTAGTAATAATTTAATCTGAAATGAGGCACATTATTAATATTTTCCTAGCATTATGTAAAGAAAATTTGTTGCCGAATGAAATGGATTACAGAAAAAAGGAAGAAAATTGCTTTATTGACAGATTTCCTTTTTGCACCTGGTTGATAATTAAGGCTAATAAACATATTTTTTAGAAGTAAATTTTGTCCTCCACCCATAAAGATGAACAAAAAAAAAAAAAAAAGAAAATCTGCAGACAAGACAGGATGTTATATTTCGCATTACGTAGAAATAATATACTGCTGAATGCTTAATATCAGATATTCAGGTGCATTGCGAGTTTATTTTTATTTTAAGTGTTCTACAGACGTAAATTAAGTTAAAGTATCACTAATCTCAGGTAATTAGAAGATTAAATCATATATGTCAATACGACACTTTTCATACATACTTGCTGTAACTAATTTCATTCAGAAGTCATTTTTCTCTATGTAACATTGAAAACACATTAAAAGTTTGCCTCATCTGCAAAATTTATTGATACAGCTATTTTATATTATATATTTATTTTATAATTATTTTCATTAAGCAACACATTTTCACTAGGTACACCAGGAAAAAATTGAAAAATTTACCTCAAGTGCACCTGCTCCCTAGTAATACAGAAATTTTCTTGTATAGGTTTTATATTAATCTTAATTAAGCGACCTGTTTTCTATACGTAATGCTAGGAAAATACCAAAAATAGGTCTCATTTGCAGATTTTATTGATAAAAATTTTTGCTTATATATGTCTTAAAATTATTTTCATTAAGAAGTCCATATTCTCTATGTAAAGCTAGGAAAACATTAAAAATCTATCTACCATTTTCCACATTTATATAAATATATAAAATAGTTTAGCGAGAATTATAGCTTACTTTTAGCCAATCTATTTAACATGTGTATACAGTGAGACATACACAGATTTATAAATTTACATACTGTAGAAGGATGGATCTAGACAAATGGTCTAATAAAGATGGAGGGCTCCAATTCCGAAAAATGTTAGATTATGTATACATATATAATATATTCATACAATACATACAGTTTAATGCATATATGGATACAATACACTAAAAGAAAATGTTTTAAAAAATCATATATTTAATGGTATGGGTTCAGTCGTGGAAAAAAAGTAAACACCCCCTACTAAATCTGCAGTTAATTATAATAGAAGGAGGTTACTGGTACCAAAGAATTGGAAATAAAGTCTACTTTTAAATGATTTACATAAAATTTGCTTAGGGGACCACCTACAAATCAAAACCAAACCAAGATTTGTTTTTTTTCAATGGCA
The DNA here is from genome assembly GCA_963932465.1 of Maratus speciosus. Taxonomy (NCBI): domain Eukaryota; kingdom Metazoa; phylum Arthropoda; class Arachnida; order Araneae; family Salticidae; genus Maratus; species Maratus speciosus. The sequence continues at coordinate 584,269,662 of OZ010792.1, forward strand.
ACACCCAGTTTAGACAATATTTTAAATCCTCGGTTCAAACTATGCCTAGAAACGAAGTTTCAAGTCACTTGTATGATAAGTTTTTGCATTATAAACATCGAAAATTTAGAGTTTCTAATGTTAAGTTACATTTTCATATTTTATTAATAACTCCTGAAATTATAATCATAATGTAATAATATTTTGTATGGTTATAACACTAAAAACCCAAACATAAATGCATTGGATTTATAATTTAAAAAAATTATAATATGATTTATGAAATTAATATTCGAAAAAAATATTAATTGTAGTTTACAATTTTGATAAATTTATATTTATTAGGTCATGCTTGATGCGAATTCTCAATTTAAAATTTTTCTCTCAACTAGTTTTCGAATTATGCTTAAAAAACATCAAAATGATTGTTTATGGGGGCCGTCTATGATGTGCAGAAAAGCATAATTTGAAAAATATATTTTACTCATTTTATTGAAACATTTGAGCTTGGGCTGGCGATAGAACATATTAAGCGAGTGAAATGGTTATATTGGCAAGAAATAATACATTAATAGAAGTGACATACTCATTCTGTAGCATTTCAACAATGTAGTACCGAACTTCAATTTGGATACAGTCCCTAAAATAGGCTCATTTTAAAATAATTAATTTCTCTGAAATTAATCGTCTGAATTTCTTGAAAATTTTTATTTAGGTTTATTAAAGGGTGTAGAATTTATTTATGGTGTCAGACTCGGCTATTGCTATTGAAAAAATAAAAAAGAAGTTTGGGTTCGTTTTGATATGTAGATGGCCCCCTAAGCAAATTTTGTATGCATCATTTAAAAGTAGACTTTATATCCAATCGTTAGGTACAAGTCACTTTCTTCTACAATAATTTGCTGCAAAGTTAGTAGGGCATGTTTACTTTTTTTTTTCACGACTGAACATACATATAAATATAAATAAATAAAACCTGCATATCCCTATGTAAACATTTAAACAGATAGGAACATGTGATGAAAACTTCATTGTACAGTTAAAATACAGTTTTATACACTTACAAAACTAGTATGTTGTGGCCATCACAAAACTTTCTTCTATATAAATCCCATAAACAACATTATTTGATATCAAGGTATACCTGAATCTGAAGTTTGATGAAAATTCGTGCATTAGTTCTTGAGATAGAGCTGAAGTGGAAATTCTGAAAAATGCTGCATAGGAACGCCACCTGTTGAGCAATTTGCACCAAAACATAAACAGCACTAATTCATATCAAGGTATACCTGAATCTGAAGTTTGTCAAAAATCCAAGCATTAGTTCTTGAGATAGAGCTACTGCGGAAATCGCAAAAAAGGCAATATAGCAGCGCCACCTGTTGCGCGATTTACACCTAAGTGCACAAAACTTTAATTCATGTCAAGGACTAACTGAATCTGAAGTTTGAAGAAAATCCGTGCATTAGTTCTGGAGATTGAGCTATTGTGGAAATCGTGAAAAATGCTGCATAGCAGCGCCACCTATTGAGCGATTTACCACAAAAACTAATCAGCACCAAATTATATCAGAGTGTAACTTAATATCAATTTTTGTTAAATTCCGTGCATTAGTTCTTGATAAAGAGTACCCACAAAATTTGTGTCACATACAGGCAAACAGACGGACAGACAGACATTTTGTAGAAAATGTTTTTTAGAATCTCTGACCCCTAAAACGTGTAAATCCACCGAAAACCGAAAATTTTAACGAATCCAATTCTTTTTTCTTGTAAAGATAGAAGAAAGTAAAAAAGCGTCTTTGGCTTGTGACCAATTTTAGCTCTAGATTTGAACTGTATCAACAGCTGTCACACTCGTAGGTTAAAAATACTGACAAAAACTCATGTATGTATTTCCTTTCCAAGACATATAGGAGAGCGAAAAAGCTAAAATCGTCAAACGACAACTGCGTCTATGACACGTGACTGAGAACAGCGAATGAGAACGCAGTAAAAGCCAATAATGCTAAAACGTGACTATCTTTTAGAATCTCGCAAACGGGCCAGTCAAATTGCTCTGTCAAAAAAAAAGGGAAACAGCGCTGGCGCCTGCGCAAAAGCCTTATTTACGCATCTGAAGAAAATGACGGTCGAAAAGAAGCAATTTCGGGGGATTTTGTCATTATTTTTTAACTTAAATCCGCCAAACCGTTTAGAATAGTTAAAAACGGAAGACTTATTCTGAAAGATCATACTCTTACGCCTCAAATGCCACAACGAATTAAAAAAAAAAAAAACATCGTAGTTAAACCTTTGAAAAAAAATAATTTAAGAAGGGTCGTTCTTCCGAAAAACATTTTTCTCCTTTGTTGCAACGCCTTTTCAGGGCGCAATATTAGAGGTACAGTAGAACTCCAGCTATCCGAATCGCTTTCAGAATTTCAGAAAAAAATTTCAGAATTTCAGTTACGGTGTTTAACTGTGCGAACTCTACGGGAAGCCATAAAATAACCTCTTCTGTTGACAGGGAAGTCCAAAAGCCCAAGAATATTTAAAAATGTGAAAAAGCTTCCCCTCTTTCATAAAAACCAATACAAGGCTTGCATGACTGCAGCATGGTTTACCCTGTGGTATGACGAAATTTTCATCCCTGAAGTGAAAAAGCACCAAAATGTCTTGGAAAAGAAGGCAGTAAAGTGCTTATGATTGTTGATAATGCACCAACTCATCCCACTGAAGAATTGTTGGAAAGAGGGAATGGCCAGTTTAAAAAAAAATTTATCGCCAAACGTTACAAGCAATGACTTCCATTTACAGTACGTACATACTTTACTAATGTACAGCACTTGTAAGCACGCTTAACATGTAAAAGTGTTGCCTTTTCATTTCATTAATTAAAAGCTCTTTTTCTTTAAAAAAAGTTTTTCTCAACCATTTTCATCATACATACATTAATTAATTAAAATAGACCCTTTTTTCGGAAAAAAATTCAATTATCCGAATTTTTGATTATCTGAATGGAGTCCGGTCCCAATTGATTCGGATAATTGGAGTTCTACTGTACTAATAAACCAACCACATGTTCTTAAAGCTGAAATTTTATTCTAATCGATAGTCCAATCGGTTTTTAAAAATATGAATTTTAACCCTTTCAAATAGACCCACAAACGCAGGTTATTTTGCGCGTCACGGAGACTATATTTTTTCTACTCTAAAAATAACAAAACGTCCTTAATTTAACACAATCATTTTAGAGGAACTCAATAGACCAGATTTATATCACCTACAAAAATTTTAAAATGTTGGAATAGCTAGAAATATTTTTTACTGAATGTTTGAAAATTCTGACGAAATCGGTAAAAACTGAGTGTTGCTTCGTGGTTTCGCTTGCTTTCGATAAGCAAACACTCAAAAAATAAAATACCAAACAATATATACTTTCAATTCAATATTTTTTCGCGATTTTTTTCATTTAAAAAGTACAAATTTGAGGTTCATTTAAGTGTCATTCATCACGGGCCTGGGCAACTCCGTGCGTGTCAGCTAGTTATACATAAAATTAAGTCCTCCCAAAACGAAAGATCGTGAACTGAACTGAAGTGAATCTCACTCTGGGGTTATAAAAGGGGACACACTGTTAAGAGGAATGGGGATGAGAGTGAAGAATGAATTTCAGAATATAGCTACGAGATATCTGGCGACTGACACTGAACTTCGAACGTGCTCGTTCTGGTCAGCCTTCAAATCACTTTATGAGGTCGTCCCGGATGAAATTTGTAGTTAATAATAGTATTGCCTACTTTAACAGCTTATCATTTGACATTGACATTAATATTTTACCGCTCTGTTTTTTGGAAAGTTGCCCATCTCGCTTATTTAAAGAAATCATTGTGAGCTCTAAGAAATATTTAAAACATTTAAAAAATAATAATTTTGTTGAAAATGGAATGATCGGAAATTCGCCCTATTATGAAGTAAGAGTTCTTACGTGGAACTGCGACATCGCAGAATGCGCGGAACATTAATAGTGTAGTACTTGGCTGTAGTATTGACTCAGCAGACAGTATAAAATGGATTCACCCCATTTCGTACTGACCACTCTTACCTCACACAGGAGTCACGCAGGAGTTCGCCCAGAATCATGGGTCCATGATGATTATCTCAAGGTCACCGTTGATTAGGACACATGGAAGGGTGCTGATAAATTATGGTTGAAGTTTGGATAAAATAATTCCCTATATTTCTAAGTCATCAACTAATTTTGACTTCTTTTTTTTTTTTTTACAAATTTCATCCTTGACGACCTGATACAAAAATCTATACAAATTTATCTGGTGCAAATGCTGTAAAACTTTTCGAAAGGTAAAAAGAATCCTTCTTGAGCGGAAGCAGTTAACGGAAAGGGCGACTCTGCTGGAAATTGTTTGCTAATCAACCTGTTTTACTTGAGACTTATGGCCAATATGGGTTTAAAAACTTTCATAGACTTATATTGATTTAATAACTTTTCTTTCTATTTTTTAATGTTTAAAAGACTTCTTGGTTTTAAAAGTACTAGGTTGGGCAAAGAGTTCTGGGAAATTTGTGAAAGTTGCTTTGTTATGTGCAAATTAACAAGAAAAACAACAAGGACTAGTCTTAAATGTAGAGAACCAACATAGTCCACGACTTTCTCCAATCGTTCTGCCAGATTCCAGGTTTACTGGAAGTACCAAGGCGGCTCCTTGGAATCGAAAAACGCTTCATATGCTTCTTCAAATTCATTAAAGGTTTCAAATCGACGGCCCTTGAAAAAAGTGTTGGATTGGTCGAAAGAGGCCATAATCGGATGGAGTCACGTCCTGAAATCCTATAGATATACCACTAGTACCAGGGACGTAGCTTTAGGGGGGTGAGGGGGGAGCCTCCCCCCCCCCAATATGTTCAAATAATAGGGCGCCACAGAAGGTTTATGGGCGCCGTTAGGCGCCCGTAAAAAAGGGTTTATCAGTAGCAAAAAGTAATTATAAAATAATTTTATTTAAAACTTAAAATTACAAAGTGAGTTACTTTTTGCATACAAAACTTGTATAAGGCATTCAATTTTCGACCTGATACTTCCACCCCCCATCCCGAAGAAACTTTTTACATCCGGAATGAAAAAAATGAAAGCAGGAATTGTAATCAATTGCAGGATAGAACTACAATTATTTCCTTCTTATCTCGGTAGTTGTTGGTCACCCTTGGCAGTAGAAAGAAAGTGGAAAGAAGTACCTGGAGGGATTAGAAAAGTTCGCAAATATGTTCAAGAGTAGGAAGCAGCGAAGAACAGTGGCATAGTGGGCAGAGCATCTGTCAGCCGCGCTGCTGGTAGAGTTCAACTCCCGACTGGGCAGGGTTCACTCAGCCTTTCATCCCTTTGCGGTCGATGAAATGAGTACCAAGCTTGCTTGGGAATTAAACACCAAGTGTCCTGCGTTTGGCTGACCACCTGACCTGGACGTATACTGCAAAGCACCTCAGGGCCCTGGGTCAAGAAAACAGGGATGGGTAGTATCAGCCCAGATCCTTCATGGATTGTATAGCCACAGAGATTAGTTTAGTTTAGTAGGGTGCCACAGAAGGTTTAAGGGCGCCCTCAGGCACCCACAAAACAGTGATTTATATTACTACATATATTTCCTAACAAAAACAATTTATATATATGCGGAAGAAAAAATTCCGAAAACAGGAACTATAATCAACTGCTGGAGAGTAAATGTAATTTGATCCTTAAAAAACTAAACCTGTGGCTGTGTAGAATCCATGAAGAATCAGGGCCTACAGTGTCCAACTCTGCTTACTTGACCCTGGGCCTCGAGGTGCTAGAATTTGATCTTTAGAAATACAATTATTTCCTTCTCATCTAGATTGGTCACCCTTAGCAGTAGAAAGAAAATGCGGAAACAACTGAAAATGACTGTAAGGGATGAGCACAGTTTTATAATATATTAAAGTAGTAGGGCGCCATAGGTTTAAGGGCGCAGCCAGGCACCCTCAAAAGAAAGGGTTTAAATCACTACCTCAATTCCCCGACAAAAACAATTTATACATGCAGAAGAGAAAATTCTGAAAACAGTAATTGTAATGAACTGCGGGACAGTAAGTGTAATTCGATTCTTATAAGTGTAATTATTTCCTTCTTATCTCAGGGTAGTTGTTTGTCACCGTTGGTAATAAAAAGAAAGTGAAAAGATGTGGAAGTGACTAGAGGGGATTAGAACGGTTCACAATTATGGTCAAGTAGAAGGGCGCCACACAAGGTTTAATGGCGCCATCAGGCCCCCATAAAGAAATGATTTAAATAGTAGTTTAGATCGGGGATCAAACCTCCGAGTCCCCCGAGAGCTTTGAGTGTACCAGACACTAGGAGCGCCGGGCCCTCTCATAACCCCAGGATTCCAAGGTATGCTACTGCTTTACCAATAGCTTCTGGACGTGAAAGTCTACAGAGATAGGCGCTGGCCCATTTCTTTAAAACTCGGTACATCGAGGTCCGCTTAATTTTTTTTTATCTGCCCAGCCCGTTTGAAAGTTTGACTTTATTTCGTCCTGTACCGGACTCCGGCCGTGCAGATGCAAACCTTTAAGGTTGTCATATAGCAATTCTCCTGAAAGAATCCTCTGAATAAAAATTTCCTCAAAGTTTAAATTCTTTGAATTCCCCTCTTGCGCAAAATGTGACAACAGTGCATTCCGGTCATTTGGAGGATTGGAGATATGTGTTTCTTGAAGTGAGTGTATATATATATATATATATATATATATATATATATATATATATATATATATATATATATAAAGTGGTGTCTCAGGCACGAATGCCTCAAGAGTAAATAAATAGAAAAAATAAACTAGGTGCCTTTTTACAAAAATGAAAACAATAAAAAAATTTATGAAGGAAGCAGATTAAATAACTTAATTTATGAAAGATTTGTTTTAAATTGTTGATGACTGAGCAGAGTGTAAGAGCATTTATAGTTGTTTACTTTAGTTAAAGCTCAAATTCCTTCCAAAACATTACTTTTGACACATTCGTATAAAATCATCATCATCTGTTCGCATATAAAATTTCACGTATTTTTAAGGTCTCTAAGAATCAAACAGCACTGGAATTTTTCTGTAAAAATCAAAACTGATATTTTGCTTTCGAGACGTAATGGTGAGAGAAGTGATCACCAGGTAACAATCAAGCTACAATTCAGTGCGTGTTCCACATATTTAAAAAGAAAAGAAAGCTTTCTCGGTTCGTTTGTATCTGAATATGAAAATCTAAAAGTTTGATGCATGTAGACATGAAATCAACATTCTAACTGTGTTGCATCAAACATTTTTGCATTTTCGAGAGGAGGAAAAAAACTAAAAAAATCCTTCCTAGAACAAAGCTTTTTTAGAACAAATTTCATTTAACACTTTTTAACTTTGTTAAAAAGTTTTTGCCTTTGTTGCATAACTGCATTCAAATGGAGTAATGTCTGCCAAATGTGGCGGGCGGCAAACTTTTTAAAATTTACGGTACATCGTAGCAACCAGGGGCGTAAATCCTGGTGGGGGGGGGGTACGGGGGGCTGCAACACCCCCCCTACGAAAAAATCAGTCGGAAAATTTCCCGTTCGATTGGAAAAAGTACGTTTAGTCGGAAAAAATGGTATTAACCTATAAAAACTTATAAATTGGAAAAATGAAAAAATCAGTCGGAAAAATTCCCGTTCGATCGGAAAAAAGTAAGTTTAGTCGAAAAAAATGGCATTAACGTATAAAAACTTATGAATTGGAGAAATATTTTTGTAGTTTTTAATTAGTAAATAAGAAAAACAAGTTAGAGCGAAGAAAACCTGTAAAATTTTATTCTTAGTCGGATTTTTTCCCCTTGTAGTTTTTAATTAGAAAATTAGAAAAAAACAATTTAGAACGAAGAAAACCTATATAAATTTATACTTAGTCGGAAATATTACGGATTTTATTTTTGTGATTAAAACTATTCAGAAAAACTTTGACTTGTCAAATATTGTGAACTCGAAAACCTCGATATGAAGAAACAAAATATTTATATACATATTCTAGCAATGTTAATTATTATTTGTAACCTTGATATTTTGATCGAAAACTTTGATATTCCGAACTTTTTTCTGTTCCCTTTGACTTCGAGATATCGAGATCCAGCTGTATTTATTTATAGTCGGAAAGTTTTTAGTTTAGTCTGGAAATTTTAAGACATACTGATTGAAGTGAAGAAACTTCTGGGTTTTGTTTTTTGTTGTTGTTGTTGGTTTTTTTTGTTTGTTTTTTGTTTTTGTTTTTTTTATCTAACTTTAAATTTAGTTAGAAACGTGTATGACGGAATTTAAGTGATATCCGATGAAAATTCAAAACTGAATTGCAAACATTTAGTACTTTACCCTATCAAAATCTGGATATTTTCCACTCTACACGAATTTTACCTTTAATCGAAAATAATTATGGTTTTATTTTTTCTACTAATTTTGTGTTTTCTTTTTATTTTATTAAAAAAAATATGTTAATTTTTTTTAAAACTTTTTTACGTAATTTTAGATTGATTTAAAAATGTGTTTCAAGATATTTATATTATACCGGATGAAACTGAAAACACCCAAATACTTTGATTTTTTATCTCGAAATTCCCTTAGTTCATCAATGTTACCAAATTCTGCTGACAGCTCCGGTGACAGTTGCATCTAATGAAAGAGCTTTTAGCAGGCTAAAATTTATAAAGACTGCTATTAGGTCAACTATGGCTGATGACAGATTGGAATCATTGATGCTTTTGTGTTACCACAAAGAATTAACAGACAATATCGATCACACAAAAGCACAAATAAAATTTAATAATTCAAATTGCAATTATACAACAATTATTCAAATAATATTGTATTATAGTCATTATTATTATTTTATTAATATATTTAGATGAAAATCTTAAATTAAATTTATTCGTACGTAATCCAAGCATTTCCTGATGATCACAATGTTTAAAAGGATATGTTGAAATTACTTATAAACAAGTTTTCATTTGTGATTAATATTAACCCGTTATTGGTATATTTGTAAAGTAAGTTTCTCCAGAAGCAAGACCTATATGTATACACACTCATGTCCAAAATTTTAGCGTATATGACAAAAACGTAGAAAGGGAGTGTTAAATATCTTACGAAATTATTAAATTTTATAGATGAAATTCACAAGATAATTATGACTTCGCATATCGTATTGAGATAGTCAAATAATTTTAAAGCGCTGATGTCGATTCTTTTCGAATTATTAATAAATTTATCTAAAAATTAGGGGAGAAAGTCTATGATTAATATGTATAGGAAAATGCGGATTGGTATCAAAAGCTGCTTTGTTACATAGCGATATATCTTGTTACTAAACGTACAAAATTTGATTAACTTTTATTGAGGTAGGGGAGGTATGATACACTTTTTTTTTACTAATTTTTTACAACACTTAGAAAGCTATTTTTAAACAAATTTTTCGTGTTTTCTTATAAAGTGACATTTTATTCATTTATTAAAAATATTGTGAATTAAAAAAATAGTCATTCAAAAAATATATCCCAATTATTTTGAATGGTTACTACTGTATTAAATCTCCCCATTACTGGGGAGGATTGATACAGTAGCAAGGGAGGTTTGATACATTGTTAGGTAAATTGAAAAAAAAAATGCAGACAATTCAATTTATGCGTCATACAATTTTTTTTATGATAAATCTAGAAATATTTAAGTAAAATTTGAAACGAAATGACATTGACATATTTTTGTTTCAGAAATGTTTTTCACAAACATATTTAAACTATTGCTATTATTTAAACAATCCCATTAAAACACTTTTTAGAAAATAAATAATGAAATAAAATCCCTAGAGATCTAGCTGCAAGGAAAAATGAAGTGAACATTGCTAATTTGCAAACAATGTAACATAAATTTATCACATTTAAGATTCCTTTAACCCTTTCAGGAGCAAAGCACTTTCAATGCTAAAGTGTTGAATAAATGAATGGCACCGGAATTTACCAACAAATTTAATTAGAAATAAGAAAAGGGATATATTTCACTTTCATACTAAATAGAAAATATTTTACTAAAATGCTGGTGCCAATTTGGTGTTTGGGAATTAAAATTAATTGTTTTCATAAACATACCACCACCCCTGAAATGGTTTTTAAAAAAATCTAATAACTCTTATCATTTTGATAAGTAAAATCGGTTAGATTTAACGTTTTTTTTTCAATTTGCCCTTCGTAAATTATAGAAACATTTTCCCTTTCAGGCCATTTAAACTTTTCCCTTGACGAGCAAAGAGAACTAACCATCTATCATTGCACTGCTTTTCTATGTAACCTACATAATGTCTATGAAGAGTCTCTTTGTTCTTTCTTACCAATTTCAGTAGCTCTTGCTGTAAAACAATAATGAATAATACAATCCTATATTAGTTTGCAAACTTAAAAAAGCTATTAAATTTCAAATATACAAGTGTATCATTTCTCCCCAGTACTAATTTATCATTTCTCCATATTATGCCTTATTGGATTTTCAATCACTTTGTACAAATGCAGTTGCAAAATGGTAATCTACTTTCTAGTAAATCTAATCCTAACAATGTCTTTTATAAATTAAAAAAATTACAAGATATTACCTTCACAATAGAAAGACTTATGAAAGAAAATCAGCCAAAAATTTACATTGACATTACAAAAACCTTCAAAATTAAAAGAAAAGAAAAGTTGTCAGTTCTTCACTGATTAGTCCAGCTAATGATGGCTTCAGCAAATAAAAGATGCCTTCACATGTGTTAGAATGGCTGTTAATGCCATTTGTTGAGAAAAACTGTCAATGTATCAACCCTCCCTATGTATCAAACCTCCCCTGCGTCCCCTACTAAGAAATGGATATAAGTTTTGTTCATTCGAAAATTTTCAATCTTTCAAATTTTGACTTTTTTTATGTTGTAGACGTACATCGTACACTGGTAACAGGATTCCTTATGCTTAATTCAGAATTTGAATTTCTATCCGGAGTGGAGTCGATGTGAATAAATATGCCATACACAGAAAGAATAAAATGCATTAAGCCCTTTATTGGTAAAAAAAAACGGGCATCAAATCCCCAGCTCTTCAATCGTCCAGTTTCATCAAATTTTGTACATTTAGAAACAAGATATATCGCTCGCAAACAAAGCATTTTGGAGTTCCAAACCGCAATTTTCTACACATATTAATCATAGTACTTCACCACTAATTTTTAGAGACATACATTAATAATTCAAAAGGAATCAAAATCAGCGCTTTAAAACCTATTTGACTATCTCGATACACTCAGTCATAATTATCTTGAGACTTTCATCTATCATCTATAAAGTTTAATAATTTCGTAAGATATTTACGATATCCTTACTTCGTTTTTATCATATATGCTAAACTTTTGGACATGAGTGTATATATATATTAATTAGTCGGCATTATTTTGTTGGCAATAGTACTCGGAAATTTTTCTTCTTGGATCGGAAATTTATGAGTCTACACCCCCCCCTACGCGACCAGGGTGGTTTACGCCCCTGGTAGCAACTATACCCTTATACTAGATTATTTACAATACTGCTTTGAGTTAACGAGGAATGTCTAAATATACTACCAAACTAGTTAGATGTGCCAATCCCAAAACTTTCTTCTATCTCATGCAGCTTAAATTTCAAAAAGTAGCTACATATGTTAATACTTTATTAGTTCAATTCTTTATTAGTTTATTAGTTATACTATTATTAGTTCAATACTTTACCAACTTAGATTTTCATCTTAAATTCGTACTTCATTCAATTAATCGGAGTAAAAACGAGTGAATCTCGATCAAGATATTTATTAAAATCAATAGTTTTTCGTTATTCTTTTGTACATCAGCTGTTTGCGAATAGCCGGCTTAGCAGGACGCGAGTTCCCGTCGCTGCACGAGCCGCCGATGGAAAATAGAACTACAAAAAAAAAACAAGAAAATTATACAACAATCGCTATCACAGAACACCTTTTCGGCGGAATATTTTTAAATTCATGGAGGACCTGTTTTAAAATCAGGGAGTACAAAAAATTTGGTTCAATTCTATAGATAACTTTATACACTTTTCGATGATACAATAAGGAAAATGGACAGCGCCCCATTGCAATGTATAATTGCAGCGCCCCATACAAGCGGAATTTTTTCAAATTCAGGGAGGACCTGCTTGCCATGGCTAATACATTACACAATAAATTAGGTTCAATTCTATGCATGACTTCATACACTTTTCGATGGTACGATGAAAATGGCACAAAAATCGCTATTGCAGCGCCGCCTTCCGTCAGAATATTTCCATATTGAAGGAGGACTTGCTTGCCATAGTCAAAAACATACACAAAAATTTGGCTCAATTGTATGCATAACTTCATACTTTGCGATGGTACAATGGCGACACACGGACAGGCAGACATTTTGTATAAATAGCGGTAGAATTGATAAAAAAAAGTCACTGGTCCGCAGACAAGTATTAAGTACCTTTAACCCTTTGAGTGAACCCCCCCCCCTCCTCCTCCTCCTCTACCAAGTATATAAGCCAAACTTCCTTTCAGTTACCCAAAATTTTCGGCATAATAAAATGTAAAATTATAATTTGCTAAAAATTAAATAAACAGTACATGAACAAAAACTATAAAATTATTAATTATATATTTTATTTCCGATTATTTCAACTGACTAAGGTTTAATGCAATTTTTTATTTATTTATTTAAATAAAATGAGATTCTGTGGTTTGTGTTTGGTTGCGGTTTTCTTAGGGACGGGAAAATTTATGTTTACCTGTCAGAGAGGGAAAAAAGTTACTGGCCCTGCGGACCACTAAATTTTTTAAATTAGTGGTCCGATTGAATTTTTAGTGGTCTTGGTCCCGCGGACCACCAAGGATTTCGAACACTGATAAAGATGTTTTTGGTATCTCTGACCCCTGAAATGTGTAAATCCGCCGAAAACCAGACGTAAAAAAAGTTTAGATTACAGTACTTTCTTCTATTGAAGATAGAAAAAAGTAAAAATCGCCAGTGAACCTAGTTTCTGAGCTCTTTTCTTCCCGGATTTTTGAATATTTAACTAATAATACAAATACAAAATGTAATCAATTATGAACAATCTTACTGCTTGGAGTCCTTACATCCCCACACAATATATATCTGGATTATGTAGATATATATTGTGATACACTTATATATTTACATATATAAATCGACCGTGCAAAATGTGTTTCGAAAGGTAAAGATATTAATCACAAGATAATTGTTGTGTAAAGTACCACAGAAGATGAATTATATACAGTCGGACCTCTATTTAACGAACCTGTATTTTGCGAACTTTTCCTTGGAACCAAGAACATTTTGCGTATTTCTTCGTAAAATAACCTCCAAATAGTGAAGTGCATTCTCTATTTAACGAACTTTTTCTTGTGAACTGAATTTTTTTTCTCCCCATTTCCCAAAATATTTCTGGACACTTCAAACTTATTCTTTCTTTAAACACATTTTATGATGTTTAATGGCCTTGAACTGGTTTTACAAGGCGCCTTTTTTGTCAGCAGTGAGAATTCGGTAAGTATGGAGGACGAAGACGATAAACCCTTAAGAGTAACTGAAAAAAATGTGGATACAGATGAGAAAAAAAGAAGAAATTAACCATGATGTGCTGATTGATGATTATATTTCACTAATTCTGAAATTGAGACCTCGGAAACACTAGCCGAATTGGATATTTTCGACAGTGGGAAAAATAAAAACAATACAGCAATGAATTGCGATGAAGACGAATATGATGATGACGGAAATGATTATGATGCAGGAATTAACAAAACTTCGTATGATAAAATGCTAAAATCATTTGAAACAATCCGACGCGGATTACAGTTAGAAGAAAATACGTATGAAGGGATTTTTGGTGCATTGCAAAGATGCGAGAAGTATTATGAGAGAAGGTACGTTTTAAAAGAAAAAACTCAGGCAGAATTAAGAGATTTTCAGAAATTAAATTTAAGGACCCATATGTTAATGTATGGTTAAAATTATTTGCTATAATAATAATAATAAATACGACAATGTCATTAGAATTCGTTAATTTTTTTGTAAAACTATTTACTTTAAACAGAAAATACAGTGTATTCCCGGACAATGTTTTGTTTTCCTTGCAGATTTCAAAGACTTAAACACATAGAAAAAATGAATTGGTGATGGATATTGGTGCGGGTAAAGAAAATAAAACAAATCGGTATAATTTATAAAAGAAAAAAATGTGATTAATTACTTTTAGTAAAAATATTTAGTGTTTATGAATTTAAAATCTGTTTTATGTAGTTTAAAGTATTTTAAAAGGTGAATCTCTATTTAATGAATTTTCCATATAACGAACTTTTTTCCGGGATTTAGCAACTTCGTTAAATAGAGGTTCGACTGTATAAAAGACATGATGTTAGCACGGATTAGGGCTACTGTAATATGAATTGTAGGAACCTTAGCATGGATAGAGACGACGTTGCGGGGGAGGGGGGGAGGTGCGAAAAATGAAAATTATAAAAGGGCGCCAAAGTCAGGTCCTCCCCCCCCCCCAATAAAATTTTCAAGCTACGCCCCTGACTAGTACTCCTATATACGATACAAATTCTTATAGATCTTATAGATTCTTATTTATAGATCTGGTTATATATGACTATTAGATTAAAAATTTCCCAGAACTTTTTGCTCAACCTAATAATACCTTCATTACCAAGGATATAATGTTAATTGTTTTCTAAAACATAAAGTACCTTAAAGAACAGACACTGAACATTTGCGTTTCACAGATGGCATTAGTCGTTCCGCTATCAACCATTCTGAAACCTACCTTTATAAATTTAAAAAGTCAGCTTAATTTCTTCAAAGGTATAAATACCTTTCGATAGTGAAACGTAACGCTTCTTCTTTTCCTTTTCTTTGAAAGTTATTATCGTTATGATTTTAATATGCTTAAGTTTGTTTGGTTGAGTTTCTGAAGTTCAAATGAGATATTGTTTTACAGTTTTACGGTGTTTAAATTTTATATGAGCTGTTTTTAGTTATGATTTAAAGGGGCTGGGTTGATAAGGGCATTTTTTCGCTCATCAGCCCCTTGATGTGACATACATTATTTTCATTAGTATGAGTCATAACAAATAAGAAAAAAAATTTTCTTGAATGAAATTTCTACAATTGGTGTGAAAAATATAATACATAATTAAGTAAATATTATGTACATTAATAAACATAACTACTATTGTCATTACTTTTAATCCTTATAATCAATAGTAAATACAACGCTGAATGCAAAATTAAGGTAAATGGGAGCTTATTACGACTATTATTTCAGTATATGAATTACCGGAATTAATCTATAACAGAAAATAAGTACAGTTTCATGCACTTTCGACAGTGTTCTTCCTCCTTGTTTTCTTCACCCAAATCACTACTGGACCATCCAGCGTCGGCGTTTTCTAATGCATGAGCATATTCAAGACTTGGTTTTTTAACTTCGGTTGTGGCGGCAGTAAGACAGAAACCATGATACGTAAGCAACACGCGCACAGCATTCTACGACCCTTGCACCTACTTTACATTGGCAATACCACTGTGTGATGTTGCTTCGCTCTGTTTTTATACAATAGTTTTTCGCATTTGTGTGTCGTATCAGAAATCGAAGGACAGAATCATCTTCACGATGTATGTAAAGAGAGCAAATACCTTCTTAATTTAAGTCCTTTTGGATGTAAGACTGGCTTTGTTTAAGTTGCTATATTCTGGAAAATCTTGAAGATCTGTATCAATTAGTTTAGTTCAGATCTCCTTTTGCGTGCACACTGCACAGAAGATGTTATTAATCTTTTTCTTACATTGAATTAATTGGGCAGAACAGCATTAAAGAGACCAGTTCTAAGTTTTACAAGTAAAACCTCCAAGCAAGTCGGGATGACCTTTTTTTTCGAGGAACGGATTTTGGACTTTAGTAGTTCAAAAATATAGTTAAAATCACAGTTGGATATACCCATGAAAGTAAAATAATCGGACTCGGAAAGCTGTTACGGTGAGTTAAAATCGAGAGCTCTCTTCCTTTATACTACTCAGATAATGTTTAAAAGACTTTCAATATATTTTTCATACGTTGATGAATTCTCACTTAATGGGCGTAAAGCTTCCAGAGCCAACTCACTGAATACCAATCCCGTAATATGAGTTTTACAGCATCGTTTTCCCGACGAAATATAGATTCCAGTTTCTATAAAGGCTTGAGTTTGAGCTGCTTTTGGTACAGTCACGAAGAAGTTTTTACACTTACATATTATACAATATGTGTTAGAGTTGTGGCAACGAGGTAGCGATAAATTTATATTAGGCTGCTTATTTGTGGTGTCGTCAGCAGTAGTCGTTGACCCACAATCTCTTATTGTTACCACATGAAATGCATATATGATCTGCAATTACAGCACAACTTAGAATCACTCTGTAGATTGCAGTTTTTAGAACTTTTAAGTATCGACGTAACTTTTGTGTTAAAAAGATACGAAAATCGCTATTTGTTTTTCGCCACGTTTTACAGCAATCACACTGACTTCCAATTATTTATTATTAAATTTTACAATAAATATTTACAACAACATATTTAGAACACAACATTGACATGTGAACTACGTAAATACTTTTTGAGCGCAGCAAAACAAATCTGAACATGCTCCGATAGCGATGCAACTGATCCTCGCCTTGAGAAGTCTGATACTCGCACAAAATATATTTTTCTCTAATTGGTAGAAGCGCACGCAGAACCAAAATGAAATAATGCTCATATGAAACCTTATAATGAATATCATCATTGCAAGTCAAGATTAGTTTGATTCAACGAGCGCTTCTTAAAGGAAAATTTGATTCAAAGATGAAAAATATGACGAAAATGTAGGAAAAAGCCGAAACACTATAATTTCTATGACTATTTTATTTAGCACGTAAATCTTATATAATAAAAAAATAGATATCTTTAAGTAAACAAAAACAATGAAAAAATTTCGGAAACCGAAACTTTTTTTTCACGTGTATGATGGGCGAAAAACAGCCCTTATCAACCCACCTCCTTTAAGTTATTTTGAAGAACTCCAAGTATAATGATGTTCATTCCTGTTTTAATCCAAGATAATTTTAACCATTTACTTAGTTACTTTTTTTTTTAACAAGGTTTGTTCTGAATCTTAATCAACTGAAAGCTGTTTTGAAAGGTTTTTTTTAAATGAAGTTTACATTCATTGAAATGAAGCTTAATAAAGAACTGTCGTCACCAATATTTGACTTTTCGATATCTCATAAAAGCAACACACATTTTTTACTGCATCTCTCTACCAAGGCACGTTTATCTTTTCTTTGCTAATTGCAGTACAAGAGTGTATTGATACAGCCTAACTATTTATGAAAGAGACGGTACCCATCAGCAGTACGGTCGGAATACCAACCGTTCAATAGTTATGGTTTAAAATGCATAAAAAATACACTGTACTAATATACAACTTTTTTCTGGAGGTCTTAATAAGGGGTGTTCCTTTTACGGTATGTTATATCGGATGCCAGCATCCGGTTTCTATGAACAGACAAAAGACACAACGATGAATGAGGTATCCTACAAAAATTTGTTGAAAAGACTTTTGGCATAGAACTCCCACCTTTAGTTCAATAAAATGTTAACTAAAACGGTTAACTAAAATTTAACGACAAAAAATGTTAAAAAAAAATGTTAAAAATTGCAGCATGAAAAGCTCGCACTACTCCACTGTTACCAGACACTGTTGCACCACTGGTGCAGTCCGCATTAAACGATGTAAGCCTTTTAATGGTGTAAAATATCTTTCATTGAATTCTGTTTATAATAGAAATTAAGTCTCACACTTTGCGCTATATTATCCTATATTTTGATAAAAACGTAAGATCATGACAATTTGTTTATACAAAAGAAAAAAGCTGCTAAGGCTAAACAAAATAGGTCAAGAAATTGATTGTACTTATGCTTTACGTTTAGAGTCATTTCACCTATTTCTTCGCTATTGTAGCTAACTTATCTCACTTGAACAATATAAAGCGATTTACAAGCTGAGAGTAACCTGCTTGGCATTTTGATCGATGCTAACGTTCGCACCTATTGTTCATGAGAGGCCTGGTTCAATCCCGGTAGAGCTCAGCACTAAACTATAAATGAACAAAACTAATGATTTTACCACGACATTTTCCAGTTTTGCAACCCGCTGGAAAGTTCGACTGCTCCCATTGGCTTTTTGAATGGTACTATATGAGTAAACAGCACTATATTTTTTCTTTATTTCCCATCATCACTGACTATTTCTTATCAAACTTCTTCTTGAATCTTAACTTCTGTCTTTCCATAACCAAAGTTATCCCCAAGTTGCTTTTGTAAAAATACTTTACCAAAAAAAAATGTAGTTGGTAAATAGAAGAAACTGCCCGCATTATTTGACGAGATTCACGCATGAGATGATTTCCTTAACATTAACTGTAAATAAAAAGTTAGTAGGAAAATGAAATTTTCCTTATTAAGAAGTTGCATGGCGCATTTGCGACAGTCCACTGTGTTTGTAAAATTTAATAAATTGCACACTCTTAGATACTGTCAAAAAAGGAATCTGGTTTAGCAGAAATTCTAAAATTTTAACTTATGAAACGCACCGCATTTCCCCCCCCCCCCCCTTCAAAATAATGAAAAATATTGACAAACATTGTAGAAAAATAAATTGCAAAAGAATTCACGAACGCATTTATTTAAATAATTAAAATATACATCAAGCAAAATAGTCCAGTGGTAGGGGAGCAAAAAAAGGCCGAATTCGGAATTAATTAGGGGAAAGCTGGAAATTGTTTTAATCCCTTCAGTTTAGGTCTAGGATAAATATACTATGTTTTCCCCCCTCGTACTATGTGAGCGTTAGGAAATATGTATAGATTTATAATAAAAAAACACGTTTTGTTACATGCCTTAACAATATCTCCAAACATTTAACTCTGCCAAAAACCTTGTCAATACAAATATTGTAGAGCTTAAACTTTTGAGTAAAATGAGTACCTACACTTAATATTTTTGTTGAACATTAAGGTCACAATTCCAGTTTAAAGTTTTAGACCCTTGGTCAGGGGGTTGAACTCAGAATTAATTAGGAGAAAACTGGAAATTGTTTTAATCCCTTCAGTTTACATCTAAAATGAACGTACTATGTTTTCTTCCTCGTACTTGGGTGAATGTTAGAAAATATGCACATATTTATTTTCGAAAAACACTTTTTTTTTAATTACCTTAACAATATCTCAAAATAGCTAACTCTATAAAAAAACATTGTCAATACAAATGTTGTAGAGCTTAAAATTCTGAATAAAATGAGCACCATCATTAATATTTTTGTTCAACATTAAGGTCGGAATTCTATTTCAAATTTTGCCTCAATCGCTACTCAAGAGTTTGAAGCCAGGAGAGACCAAGTTAACTTAAAAATATCTCAAAAACTCTAACTCTATCAAAAACATTGTCAGTACAAACGTTGTAGAGCCTAAAATTCTGAGTAAAATGAGTACCTACACTTAATATTTTTGTTTAATATTAAGGCCGCAGTTTTAAGATATTTTTAAGTTAACTTGGTGTCTCCTGGCTTCAAGATCTTGATTTGAAAATTTTTGAAGTAGAATTGCGAACTTAATGTTGAACAAAAATATTAATGATGGTACTCATTTTATTCAGAATTTTAAGCTCTACAACATTTGTATTGACAATGTTTTTTATAGTGTTAGCTGTTTTGAGATATTGTTATGGTAAATAAAAAAAAAGTGTTTTTCGAAAATAAATATGTGCATATTTTCTAACATTCACCCAAGTGCGAGGAAGAAAACATAGTACGTTCATTTTAGATCTAAACTGAAGGGATTAAAACAATTTCCAGTTTTCTCCTAATTAATTCTGAGTTCAACCCCCTGATCACGGGTCTAAAACTTTAAACTGGAATTGTGACCTTAATGTTCAACAAAAATATTAAGTGTAGGTACTCATTTTACTCAGAATGTTAAGCTCTACAATATTTGTATTGATAAGGTTTTTGACAGAGTTAGCTGTTTGGAGATACTGTTATGGCATGTAAAAAAACGTGTTTTTTTACTATAAACCTATGCATACTTCCTAACGCTCACCTAGTACGAGGGGGAAAACATAGTATATTTATCCTAGACCTAAACTGAAGGGATTAAAACAATTTCCAGCTTTCCCCTAATTAATTCCGAATTCGGCCTTTTTTTTGCTCCCTTACCACTGGACTATTGTGCTTGATGTATATTTTAATTATTTAAATAAATGCGTTCGTGAATTCTTTTGCAATTTATTTTTCTACAATGTTTGTCAATATTTTTCATTATTTTGAAAGCATTAAAACAATTTCCAACTTTCACCTAATTAATTCCGAATTCAACCCCCCTGCGCTACAAGTAATTGTACAAATTACTTTCAGGTGCATAAATATAATATAAAGATATTTAAAATATTTCAAAATACACCAGAAGAACTTGGAACGTTTTCAACCTTTACAATGCCGTCTTCAGTAGGATTTAAATGTTATTTTCTTTGCGCTTATTCGAGAACTGTCCAGAAGAAAACATTGTAATTTTTTTTTAAATTGTAATCTGGACAGTTCTCGAATAAGCGCAAAGAAAATAACATTTAAATCCTACTGAAGACGGCATTGTAAAGGTTGAAAACGTTCTAAGTTCTTCTGGTGTATTTTGAAATATTTTAAATATCTTTATATTATATTTATGCACCTGAAAGTAATTTGTACAATTACTCGTGCTTGATGTATATTTTAAATATTTAACTCAAGGTGAATACAGCACTACAATTTTCATTTTCATTTATTGCATTTATTTAAAGTCATAGAACTCACTAAGCTAGAACAATAAAGAGGGAAAAATAAGTAAGGATCGACCAAAACAGGTTATTAAGAACAAAACAGAATTGCGGTCATCTACCTACTTTCGGCCGAAAACGAAAATGCAGAATTTGTTTTAAGTAGTTAATACGTACATAAATATACAGACTTATTAATTAATCATATTTGTGGCCTAAGTTGACTCTCTGTGTCTCTGACCGAAACTTTTTATTTTCATATAAAATAAAATGTAATTAATTCAACAAAGACACGGAATGATTTTCTAATTGTGCTAATTTAATCTCATTAAAACTGTTTTAGGTACACACAGCTCGGTTTATCTTTTATAATAATTTTTGTATTTGATTATCTGTTTTACTAGAACTTTCTCAAAGAGTATTTGATACACTTCTACGATTTCAAACTAAAAATTTCCTATTACTAAGTCTGCAGATTTTAATGAGCACATGAAAAGCGTCTTCAAAGTTGAGTCCTATAGGCATTGCTTGTTTTATAGTTTGCACTCACGTCTTCAGTGAGTCATCATAAAGAGTGAAGTTCATAGCGATAAACAAGCGTCTGATTTGAACCGATAAAACTCAAATCAATAAAGAAATGTTGAAAATTTTTGAAGGAATAAACGAGATTTTTGGAATACAGATAGTTCCGATCGAGTTTTGGTCCGGCCGAATCTTCCGCAACATTTTCGCCGAAACTCAATTTTCAGTGAAACTCAGATTTTGAGCCGAAATCGAAATTTCGGCCGATCTGTAAAAATAAGTAAATGGTGTGAATAGATTAACCGATTTGTATTATATTGATGTATAGAAATAACTAGCAAAAGCTATGCTTTGCACGCGTGGTTATTTAAGTATACCAAATAGTAGGGCGATTCCACAGAAAATCTTTTTTTTTTGGTGGGGAGGGGGGGGGGGGAGGTGAATCAAATTTATAATATGTTTAATTTAAGGGTATGATTGGAAACCTTGATACTTTTATATTCTATAGAAAAATCCTAATAAAAAGGCATTGTAAATTACTGTTTACTAAGTTAAGTACCATTATTGTCTTTGTAAAGCCATAATGTTACGTCAGTTACACAATAAAAGTTACGTCAGTTACACGCGTAGATGCCATTTTTTCCTTTTTTGTTATTCAGAAGTTAATGAAACAAGTTACTGTTATAATTTGGCATTACTTAGTGTTGTTAAGAACATTAAATCTCTTTTCTTAACTAGATAGTTTTGATAATTTTTTACATTTCAGTGAAGGCAGAAAAAATGTTTGTCTATTTTATGTTACGTCAGTTACAGAATTTTGAATGGCAATTTTTGGGACTCAACGAGAGATTGAAATAATCTGCAGGTATTTGTTTATTAAGACCTTAGTAAGAAATATTTTAAATTGTAAAAATTTGTTCTAGCTTTATTAGTAAATTTTCTACAGAGATTTGAAAACAAAATTTGATGATAAAATGTTATATGAGTTACGATGGAATTGCCCAGTATCAGTGTGTATTTGCATTAGAGAAAATTGTACGTACTGCTACGGATAATTTAAAAATAGTAATTAAGCTAGATTCATCTTCATTTTTTTGCTGTATTAGGCGAACAGGACACTTAAATTAATGAGATAATCTAAAATGAATTTCAAATAAATCGTCATTTGGAATTTTTTGATTTTGTTTTGTTTTTGCATTTGAAATTTAGAGTTATTTGGGGAAACCGTTCTAAGCCAATATTTACACGTATAAAGGAATCACCATCCAAGCTTCCAGATCCCCTGTATCATAGCAATCTCAATGTTAGAACGCTTTTCCCCCTATGCACCATTTCAATTTAGAATTCTTTTTTTAAAACTAGTCTGTGCGAACACTTCACAGGTCGAAATTAAAGTTTGATTAACAATTCTAAATAAATCGAAATTTAGAATGTTTTCAGAACGTTTTCCCCCTTTTAAATTACGATATTTTTTAGAAACTGCATTTAGATCTGAAAAATATCTTCGATTCATAATTTAAAATTTCTAGTAGCAGAAGTATCGCAGCAATCACAATTTTAAAACGTTTAATGCTCCTCCCACCTTTTTAGATTTTGAATCTTGTAAAACCTGTGCGTGTAAGCATATTTAAGATTTAAAAGTAAGTCATGTTAAATTTCACGTTCTTATCTCTAACAGCTCTTTATAAATCGTAATTTAAAACGTTTTTCGCTCATTTCAAAACTTTTGAATTTCAAAATTTTCATAAACAATTTATACATACCGAGCATTTATATCTTAAAAGTAAATCCCTACTAAATTTCAAGTTTTTAAGCCTTAACAATTCTTACTAAATCGTAATATGTAATGTTTTTAAAATGTTTTCCGCTTATTTCCCCTTTTAAATTTCGAAGTTTTTAAGTAATTGTTCTCAGCGATCATTTACATTTTAAAGGTATTTACGATGCCGAATGACAAGCTTCTATTTCAACTGTATCACAGAAATCCAAATTTTAGAATGTTTTTTGCTCCTGCAGGCTTTAAAATTTCGAATATTTAAAAAGCCGTTCTGTACGATCATGTAACTAACAATTAAAAACAAATAGTAATCTATATAAATAAAAAATGTAAATGTTCGTGTGTACAAAATCTTTAATGTCCGAAAGTTCTTCACCGATTGCTTTGAAATTTGCTGATTGCGTTCCATTCGAATACGCGTGTGATTTTTCTATACCTTTTTATGAAACTCGCTTGACCCCACCCCCAAACTTGCCAACCGTTCACTTTTTTATTTACTTTTCCAACACCCATCATGTGGTACATCATTAGAAAGCTCTTTGATCACTCTTTCATATTATGCACCTCCCATCCCTCCTCCCCCCACTTTGCCCCCAGCGAGAACATTACTGAAATATTTCGTTAGCGTTTTTTATTTTTATTTCTTTGTTTTTTAGTTCGTGTTTTGGTTATAACATTATTTCTTCTTTTCTAGTGCAATCGGTCTGCTTTAGTTCATCCAAATAATGCCTCGCGGAAGATCAAACGTTGGTCGTCGTATTCGCGGAGCAGAAGCAGTGCGAAGAGTAATTGCAAATCAAACTGAGGAAGAACGGGAAGCAGCGAACGAGCGAAGCAGACAAAGAATGACTCAAGTACGTGCCGAGGAAACATCAGAGCGACGTGAAGCCAGACTTGAGGATGCACGGTTACGAGCACGGCGAGCGGGTTCTGCAGCTTCAGACCTTTTTCTCAAGAGAATGAATGCGACTGGCTGAAAGACGTCAAGAGGAACAACAGATGAGTGCCAAACACTAGTCCGAGCTTATCAATCACACGATTATAATCGCCTTGTATTCCGGTACAATCCAGCTGATGATTATAGTTTGAGCCGGCATGGTCTCGTCAGCACTATGACTGTAGTGTGTCCTTATTGAAAAGTTCTCAAATTTAACGGAGAAATGATAGGAATGTGTTGTACCCAAGAAACATTAATTTGCCTCAACATGGAGAACCGCCAAAGCCATTAAATATTTTGTTGCGGGATATATCGCCGAATCAAAGACTTTCCTATCTAACATCAGGATATACATTTCATGCTTTCAAATGACGCCGTTCGGCGCAAAAATCGTAACATCTCAAATCATGCCAACTTTCAAAGTGAGAGGATAAATTTCATCATAAAACCGGGCTAGTTTAGAATATTTTTAGAACGTTTTCTGTCCATTCCATCCCTGTAAATTGAAGTTTTTTAGAAACCCATCTTAGAAGCATGTATAGCTTAAAACCTAACCTCCATATCAAATTTCGAACTTGTAGCTCCAGCTATATCACAGAAATCTCAATTTGAGAATGTCTTTTTATTCTCCATTCACATGAAGCTAGTGCGTATTGACCTACTATAAAGCCTGCGTTGGAGCAGAGAGTCTCCATCATTTTGCTACCATTATTCCTTAAATCAGTACCACAGTTCCAGAGATATACGCCGAAGAGCCATTACATTATGACCACTTGTTTAATATGACGTAGGACCACCTTTCGCCCTCAAAAACGCCAACATCCGACCTGGTATCAACTCGATAAAGTTCTTATAAGTAGTCTGAGGTATCTAGTACCAAGCACTCACTGGTCCTGAAATTCTCGCATATTGCGAGGTGGTACGTGGCAGCACGAATTGGGATTTCCAGGTGGAACCACAAATGTTCTTTTGGATTCATGTCAGGCGAATTTGGAGGCTAGGACATGACTTGAAACTTACTAGAATTCTCCTCGAATCACTCCCTGACGATTCGATCCTTATGTCATGCTGCATTATCCTCTTGGTAAATGCAATAACCTGCCGGAAATGTTGTTGTCATTAATGTATGCAGCTGGTCTGTAACGATGTCCAGGTAGCGCACAGACGTCAGGGATTCTTCAATGGGGATTATGGGTCCTAATGTGCTTCATAAAAACATCGCGTACACGATACTATAGCCGGCACAGGCTTGTCTCCGACCAAGTGTGCATTCAATAGCCAGGGTTATCGTTGGAAATCGGCGTATTCGCACGCGCCCGTCGATGTGATGGACCAGAAAACGCGATTCGTTGGATCATGCAACTTTCTTCCATTATTCTATGGTCCAATTCCGATGTTCATGGGTCAGTTGCAGGCGCTGCTGGCAGCGCAGGAATGTGCTTATGCCACCGGCTGCGTAGGCCCGTACGTAAAAGTGATCGCGGCACTGTGTGTTAAGAAATATTGTCTGGGTTGCCACTGTTGTAGCTGACGGTGATTTCGGCTGTTGCAACTTTTCGGTCATGACGAATAATGCGTAACAATCTCCACTGTCCTCTGGAATCAATGCGCCGCTTACCGAAGACTTGTCATTTCGTCATCCATACACTACTTTAGGTACGTGCTCGCAATGACTGCACGTGTAGAGCCCACCAAATGCGCCGTTTCCGATATCTACGTTTCCAGTCACCGAGCATAACGATTTGACCTTTATCTAAGTCTGATAAATCTGCTGCTTTTCCCATTAAGTCGCTAATCACGCTATGTTTTGAAATACGTTGCATGGGCGCTTTATATACTCCAATATCAGCCACGCACGCACCGTGGTTTTTTTTCTAGGCAAGCTCATTGTTATAGATGGGGGGTGGTCATAATGTAATGGCTCTTCGGTGTAAACCCTTACAAACGAAAACAAAAACTTTTTCTTCTTTATAATATTGGTGTAGATTACAATATTTTGCGTAAAAATACACACTGCTTGAAACATATATCGGATTTTGGTGACACTTTTAGTGACGCTGAATTTTAAACTGTATTAAATATTCATGCTTAAAATTTCTATTTGAAATGGATGAAATGTTTTTTTATATTTTGCATTTCGAAAAACAAAAAGGCCGTTCAGTAATTAAGTTTTTTTGTTTTGTATTTTTCGAAAGAAAAATTCAAGTGCGTTCTTCGGATTATTTCAGTCTGCTGTTCTCCTTGAGTTTATGACCCAAAATGAATTTTAATGATAACTTTTTACTCATAATTACTTTTGCTCAAAATTGGAGATGTTTACTGTTAGGAATATTCTAATATTTTTATGTGCATTGTAAAATCAAAATGTTTACACTAGTAAATCCTCATGACACGATTCTAAAGTATCCGCTCTCCCTGAAACATGAATGACTCACACAAGACTCATTTCAAAGGTCGCATGACCTCTCAGCGGACTAATTTTTTCCGATTTGTAATCTCATTGGCCAACGAAAAGCAAAAATTTAAACGTGTACTCATTCTTCAATGAGAAAAGGAAGTTGAAAGTCAGAACATTCTAAAAGAATTGGAGATCGAGATAATGCGTCTATTTTCATTGACGTATACTTCACTATCGCGTTTTTTACCCGACTGCCAAGGAGGGTTATGTGTTTCACGCGTATCTGGGTATGTGGATTTCTTTATGCCCTCGAAACAACCCAACGGCTGGATGGATTTTAATGAATGAGGTCTCTATCAATTCGTCTTAACCGCCCGATGGTTATAGACTAGGATTTTTTTTTTATGAATTCAAAATGGCGGTAGAGAAGAAAAAAATTTACGCAGCCTATTGAGTGGCCTATCATTGGATAGGTCTTTCAAAATGAAGACGATTTTTCCTAGACTATTTTATAGTCAGAAGCTCCGTTTGAATATTACACAACCTGGAAGTTGTGTAGGTAAGATCTCTAGCTTTACTACAGGTCTAACCTTCATAGACATCAATAGGTGATTACTTTCAAGGCATTCATTGGTGTACTAGTCTCTTTGTGGATCAAAGAAGAGCTTATCGGAGTCTGAAACAAGCACACCTGTTTTTTTCTGCTTCAATGCCACAAAAAACGTTCTGCCGAATCTCAGGACTTAAAATATCTTTAATTATAACCACCCTGTATATCTTTCAACTTCCTCTATAAACAGCACCCTACAGCGCAAACGGGTGAAAGGAATGCAATGAAATTTAGTATATAGACTATACACGAGATGCGCTCACGGAATTAAAAAAAAAAAAAAAAAAAAAGGTTTCAAAATCTCCACCAGATGGCGCTTTTTCCGGAAAAACATTAAATTTAACACAATAAACGGCCAAAACAGCCGTTTTTACATTTTATTACTCATAATTCTTGTTCTGGATTATTAATATTGTTTTTGTATTTCATTTTGGTCATTTATTGTGTTAAATTTAATGTTTTTTCCGGAAAAAGCGACCTCTGGTGGGTATTTTGGAACTAAATTTTTTTTTCGGAACTCCGTGAGCGCGTCTCGTGTATAGTCTATATACCAAATTTCATTGCATGCGCTAACCAGTTTGCGCTGTAGGATGCTGTTTATAGGGGAAGTTTAATTATAACCACCCTGTATTTCTCAAATTCGTTTAACCCTTTATATGTTAAATTATGAATTTAAAAATCTTTCTCCACGAACCTTTTTTTCCCCTTGCTTTACTATGTTACGTTAGAAGTTATATGCATTAAAATAAGATTAATTTATTTTTTGTTAATTACGGCTAATTACTTGATGTGGTACTCAGTGAAACTTCACTGTGCGATCCTCTGACCTCCCTTAACGACCATTTTTTTCATGGAACGAAATGTGTTCCCATAAGCTCAATACTCATTTTACCTCCATTCAGAGACCATTCCAGTTGAATTCCCTCCATAAGCGACCCATTTCTTTGAAGAAAATTAAACAAATTCCGTTTTTTCCTGGTCACTTGAAAAAGGCTTCTTTAGAAAAATAATTCCAGAGAGCGCATTATTCATCAAACTTCAAAACTAAGTTTAGAATTTTTCTTTATTCTGGTAACTTTTAATGGCTTAAACCCCTTTGTGCCTTTTTAGGCAATGAATTTTACTCTGATAACAAGTTAAGAATGATGGTCAATAAACTCCCCTGCCCTATTCTGTCAAGAAACTCTCAAAAAATAAATTGATGAAATCGTCATTATTTGTTCATGTCCAGAAAAAATTGCACTTATTTACAGAACTTCGAAATAAAAGCTATAAAATCGAAAAATCAAAGCAAACGTCGATGTATTCATTTTTTAAACTCTGCAGTAATTAACTTATGTATTTAATATTTGTTTTGATACTTAAATTTTCATATTTTTTCCTAATATGAAAAATAAATTTTAATAACATTGTTACCGTTTTTCAACAATTAAAATCTGGATTTAAACATGATCACCTCTCGGAGCGACCCATTTTTATTGGAACAGAACGTGGTCGCTTTAGGGAGGTTTTACTGTATATATGTCTATGATGTATGAGTGACTAGGTAATGATGCTATTGGTGGATCATCAGTGAGCATTTCGGCGTCAGAAGAATATTCTACAGTTGTAACACTATCGTCCGAAGGAAAGCATATGTAAAGATATTCCCAAATTTTTAGTTAGAGAAAATTCAAAAGGATTCATAAAAATGCTGAAAGATATTTTTAGATTTTTTTTCCAATTTGTAACTTCTTTTCCATTTTTTTAAAATAAAAATTCAATATTTTTTGTTTTATTATCCATCAATGTCATACATAAAAACATGGAAACATTGAAAATGCTTCATTTAAACACATTACTACATAGGTGTGATAAAATATATACAAATTTACAAATTTTTTTAAAAAATTAAACACACTATATGTTAAAATAATAAAAAGCTACTCCAAGCGCTTTCGGCTAACCTTTAAGCCTTTGTCAAGGAGAAGAGAATTGACTGATAAAAACACTCGACGCTCGATGTTCACTGCTACACATTGGTCGGAAACTCTCTTCAGGAAGGCCGCAGGTGGTCGTATCCATTAAACTGAAGGAGGGGGAAGGTAGAGAAAGCTCAATCCTCCGAGAGACCGTCTTCAGTAATATGAAGTAAATTAAACCAGATACGCGGAATTTGGTATGTTAATACGTCATTACAACAATTTTCTGCTTACGTTAAAATTTCCAAATACTCTAAAATAGCACAACTGTTAAAATAGGAAGCCTGCATAATGACTCTCGCTCTATTGAAAAGGATGTCAATATCTTTAGTTTGAAACAGCCTTGAGAGGACGGTAGCCGGTCTATTTTTATTAATATCCTGCATATGCTCTTTAACTCTTGTTTGGAATTTTCTTGTGGTCATACCAATGTAATTTAATATTTTATTTGTTTCTTTACTTCTTTTTGGGATGATATGAACTCCTCACTTATTTTCCATACTAATAGGATCAACTCTTTTTTGCACAATATTAATTAATTTGGTGTTATCTCTAGCTATTAACGTTATACTATATTTCCTTAGGATGTATTTTAATTTTTCATATAAACGAGGAATGTAATCAACTGCCATAAATTTAAATTCTTTTTTACTAATACATGCTATTTTAGCTTGTTCTGCGTGCTTAAACTTATAAATCAATTTTTCAATAAATTTAGATAAAAAACTATTACTATTAGCAATTGACTTAATTTTATCCAGTTCTTCTTGCAGGTGGGTATCAGAGCAAACTTCAAATGCACGTCTAATATAAAACCGGTAAGGTGAAGCTTTATAATGAAATGGAGAGTGGCTATTATAAGGAATTGTATTGTTTGAACGACATGATTTTCTGTAAACTGTTCTATCAATGCAATGAGTTAGCGAGGGAAACATCCAAAAACGGTAACGTTCTATTTGTTTCTAATTCCAAAGTGAAAATTATCTTATTGTCTCTATTGTTGGCATGTTCAAGAAAATTCATAAGCGTTGGAAGGCCATAATTCCATATAATTAATATGTCGTCGACAAATCTGACCCGTAAACTTGGTTTAAAAGTGGAATTTGAAATAATCTTAGTCTCCAAAGGTCTAAGTTTTAACTCTGCCAACAAACCGGAAATTGGTGACCCCATGGGGGCCCCCCTCTGTTTGTTTGCAATAAATATTGTTAAACACATTATTATTGGTAATCAGTTTTAAACCAGTTATAACGGTATTCTTCATATTGTCACTAAAACCCTGATTATTATTGATCGAATTTATAATATAGTCCTGCACTTCTTGTATATCTATAGAATGATAAAGTGATATTATGTCAAGGCTGGCTAAGAATGCTATTGTCATTAAGCTTTATATCTTTAATTATATAAATAAGATCAAATGTAGGCTTAATAACATATTCTGAAGGGGAGACAATAGATGTTAAAAATGGTACATATGCTTTCTCTAGAAAAACTAACTTTTAACTTTTCGTATGTAGCTGCGAATATTAATATGCCATGACATTGTAATTATAATAAATTAAGTTATAATAACTATAAAAATCTATTAAAAAAAATTTCAATGTTTTGAAAACTATTTTTATTTATTAGAAAATATATTCTGTTTGGCGAAACATTTTCCTGTAGCATTGCAAAACTGGCCTATGTATTTTATCGTTTATTTATTTGAATATTGTGTTTCTTTTATATTTAGATACTCTAACAGTCAAATTAGCAGAGTGAAATTTATTTTATTCCATTTAAATTGCGAAGTACGAATGTAATTAATATCAATATTGTATGCATTTATATGTAGTTTTGGTTTAATTTGTATTGCACAAAAAGTAAGTTAATGTACAACAAATATATTATGGTACATCTGTATTGTATAGTTTTTTTTTATTTTTTATATATTTAAAAACTGTAGCAATATTATTAATTCAGCAAAAACATGTATTGCATTTGTATGGTAGTATATTATTTATCGGATATTTAGAGATATATAGCACTGCATAAGTTTGTTTCTATTTTTTTTTCTTTGACTGTTTTGAAGTAAGTGGAATTGTGTAGATAAAGTATTGAGAATTAATTATTTAATAGAATTTGTACTGTAAAACTGCAACTAAGTCTTATATTATCCAATTTTGTATTTAGTACTGATTTTTGTATAGCATAATAATAAAATAAGTCAATGTGCAAGGAGCACTGATATTTCTGTATGAATAAGGAACTTATTGTACACTGTTTGAAAACTATAAAAATGTTGTGAATTGGGTAAAACTCGTACTGCATTTGTATGATATAATATTATGGGACTTACACAATAAGACTTTGTATAAATACGTATATAATATTTCTTTTAATTTTTTCGAACGTAAATTGGCTATCCAATAAGTTTGACAAAATATTAAAGATTAGTTATGCATTATATTATTTTTTTCTGCTAAACTATACTACCGAATTAAAATTTGTGAAATGAAATGTTAAATTACCTGGTATAATTTTGAATTTTGCATTTACTGAAAGTTATTAATTGAACATATAAAAATGAAAATTTGCCAGTCTGTAATTCTATACAAATCCACAGGTGAAATGTTACGTACATGTGTATTAAAACACGGCCTTGCCAACTAAAGTAATCCGGAATCATAATAATTTATAGTTAACTTTTAATTAATAAAGCCATCCACATAACAGCAATTTCCTATAAAATTTAAACATTTTTCGTTACATCAGTTGCCAACAATTAAAAATACACAATAAAAGTCTTGCACAACAATTACTTTTCTATTGCAAGATTTTCGCGTGGAAAATGAAATAGTTTGACGAATTTAAAAAAAAAACTGAATATTACGTCATATTGGAAATATAAGGGACGTCAGCAGGTGAATATATACGGATATGATTTTGAAAAAACGTATTAAAGCATGAAAAAATCCGATTATGGAAATATTGCCATGTTTCAACATTTTGAGGTTATCTGAATTTGTTTTCGCCATTTTTAAATCTGTTCCATATATATATGTGTGTGTATGCCTGTATATTAAAATTATTTCCACGAAGGTTTAGGTCCCTAGAGCTCATTTTTAGTGAAGAACTGACATAAACATCGCTTTACTGCTTTTTTTATTGTTTGTTTTGTACTGTATGTTTATTTTTGAAATTGATTTTTCAAAACAAACGTTCTTAAAATTCCGGCAAACGCCGGGTTCTTCAGCTAGTATTTTAATAAAGTACATTTTCTTTTGATATTGGAATTTGTAATGTTGAAAGTAGAATGAAGCTTAAAGCAAAATGTAATATGGCTTATGTTAAAGTAGAATGCATTGCCGATATTTTGTATAATAATATAAAAAAACTGGCTTAATTCTAAGTGGAAATATAATTGTATGATACTTTAATGATACTTTCAGTACTGTTTAAAATATGGTATTTTTATGAAATATATAAATGTAGCCGAATTACAAATTCTATTCTATGTTGAATAATTTGGTTTGTAATTTATATATGATATGAATTTTTTTTTTTAAATCAATAAGTTGTTTTATGTTGTATAACCTAACAGAACACTAAATTTATATACAGTGGACGATCGGTTAACAAACTTAATCCATTCCAAAACAATGTTCGCTATCCGAATTGTTCCTTAACCAATCATCGATTTAGTATAGACTTGTGTGGGAATTCAATTAATTCGTTCTTAAAAGCTAAATAATAAATAAAAAATAATATAAATCTTCCCTTTATAATAGGGTTAATATACTTCCTTATTTAATATGGACAGATCGTATTTGGATGCCTTTGTCCGTGTTGTATTGCATTTTTTAAAAAAAAGTGACATGCTCTCTGAAAAACTTTTAGGATTGCATTCATTGACTGCCGAAATAAATCATATCCATTTGTCATTTTGACATTTCAAAAACTACTTCGATCTCCAAAAGATCGTGTTTACTGCAGAGCCCGATAAAGCTCACGTGGTGCCTAGAGCCTGTTATTAATCTGTGAGCTGAATTTCAATTAAAATAATTAATTTGCAATTAAAAATATTTCTTTAAAAAGAGACACAAAATACAAAAATTAATGTTTCTAATCTGTTCATTCTAATCCGGGGACCCTAAAACCCCCGGTAGTCCACGAATTAATTAGTTCATACGTATGCAACTGTTAAAATGTTCTCTACGTCGATAATAGATTACAATTAAGCACAGCTCGGCAAATCGGAAACACACCATTGCTTCTTCTTGGATTTTGCTTTGTGACATGTTCGTTAACCGAACATGTGTTCATTATCCGAACATAAAAATTTATCACGAAAGTGTTTGTAAACCGATCACCCACTGTATACATTAAAATAAAATTGTAATGTTTTCCAATATCGTAGTTTTTGTAAAGAAAAGTTGTACGCTGACTGCTGAAATATAAGCATTATGTAATACCTTTTCATCGAAACAGTTGCTGAATAGGTGAATTTTAGGAAATTTAATAACTGCATCCCTTCCAGTGACAGCTAGAAGGCAGTTGCAAGAATTCTGTTAAAAGTGTATGGTTGAAGATTTTATAGTATGAATTTTACAGAACCATTTTCATAGAAGTAAAATTATTATAATCTTAACACTTTAAGGTCTAAGCCCGAGTGTCACTCGGGTTGCTGTTTTCGCTGAAATGAACTAAGCCCGAGAGTCTCTCGAAGTCCACTTTTAACTTTATGAATTATAAAAGTTCCTACTATATACTTTCGCAATCTTTTCCGATATTAACTACGAACCTTTTTATTTTGAAAAAAATATAGTTGGCAGCGCTCAACAGGATCACAGTTAAATTCGAACTTGTGAACCTTGTGGTGTTGCTCTTTGTGCTATGAAATGTCCTACACAAAAGCAAATGTTACTAAATGTTTATATGCAAATTAACATGATATCAAATTTTTATGTTAAAAAATGCGTTTTTCTTATGCGGAACTTTTTTTTAAAATATAAGACATGCCTTTTTCAAGAATTTTTCATTAAATATTTAGTACATTTAAATAGTTCCTTGATTATGAATAAGAATCGTGTGAAGTTTATAATAAAACACATATCTCCCAAGTATTTTTTAAAAAATCGTGAAAAGTACTAAATACCCTCATTTCAGAGGGAGATATGCGGTTGAAAGCTCGGATCTCAAATTGTTAATAATTTCTTTCCAATAAATCCAAACAATGCTGTCGGGTTTCCCCTAAGTCCACACAACTTTGAAGAAATCCTTTACTATTTATATGTTGCCGCCACCGCTATGATACGTGATATTGGTCACGCTATGAGAGGATTGTTGAAAAGAAAACTAATTCTTTCAATTAAACTGAACTAACAATTTATTTGCACATTATTTACAGATAACAAGACACTATTTACAATCAATAACTCGGATATAGGTGATCCGGTCCAACATTAAATTAAATACAGTAAATACTTTCTGTGTACTGTTAACTTTATTTCCCTCTCACCCTACGCTAGTTAAATTAGATTTATCGGAGATCACTATTAATCTCCCAACACATTAGCTCTATACTCCAATAGCTTCATCGCCTAATCATGCTCTATCCAAGAGCTACTCTCGAACAATTCACACCTTGAGTTCCAGGTATCAACTGTGCTCTGCGAGAAAGTGACCACCCACTTTCAGCTATACGCCTTAACTGATCTCCCTCAGCTATATCACTCCTCTCCCAAAAACATAAACGGGGTTTCTCCTCTGACACAAGGGTCCATCCCCCTTCATCCAACCTCAAATGTCACTTTCCCGTGACGTCCATTATCTCCCTATTTGGTGAAGCCCTTTTGTCCGCCATATCTGAGGTATGCATTTGAATAGCAGGGAAAGCCCACTCTATTGATAAACTACATTCCTCCAACTACTCTATCAAACTCACTAACTCGGGTTAAATTCCAGATAAGAAAAAATATTACTTTAAAATTCCCAGTACACAGATAATATACAAGCAAGAAAATAATATATAACCATAGTTCTAATAGTATATGTTCCTCAGAACCTGACAAATGCTATATTTCTGTATCCTAGTAAACTACCTGTAAAAAATACGTTTTATACAGTTTTAAATACTAAGCCATACAAGAATTCCTTACAATCAGATTTAACTTGCAGCTTTTCACCGATAGATGTGCTTAAAATTCCTTAAGGAATTTCAACTGAGTTTCACCTTTACAATAGAAATAGCATCTTATGCGTTTAATTACTGAATTTGCAAAATGTGTCTATTCAAACTGCAATTGTAAATTTTGTTTTTTCCTTACTATTTTGAAAAGCCACACGTTAAATAAGGAAGTTTTAAAACATTTGAAAGTGTGTTTATTTTATTAACTGAAATATTACATACATTTTTTGTTGACGCATATCCTACTAAATCAGTATTCATTATGCTTATATATATGCAAGAATTAAAAATTCAGAAGATGCGCACACCACATTGGCAAATATCTAAAATATAAGATTTCTTCACTTGTATAACTTACAATTTAAAACGAGATAAATATATTCGTATAGCATATACACGAAAATAGATATTAGATAAAATTTATTTGACTCTCTTAGTAATCTTGAGATTTCTGAATATTTAAGACAAAGAAACTGAAGATCTGAGATTTAATCATAAAATACTGAATTTTAGGAATGAAAGATGTTGAAATTGAGACGAGATCATTCTTCACTTAGGGGATGGCAGAGCCCCTTGAAATGAAAAATATTTCACATGAAATAAATATTTTCATAGAATTGTATAGCCCTGTGGTATTCAAGCTCGTACTTGTATTTTGTTATTTCAAAGAGTTAAATCTACCATAGCTACGTGAAATATTGCACGCAATAGCAGTCATACCATTTAAATAAACATAATTGAAAACCAAATAAAGAAAATAAACTGCAGGATAAAGGCTAGAAACATAAAAAATAGCTTAAAATCTGACGTTGAAGTACCTGATCTGTAGATTTTAGTTCAAAATGGATGGGGTGGGGGAAGAAATCGTCTCTTTTTAATATTAAAATGTTATAGTTTAAAAACTTTGTCATATTTTCAACACATTTTTAAAGTTTGAAGACATGGAAGCTGTATTTAATTAAAAAAATAATAAATAAAAAAACGGTAAAATATTACTAAACAAGACAGGCTTAAAAGAAAAAGAAAAAAATCATGCGTCAAGCATAGATTATGAAACTCTTTCCAACACATGCAGAATAATGAGACAAAACGGCATCGTTTAATAAGTTAAAATAGTATGTCTCATTCAACCTTATGGAAACGCATAACACAATGGAAAACCAAATTTGAGCTGTTCCCATCTACAATTAGACAATGATCCGAATTCTTGGAGCAGCCCTGTATAGGATATATAGAGATATGTATCTATTAACTACTGGCATGCCTACATCGAGTTCAGTTAAGAAATACATATACCTCCGTTGAAAATTTAGCTTCGAAATGATTCGTGAATTATTATGTTTTTGTATAGAAGGTATAGAAATTATATACAACAGTAACGTGCAAAAAAATAGTTAAATTTAAAAGCTCATATCTAATTTTAAAACGCACTTCCAGCCATTATGATCCGAGACAGCACTGTCTTTTGTGTGTTCCTGTCAGTGAATGACAAATGCTATAAATACCCTATTCTATCCTAATTAGTAAAATCCAGTGATTTATCAGTTTCAATACATTTGAAATAGCGTCATGCCGTTAAGATGCTCTGCAAACGATTCCCCACACCCCTATACCCTAATGTAATGGAATACTTTTGAGTGCCTCTGTAAGTGAACTATGAATCCCACTTACTTCCTATACAATACCAAGCGTGCCTAGGTAACCCTCAATAAGGCTTATCCACTGCATGAAAATCCGTATGCATTGACGGGAGTGAGATCTTTAAACTTTGTTGAAAAGTGTTAAAAACGGGATCTCTTTTGGTCTCTTCTCCGCAGTAATTTAAACAAGTTGGCAATTGCTCATCAAACGTGGCAAATGAGGTGCGTTAGTACTATAACTATTTTTATAAATATTTTTGATCGCATATTGCACTGAATGTATATCTTAGTGCACTTCAATGAGTGCATATCCATATCCCTTTCATTCTGTTCGAAAGGCTGTAATATCATTAAAATGCACATGAAATATTTTTTTCCCATTGGCCGTCATGTAAACGAAAAACTTTTGACTGTCCCTGTCATTAAACTATACATCCGATTTTCATAAAATTTGAAATGACTCGACAAAATTTTGCAACAATTATATATTTAGAATTTCAGACCATTCGGTCGGGTAGTTTTTGCTCTGTTATATGCGGACAGAAAAGTCGGACTGAACGACGACTATAGGTGCTACGTATTTATATAATTACGTACGCACCTAAAAACATCCTTATCGATCATCTTCATCCTAAAACTTCATTCTATGGCAAATGAAAAATTTCTAAATCATGATTTAAAAAAGAATATTTTTCCTATAATTTATATACAGGCTGTTTCAAATGTATCTTGACATTTTCCTGAAAAGTGCTTTTAATGAAGTACTTGTTAGTACAAATAAGAAGTGCAAGATATCAAGGGCTCACAATCATAATAGACAAAGTCCATTAAAAAAAATTGCGATAGTCCATTTCGAAGGTGCCTAAAATCTGTTTTTATACACTCCCACAGTGAACAATCTGTTTGCACGTACTTTTATATATGGGCGATTCTCAAAAGGTGGGCACTGGACACACGTCATAACTTTAAGCCTT
The DNA here is from genome assembly GCA_963932465.1 of Maratus speciosus. Lineage (NCBI taxonomy): Eukaryota > Metazoa > Arthropoda > Arachnida > Araneae > Salticidae > Maratus > Maratus speciosus. The sequence continues at coordinate 584,307,598 of OZ010792.1, forward strand.
TCAAACATAACTTTAATTATCATTGACTTTATTTTTTTTTTTTTTTTTTACACTGAGTTTTTAATTCTATTCAGAGACAGAAAATGACATAATTTATTGTAAAAGCTTTGTATAAATATCTTAAAAGTTTATTATTTTATGCTAAAGAGGCCAATTTCGGACATTCATAACGTTAACTGCTCCAATGTACCACCAAGAAAAAGAGCTTTAACTTTTTTCCAGGTGGTTCTAATGGTAAACAACGAATGCATAAAGAAAACGGATGATTTTTTCATAATTTCGTTAAGAGATGGTAGGCTGATTTATTGCTTTTTTGAAGATAGAAGGACTTTTCTATAAAGAATTTTTCTGTATTTTGTTATGTCCGAAAGTAACGTACGTAACAAAGCATTTGATTTTATTATTATTATTACTGGATAACAAAAAGTTAATTATACATATATATATATATGTATACAGACACATTTACTACATTCTTAGTCTTAGGAATGTTTAAATACTAAGAGCAACGTCCAAAATCTGTAACGTACGTGCGAAAAAATGTCCAAAATTTGTAACGTACACAACTGCTAATTAAATGCTGTAATCATTAATTTTCCAGAATAGTTGCTGTCTTTTAATGTTTGTGTATAATTTTGTAGACATACTATTAAAAATATTTATATATTATATTTATAGACAAAATACTATACTATTAAAAATATTGGCCTTAAATTTGAAAATTTTAAAAATTACATATAGTTAATGTTTAATGATCCCACCTTTTGAGAATCTCCCATATAGCATCTGTTTACAAACTTGGTTCACTGTGAGAGTGAATAAAAGTTTTTTTGCACCTTCTAAATGGACTGTATCATTTTTTTTTTCAAAATGGTACAAATAACTTTGTCTACTAGGGTTGTGAGACCTCATATATTCAGTGCATTTCAATGTAATTGCCCTGAAAGTCTAAGCATAGGCTCCACCTTTCTTGGGTGACGGGAAAGGCACCTGTAAGCATATGAGGTGTTATTTGTGCTGCTGCATCCGTTATTTGTTGTTTCAGTTGATCAATTTGGGTGATCTTCACTGCGTACATTTTCGACTTCATGAACCACCCGCACGAAAAAGTCTACGAATTTCTCGATGAACAATTCCCGGTAGGTCACGGTTCACGCTGGCTATGGGCGCCGCGCTCTCCTGACTTAACTTACCTAAATTTTTTTTGTTGTTGTTTTGTTTGTATTAACCCTTAATTGCAAGAATTATTCTTTTAGAATTGTGGGTTTATATATATATATATATATATTAAAGATTAGACACCAGAAATCTTAAGATAGATTTTTAATTTTATTTAGTAGCATATTTTTGTAATTTTTAGAGGATTAATATTTCTATATAAATAGTGGTTGTAAGAACTTAATTTATTTATTAAAAATTAAATAAAAAGGTGATAGAAATTTACATCACTATGCAATTAAGGGTTAAACTTACTAAATTTGGTTTATAAAAGCGTTCGAAATAAGTCCGTAGATGTTAGAAATAATGTGCAGTCGTGGGAAAAAAAAGTAAATGCGCCCCCTACTAACTTTGCAACAAATTATAATAGAAAAAAGTGACTTATACCGAACGATTGGAAATAAAATCTACTTTTAAATGACGTATATAAACTTTGCTTAGGGTCTACAAATCAAAACTTAACCAAACTTCTTTTTAATGGCAACACCCAATTTTGACAACTTATTTAAAATATTCGGTTCAAACTATGCCTAGAAACGAAATTTCAAGTACTTTTGGATACGTTTTTGAACTATAAAAATTCAAAATGTTAAATTACATTTTTATCAATATTTCCTGAAATTATAATCCTAATGTGATACTTTTTTTGTAAACATAAATACGTTGAATTCGCAATTACAAAAATTTTATAATATGAATTATGAAATTAATATTCGAAAAAAAATATGAAAGCAAACCTACCATTTTTTCGATAGATTTATATTTATTATGTCCTGCTTTATTCAAATTCTGAATTTCAAATTTTTATTCCAAGTAGTTTTCGAATTATGATTAAAAAACGTCAAAATGTTGTTCTAAAGGGCTGTCCATGATATGCAGGAAAAGCGTCATTTGAAAAAATATAGTTAACGCATTTTATTGAAACATTTGGGTTGGCAGTAGTCAAAACGCATTAAGGGTGTTCTCAAATATAAACAGGCAACTTTCTGACATAAGTTTTAATTTATTTTTGTTCGAAAATGCATGAGACTAGCTGGTAGTGTTGTTCAGAAACTATGTCATTGAGCTGTTTCTTCCATTTTTTTTTTTGCAAATGCAATAGATTTTTCAGAAAATAGTGTCAAAAACGGCGGTTTGAACCGAATTTCCGCGCGAAGGAAGAAAGAGTACTCAAGAGCAGGCGAAAAACGTGTTTGTCACGTGATCCAAAACGTTTTTAACTCAATAGGTAATGGATTGATAAAAAAAATGGAAAAAACAGTTCAATTCCCAATCGCTTCCATAGCCAGGCTTTCCAATTTTATATCTTTCTGTTAAAAAATGAATTTGTAAATGTGTAAAAACGTTTTGCGCTTGTTGAGCAGAGCAGTTAAGAACAGCCTTAAGCGAGTGAAAGGTTCCTATTGGTAAGAAATCTGCCTCTCTACTAATTGTAAAAGTTAAATGTCTTTAAATTAATAAGTTTTGAAAGTGAAAAAAGAAAAGAAAATATTGAAAATCCACTTTAGGAGAATGTCAACGTACTCGTTAAACTGCCTAAGCATGTCGCATTTAAAAACACTCCTCGAAACAACAACAGATGCATTATATTTTTAATTTTGCTTCTGTTTCAGTAATTGTGCAGAAATTTTGGTATTACTTAGTTATCTCGTCGACCAATTTCGCCAAATTATATAAATCGCCAAACCGCTCGCCAAATTATACAAATTGACATAATTTTTACTTTAAATAACGAAAGAACAAATCAATTAGTATAACATTAATAAAAATACAAATAAAAAGTCGAAATAAAAATCACTTGATGACGTAAACACGTGCAACTTGCTTAAAGTCCAGTGAATGTGACATTTACGATCAACAATTATTGGCATTTTTGGTCGACGGAATAATTAAGTACAGTAAAGCCTCGATTATTCGGAAGCAGAAAAATTCATGTATTAGAAGGTAATAGAAGAATTTTTCTAGATTCGGTTGCCATGTTTAAAATATCAGATATAAAGTCTTGATGTCTTATCTGGATTTTATTAACCAAACGTAAACACAGCAATTACAATATTTAACAACTAGGTGGCTCGGCCCCCTACGAGCTACGCTCGCCAACCCCCGTCCAGACACCGTAGACTGTAAATGCACGCTAATGTGATCGGCTTTAAAAAGATTTCGAAAGATTGAATTATAATTTAAAAAACAGTGGCGATCTCCCTATAAACGGATTTCTATTCATTTCTCTTTGATTGGGGAATTTTAACGCCAAATCCGTTGCGGTACTACTTGATTATCCCGTCGACCCATTTCGCTAAATTATATAAATCGCCAAACCACTCGCCAAATTATACAAATTGACATAATTTTTATTTTAAATAACGAAAAAACAAATAAATTAGTACAACATTAATAAAAATACAAATAAAACGTCGAAATAAAAATAACTTGATGACGTAGACACGTGTAACAACATTTCAAAATAAGCTAATATAAAAGGAATTAAGTAAACAGAGTCTTTGTCTCCTGGTATTTTTTAACAAAGTGAAAAGAAAGTTCTTTTAAATGAGACATTTTAAATTAATCGTTTTTAATCTGACGTAATTTTGACCAAACTATTCTTTCTCTTTTTAATATTCACGTGAAAATACTTGGGTTAGAAATGAAATATTATTTGCGCTTTCCTAACAAAAATAGTTGAAAAGTATCCTCTTAAAATATCAAATAAATGTCTAGCGCAATTTCTAAATTTAAACCATTTTGCAATATTATTTTGTGTTCAATTTATGTAATAACTGTAATGTGACGTAAATATGACGTAATTTCTCCTATTTAAGACTTCTAACGCATGTTAATAAATTTATTGTTTTACAAATTCCTTTCTCTCTTAAAATTCACGTGTAATTATAGTTTTTATGACGTAATTCTTAATAATTTCCTGCTTTTTGTACATAATTATTTAATTCTAATTCCAAATGTTTTTTTCTGTTTATAATAGTCACGTGTAAATAAATTTTTAATTTATTTACGCGTATAAATATTTTTTTTTTTTTAAGCAAAAATTATTGTTACGCTGTTTATACAGTTGGCAACAGTTTAAATTAATATCACTTTCTAAAATCTGTTAAAAATATCTCTAGAAATGCTGAAAATCTGAATTTAAAATAGAAATAAAACCTCGAAAAATTAGTCAAAATAAAAAAATTAATGCAATCTGCACTCCGGCAAATTCTAACGCATAAAATGTTCTAAAAATGATTAAATTCCTATGAACAGTTTTTGCTCCTATAAAACTTTTTTAGTGGAACGATTTTGTCCAACTTTAGCATTAAATATCTCTTAAAATAATTCTTCGATCTGAAAACTGTCTGCATCAGCGTGTTTATCAAGCATTTCTGTATAATACTGCCGATTTTCATATTTTTGTATGCATTATTTTTCTTAATATTAACGAAGAAAGACCTCCGGTCACAAAAAATTCAAAACCGGCGGCGGCGGTGACAGCGGTAGTTACTTTTTTTTAGAATAGAGAGATTAAATAAGACTGTTATGATAAATTCCAGGGGAGCATATCAAGACTAGCTTAATTTTCGAGATAGAAAAGGTTTTTCCACAGCTAGCAAAAACAAGTGACTGTTTTTTTTTTTAAAGGTGTAACTCTACACTTTTTTTTGTTAAGTATGTACAGCATTGTTTCTTGTTTACTGTGCTTTATTTTAGTGATTTAGACGTAAAGCAAAGTTTTCAGCGGTACTCTGCATATGTATGTATTTTAAACTTTTTATTATGTTTATTTGTAGACTAAAACATAGTTTTTATGTTGAATTTTCTTTTTTCTCGTGCTTGCACCCAATTTTCAGTCTTTTTCGGGTTATCCGAGGTGCCCTTCCCAACAAATCCCGCAGATAACAGGGGCTGTACTGTAGTACTGAAATTTTATATTTTTGTCGAAGACATTTGTGTATAACCAGCATTTTAACACCGAAACGGTACACATAATATAACGATAATATATATACATAACATAACCAAAATTCCTAACCCAAAGAGCAAAAAAGCGATACCTGTTGAGCAATATACAGCCAAACCTAATACGGAATTGTTTATGGGAAAGTGTAACAGCAAATGAAGTTTGATTGAATTCCGTGCGTTAGTTTTTGAGGTATAGCTGTCTCGAAATTCGCGAAAATCGCAGCACGGCATCGCCAACTGTTATATGATTTACACGAAAACCAATCATCATCACCTTATGTCTAGGTCTAACAGGATATGTTGGTTGGAAATTCCGTGCACTCGTCCTTAAAATATGACTATCTGTAAAATCGTAAAAATCCTGAAAAATTTAGCATAACAGTGCCACCATTTTTATGATTTATACCAAAACCTAAGCAGCAACAAGATATGTCAACGTCTAACTGAATGTGAAGTTTTATGAATATCCGTCCATTAGTTCTTGAGATACAGCGATTGCGCAAATCATGAAAAATGCAGCTTAGAACACCATGTATTGCGCGATTGACACAAAATTTAATCAGCAGTAACTTATGTCAAGATCTAAGTTTTTTTTTAATTAAAACTAGGGGGCTCGGCCCCCTACGAGCTACGCTCGCCAACCCCCGTCCAGACACCGCAGACTCTAAATGCACGCTAATGTGGTCGGCTTTAAAAAGATTTCGAAAGATTGAATTATAATTTAAACAAGTAATATAAAAATTTTGTTTTTAAAGTCAATTCCTACTTAGGTCACCAAAGAAAAATTTAACATAATCCCTTAAGCTAATATTAGTTTTTGTTGCATTAAAATATCTCAATTTGTTGATTTTCTATAAGCAAGTAGGTTTACAATGGAATTCTATGGGAATTTGGCGAAATATTAGAAATATCGCCAAGTTGGCGTCACTTTTGGCGACTTATTTTGGACGCCAAATTTGGCGGTATATCGCCAAGTTGGCGACAAACTTGGCGGTATTTGGCGACAGAACAGGACCCCCCCCTATGGTAACCCCTTATTTAAAATATTTTCATTGACCTTCGATAACCAATAGCCGCCATTTTGTTTCCCATGCAAAACTAAAATTAATTAATTAAAATTTAATTAATTAATTAATATTTGAAAAAACTGTATTAACATCAATTGTCATCCAGTACAAGTTCAAAAAAAATTATTTCAACTTGATAGGATGTATAATGAGTATTTTATTAACGATTGAAAATTTGAACAAGATAAATATATAAATAAATAAATATATAAATAAACAAATATAGGGAGAGTGTGAACTAATAGTAGGAATTGAAAAAAACAGTGGCGATCTCCCTATAAACGGATTTCTATTCATTTCTCTTTGATTGGGGAAATTTTAACGCCAAATCCGCTGCGGTACTACTTGATTATCCCGTCGACTAATTTCGCTAAATTATATAAATCGCCAAACCACTCGCCATATTATACAAATTGACATAATTTTTATTTTAAATAACGAAAGAACAAATAAATTAGTATAACATTAATAAAAATACAAATAAAACGTCGAAATAAAAATAACTTGATGACGTAGACACGTGTAACAACATTTCAAAATAAGCTAATATAAAAGGAGTTAAGTAAACAGAATCTTTGTCTCCCGGTATTTTTTAACAAAGCGAAAAGAAAGTTCTTTTAAATGAGACATTTTAAATTAATCGTTTTTAATCTGACGTAATTTTGACCAAACTATTCTTTCTCTTTTTAATATTCACGTGAAAATACTTGTGTTAGGAATAAAATATTATTTGCGCTTTCCTAAGAAAAATAGTTGAAAAGTATCCTCTTAAAATATCAAATAAATGTCTAGTGCAATTTATAAATTTAAACCGTTTTGCAATATTATTTTGTGTTCATTTTATGTAATAACTGTAATGTGACGTAAATATGACGTAATTTCTCCTATTTAAGACTTCCAACGCATGTTAATAAATTTATTATTTTACAAATTCCTTTCTCTCTTAAAATTCACGTGTAATTATAGTTTTTATGACGTAATTTTTAATAAGTTCCTGCTTTTTGTACATAATTATTTAATTCTCATTCCAAATGTTTTTTGTTCTGTTTATAATAGTCACGTGTAAATAAATTTTTAATTTATTACACGTATAAATATTTTTTTTTTTTTTTTTTAAGCAAACATTATTGTTTCCGCTCTTTATAGAGTTGGCAACAGTTTAAATTAATATCACTTTCTAAAATCTGTAAAAAATATCTCTCGAAATGCTGAAAATTTGAATTTAAAATAGATATAAAACCTCGAAAAATGAGTCAAATTAAAAAAATAAATCAATTCTGCACACCGGGAAATTATAACGTATAAAGTGAACTAAAAATTATTAAATTCCGATGTATAGTTTTTGCTACTATAAAACTTTTTTAGTGGAACGATTTTGTCCAACTTTAGCATTAAATATCTCTTAAAATAATTCTTCGATTTGAAAACTGTCTGCATCAGCGTGTTTATCAAACATTTCTGTATAACACTACCGATTTTCATATTTTTGTATGCATTATTTTTCTTAATATTAACGGAGAAAGACCTTCGGTCACAAAAAATTCAAAACCGGCGGCGGCGGCGGCGGCGGTGACAGCGGTAGTTACTTTTTTTTAGAATAGAGAGATTCGTGCATTAGTTCTTAAGCAGATAGAGTGCCCACAAAATTTTTGTCATTTAATGACAGACATTTTCTAAAAACAGTCAAATCATGTTTAAGTCCTTCTAAATCGTATAAATCCGTGGAAAACCGGAAATCGAAGTTTTTCAAGGGTCCAAGACATTGTTCTCGTAAAAGCAGAAGAAAGTAAGAATAAGAATGGTGACTTTCGTAGATATCTGACGGTGGTTGCGTGTAAACAACAAATCTCCTATTTTAAACAGCATTTCGGATACATGAAAATTACGGAACGTTATCAGGAGGGGGCATTTAGCGTTAGTTCTTATTACTATGTAAGAAGAGATTTTTTTAAGTCAGTAAATTAATCCTGAAAAAGATTTAAATATTAGTAACAATGGTACTACTTTGTATCCCGTCGACCAGAAATCTATCGCCAAACTATAAGATTAAATGCCAATAATGGTTGATCGTAAATGTCATATTCCCTTGACTTTAAGCAGGTGTGTAAATTTACGTCATCAAGTGATTTTTATTTCGACGTTTTATTTGTATTTTTTATTAATGTTATACTAATTTAGTTGTTCGTTCGTTATTTAAAATAAAAATTGTCGATTTATATAATTTGGCGAAAAGTGGTCGACGGGATAACTAAGTAGTACCATAACAATTTTCTACTGCGCGCTTTCAGGATCGGCCTCGGGATCTGATGACACAAAATATTTCGGCCTCGGATTTCAAATCATCTGGCTCGGACTCCGAACCTCGGGAACTACTGACGCGTTTTCAGTATTTTTTAGAGAGTTTTGGCAGTCACCTAAGCTATAAATGGCTCGTTGCAAAAAATAAAAGTATAAAATACAATAGTTACGCGATTTCGCAAATAAAAAATGAAATGAAAAATAGCTGACATTGATATACTTTATTCTCCAGAAGTACTAAAGCGATTCCAATAATGTTTTAAAAATAACCTTGTCAATAAACAAACTATATATCGATCGTCCGGCAGGAAATAAAGATGCAAAAATGTATTATGCACATTTTCGCAAACAAAAAAAAATCTCGGTTTTTATGTTAATTAACAGAACTATTGCATTGTTTATTTTTATTTTTCGCCGAACGTTTAATGCATAGTTTGTTTACTGCCAAATCTATATATGTATTGAAATTTTTTCACCAGTTCCCGAGAAAAGGGTTATCTAATCATCACTTGCTGGTATAATCGGATGCTTTTTGTAACTTTCCAAACTTCCCCGTCATACTTCAATGTTGCCTCAGCTTTTTGTTTAACATGACTTGTACAGAGTGTGTGTTACTATAACAACCAAAGAAACACACTAAAGCTGCTTATAGAGTAGATTCTTATTATTCTCATATTAAAAAAGCATTCTCCGAACAACTTTTACGTCTGCTGCCCTAATCTTCCGACTGAGCCATAAGGGCTTGTTTATTATTGTTGTTGTTCAAAATTTCTTGAATGAATGAAAGTTAATGCATACTTCGTACTTTGAACCAGAAATTTTTATTAATTAATGGTATCAAATAAGTAGATCTTAGAAAAAGTTCTTAAAAACAAGGCAAATTAATATTATATTTTAATAAATAAATGTTCTGGTTTCAGAAACTTTTTTTGAGTTCAAAAATACCAGGAGGCTGGCAGCTAAGCTGATTTAATATTCACTGACCATTTTGCTAAGTTTGCAAGATCATTTTGTTGATAACTTTCGACATCACATGAAATTAGCTGCCATTTCACAGGTGAAGGTTGTCCGGTAAATTCTACGAGGGTAAAACTAGTAAAAAAAAAAACAAAAAGCTAACCAGCCGAAAATCAGAGAAATATTTATCCCAGTTATCCCCAATAATTTTTTGTTTTATGAGACTCTCTTAGTTCAAGTGCCACTTCGTTTCTACTCATATAATTATTCAATGAATCGCCTGAATTGCGGGTTAGCCATCCAGTTATCAATCTCAGAAATACCTAGAAGCTATTTAATGATAGAAAAGTTAATTTTCATGATTGATTTTTTGCATTATACGGGGGCTTTTCAGAATTTTTGCCAAGTGACTCAATAAATGATTAAATGCCTTCACTATTCAAGACATTTTAAAGAATTTTTTTTAACACTACATTCCATAGATAACCCCCACATTTTTCAGAGTTGCTAATCTTGGTGTATATAATTGATTAAATGATATATGTAAAAAAACTGCCAGTCAACGGAGATGTTGGCACCATCAATATCGCACAGCTCCATGCAAAGTGAAATGAATGGTATCCCAATTATAGATATTTCCCAGAATTGGTAACAGTCTTTCTTAATCAATATGCCATTCATTTAATTTTACGTCGGATTATGTGATGTTGCTATGTAAACAACCTCGCTAGAGCGTAAGCTGACTGACAGTTTCGTTATCTGTATCATCTAATCTATTACATACAGGAAAATCAACGTCGTTAAAAGTGGTTGCGAAAATATGTATTACATGCATATACTGCTTACTAGACTAGTATGTTACGGGGAAAATATCTTGAAAATGTATTGAATAATGAAAGTATTTTGTCATCTATTGAGGCATGAGACATGCCCGTTTTATATGGATTATCAAAATGCAATAATATTTTTTTATAACTTTTCGGATTTTACTGTAGATATATATAATTTGAAGTGGCACTCCTAAGCCTCCCTACCAACGTCAAGGTGGAGTCTCGTCAGGGAGGCCCCCCACCCCCCTACAGCAGAACTGACCAATTAATTAACTGTCTAAGGCTTCGACATATATCTAATGGTTATGCAACAAAAAACATGTAAAAATCCAGAAAATAAATCAACACTATTTTGGAAAACACTTAAAATATATTAAATCAATAGCTCGATTTAGTGTACGATGCAAAAATATACTAAAAATATTACCAATTTAACTCTTTTTTTTTCTTTTTGGTCTATTAAGCTATTTTACATTCTTGATACATAATAATAAAGATTAATAATAAACATATTTTTGATATTTTGCCCATGATTGCTATTCAAGTTGTCTAAAAAAGAAAATAACTGTCGTATAGAACTTTTACAGAATAGAAGTATGAATAAAATTTACCTTTAGATGATCGTGCAAGTTCATGCAAAAAATGTCTTTAAAAACCACTTCTATGTGATACGATGTCTTACAAAATCTTATAATTTAAAAACATAAACCTTGTTTTTTTCCGGTTTTTTATGAACAACTGAAGATTTTTATTTAAACGCAAAATACATATTTGGCATTGTATTATCTGACTGAGGTTGCCACATTAACAAAATAACTGCTATTTAGAGCTGTTAATTTTTCTTTCTTTTTGTTTGAGAAATTAAGACACAATTTGGTAAATTGGCCAGCTATGCTTTTTTCACGCGCGCGAAGCTAAATATAGCAATATAACTTCCCCTTAAAGAAAAAAAAAACTTGATAATTACTATAATTTGTAAATAATTATAAGTAATCGATTTCTCATAAATGCAAGCGAACTATGAGAAATTGATTTACCTCTTTATCCCTTCTAACATCTACCCCCCCCCCCCAAAAAAAAAAAACTCGATACTTCAGCGATATTGAACACAAGAGTAGTACCTAGCCCATGAGTAAAGAACATTGATGCTGCCAAACTGAAGCTGATGTTTGAGGGTTGTGTGATGTTTAGTGGAAAAAGATCGGTTTTTAATTGTCCCGGGGCCAAAAACCGTAGAAAAAGCAACGAAGAATCGGTTTTTAATTCTCCCGAGGCCAAAAACCGTAGAAAAAGCAACACAATGATCGGTTTTTAATTGTCTAAGGCCAAAAACCGTAGAAAAAGCAACACAGTGATCGGTTTTTAATTGTCCTAAGGCCAAAAACCGTAAAAAAAGCAACACAGTGATCGGTTTTTAATTCTCCCGAGGCCAAAAACCGTAGAAAAAGCAACACAGTGATCGGTTTTTAATTGTCTTAAGGCCAAAAACCATAGAAAAAGCAACACAATGATCGGTTTTTAATTGTCCTAAGGCCAAAAACCGTAAAAAAAGCAGCACAGTGATCGGTTTTTAACTCTCCCGAGGCCAAAAACCGTAGAAAAAGCAACACAGTGATCGGTTTTTAATTGTCTTAAGGCCAAAAACCGTAGAAAAAGCAACACAATGATCGGTTTTTAATTGTCCTAAGGCCAAAAACCGTAAAAAAAGCAATACAGAAATCGGTTTTTTAATTTCCCGAGGCCAAAAACCGCAAAAAAAGCAACAAAGAAAGAAAGGTGCATCTGCCATTACCATTGCCAGATAATACACATTTCAGATGGTGCTTTTTAGTTATACCATTGCCTTACAATATATTTTTCTGAAACCTATAATGTTTATTTGCCTGCTCATAGCACTGTTTAAAGATAGCATGAACCTTCCAATGATGATTTAAATATTTTTAGTTTGCGGATTGATTGCATGTGGAAGGAAGTATTACATGAGAAAATTATTATTATGGAAATGTATGAATGCTGTAAAAAAATATGCACATTAAAATATTAGTTAATACTTTCGCGTTTTTATTATTTATTTAGCGGTAAGATATAGCTGGAATTATGAATACTGGAAAAAAAAACTACGCTCATTAAAAAAACAGTTGATATTTTTCTGTAAAGATCTAAGAATTGGTATTTTGATGCTATTGTAATCTATTAAGCTGTGGGGAAATTTCGAATAATAAGCCAAAGTAAAAAAAAAAAAATTAATGGATAAAACAAGTTAATTTTGAAGTAGTAAGCCAAACATGATGATTAAATGTTTTAATTACATAAAACTGGGCACATAATAATAATAATTTAGATATTTACAGAACAATGACCGAAATTGATATCTTAAAATTTAACTTAAAACTAAATACAGAATAAAAATAGATAAATTAAACTTATACATACTAAATTCAGAATACACTATCAACCCCATTTCTAATTTACTTTTTTTTTTCTTTTAAGGGGTCAGGTACCTTTTACAGTGTCGAAAAATCGAGTTTTTTAAAAAATAGCTTACAATTAAATATGTTATTTTAGGAACATTTAAAAAGAAACCCCATTCAAAGACTCGCATTAGAAGAGAAGTTACCTATAGTATCTAGGGGGGGGGGGATCTACTTTTAAAGTTAATGTCCTCAAAAACGCGATTTTGGTCGTTGCGAGCACGATTTCTGAAAAATGGTTGCCTAGAATTTCACAAAAATGAAACTGAATGTATTAAATGTATAAAGACACAAAATGAACTATTATTATGTATCTAAAGTAATAAGGTTAGAATTCACGACTACTTTTTTGTAAAAAAAGACTCCTATTTCGAGTTTCTTTAAAAACGATTTTTTTTTCTCGGGAACTACACATAATATATTTTACATTGTAGGTCATTTTGAGAACACATTGCATCTGTACTCATTAAAAAATCGTGGCTGGATTTAGCATTTCAGGTGTGAAAAATCATGCGCACAATGCATGCAAGAAAAATTCTTTCGTAAAAATTGTATTATCTATAAAAATAAATTAAAAAACATTAAATGTGTGTACTTCTTTTGAGAACTTTAATTAATAATATAAGTCTTTCTTAGTATGTGTTTTAAATTTTATAATTAAAAGTCAATTGGTTACAGAGTGATTGTAATTTTTATAGAGGTCACCTTTTCACGTATTTTGTTAGTTCAAAGGATACTAACCCCCTTAAAGGGTCAAGTACCTATCAAAAAGTTCTTTTTCTTTTTATATTATAAAATATTGTTTATTTGTGATGTTTTAAGCAAAATCGGATTCAAAATTTTGTGTTAAAGCGAAAGTTGCGGAAAAATAAAAGATCTTCAACTATCGTTTTTTTTAGGCCTAAGAAAGGTTTATATTTTCAAAGTCATTTCATTAAGAATGGATATTTAGAGGCTCAATTTTGCCAAAATGGCTAGCCAGATTTTCACAAAACTTTTTGACATTTTGCATAATAAGTGTACTCAGAATATCTTAAATGTTTTATTATTCAGTTAATTTGCTTTCTAATGTATTGGAAATATTTCCGAACTCCCAAATTTTAATAAATTATTTACTTATGTTATTTAAAAAATACAAGCTTTGTTTTAATAGCAGATCATTTTAGATTCTATAATACTAGATATTAAAGAAAAATACTAATATGATTAAGTTATGTGAGTGCTATCCTCCGCACGTTACATCCATTTTCTTAAATTTATAAAATAAATGTATTTGATTTCTTAAAAAAGTAAAAAAACCAAAGAATACAGGGCTGCCACAGGCGATTATTTTTTATTTATAAATCACACCACTTTCTCAAAACAAAAATTACTGACGTTCTGTTTGAAAGCATTTGCAAGAGAAATATGCTAAAAAGTTTTTCTTTTTAAATAGAGGTGCGAATAGAATAGAAAAATAGTCGCCTGTGGTAGCCCTGGAATACGGTCGTTTAAATATTCCTACGAGTGCGTCTAACGGTTTTAAAAAATTGCTTAAACATTTTTGACATTTAAAAAGTACGTGGTCTTCAAATTAAGCCGCCCTATATCGTTTTTAATAGATTCATGCTCATAGAGACATATACAGGGTGTCCCAAAATTCGACAGACAAATTAAAAGGGGTGATTGAAGGCATCAAGAGGATGAAAAACGACCATCGAAATTGAGGTCGCAAACCACTCATTTAATCAAGAATACAAGGTGTTCTACCCTAACCCAACTTTTGTTGACGTAAATAACTTTTTAAAAAACCCTGAAGTATATTATAATGAAACTTTTAATAGACATGTTCACTTTAGGTGTAAATATGGTAATACAAAAAAAGGTGGTAGAAGTTTCCATTGTACGCGCCAGCAGTATGCATTCGACGCTCCACATTTTGGACTGTGAATATCAGTTCATACGATATCATCGATTGCGAGTGCACCCTGTTTTTTTTTCATAACTTTTCGTGATAGTATCGCATTTCATATAAACCAAGGTACACATCGTTACATTTTTATTGCAATATTTTTATTTTTCGAAAAATTAATACCGCCAAGCCGACTTCAGTTAAGGTGAAACATCCTGTAGTTTCGACTTAATTAGTGATTTGTGCGATCCTATGTTCTATGGAAATTTTTCATCTTCTTGATGTCTACTATCACCCCTCTTAATGTGTCGGTCGAATTTTGAAACACCCTGTATATATATATATACAGCAGCTGTTACCCGTAACTTCGTTTACGTAAGATTTAAAGATAATTATTCTGTTAATTAAGCGAAAGAATTCGTTCCCCAATAATTAAAACTTATGCAATTAACCAATTCATAAATTATTTTATGGAAGACAATACTTTTGATAATTCCATTTTTTAACTTTTTTGTATATGTTTATTTCCAGTTCTTTCATGTGCTTGATGTTTTCTCTAAAATTTTTAGTAAATTTACTTCTTTGTTGATTTATAATCATCCTATTTATTTTATTTTACATTTATTGCTCTCATAGGTATGGATTTGTCTCTATATATTTTTCTTCATCAGTGATTATTATTTAAGGGGACTCTGTATCTGTCATTTTGATAGAAAAGAAACAAAAATGTCGAATTTCAGATTTTTACTTTAAAATGTGCCTTAGTATTCTTAGAACATTCTGTCCAAATTTCCGGAACGATTCGATAATCAATAAAGGAGATATACTTAATTTCCCTAAGTCTTCCCGTTCAACGTTCCTTTAAATGCGAATGTTTAAACTCATTTTTCTCAGTTCGCAATTTTTTATATTTTCATTTTAGTCAAAATTCTTAGGCGAAATGAAAGGGAAGAGGGAATTTTAAAATTTTTAATTTTTTTTTTAAGCATTCAATTAAAAAAAAAAAGTTATTGCTGTATTAAAAATGTAACACGTTTTGTGATCTATTATGACTATGATGCTTTATTTAAACATGATGTAAAAATATAATATAGATTACAGTTACAAAATGATCTTTTTTGGTACCGAGTCCCCTTAAAATGTAGATTAAAGAACATGAACAGTACATATACATAATCAATCATACATTACTTTAGTGAAATCGAAAAAGGAACAAAATCTATTGTTTCAAAGATACCTGACCCCTAACGTATTCATTAATAAAAGTTAATTTAATGCATGCTCAGACCGATCTATTCCTATCCCCGTAATATTCCCCCCTTTACAACCCCCCTTCCTAACTGGGATATGGATCTGCGGTCCTGAACTTGGCCGACCTACCGAATAAGAGAGCGAGCCTGCTCAAACGTGCTCTCTGTTTGGAAACTGAGGAAACCTTTATTCCTGACAAATCACTATCACTTTCCAGGACCCGCAGCATACTGTCCGAATATCCCAAGTTGCGGTGAACACGTCCAACCGCAACTTCGCGATCCTCAACACCCACTTTTTGCCCATCTGATTGCTGTGTACACATCTCCTCAAGAGGACGATATGGTACACAGGCTTCTATACCTACGCCTGAAATTCCCCTTCCCCCCTGCGGTGAAGAATAATCACCGCCACCTACTTCTAACCCCATCTGCAAAGCCCTAGCCTGGGCAGTTGCCCTACGTTTCCTCGACAAAGCCTCATTAGCTGTCTTTAAAGACAGGAGCATGCGCATACGGAGAAAAACAAAATCATTTACCTTTATGTTTTCCGCTTCTCTGTCATACTTACATGCGACGGGAACACGGCGAGATCCGCCAAACAAGCCGGAACTGAAAATAAATAAATAAATAAAAATGAGAGATTTAGATGAACACATAATATTTACATTTTGGTTTTGATAGTTTTACAATATTTGATAATTTTATAATATATAATAGTTTTATAATATTTATATATCTAAGATATATATATAATGCAAATGGGAATTCCTTTCCACCCGCTTGTAATTTGAGTTCTGTTGAATGGATTACGATGTTACTTGCATTGTTCATTAAATAATATTTCAGGGAAGGTATATGGCATAACTTTCTACGTTTCTTAGTTATAAAATTATGAGGGAAATTCGTATAATTAGAGGAATCCGATTATGAAAGATTAGCCTTTTTAAAAAGTTCTGCGATTTCGACGAGACTTGCGCTGTTAGTTAAATAAGCTTTCCAGGACTGGTTTTAGTATATTAAATATCCTTCTACGTTGTTTAATTACCGAGCTATGGATGAAATTTTAATAATTAGATTAAAAATTGATTATGAAACAGAATTCCATTTCGGACGGGTATAACTCCACGCTCTGCTTAACGGATTTTTATAGGCCTAACATAGTCAGTTAGGTAGTTTTTAAGGAACACTACATCTTTCTAAGTTGCTCATTTACAGAGTTACGGGAGAAAGTATTTAAAATGTAAAAGCAAATTTCATTTCGAAGCTTATATCTCACTTTATGGTAAACATATTTTTATGAGGTTTACATTGTTAGTTAAGTAATTGTAGGGGAGGGAGGTTTTAATGTATAACACTTCATTCAACATTGCTTAGTTATAAAGCTATGGGAGAAATATTTTATAATTTGATCATCCCGAATATGAGATATTTTCTTTAAAAAAAGTCCTACTGGATGGATTTTGATGGGAGATACACTATTAGTTGGATAAACACATGACATGGTATTTTATATTTTGTTAAAACAAGTTGTTTGATTCAGTTACTTATAAATTAATGAAAAGTGTATCAGAAAATAAACTCGAAGATTTCAGTGCGAAAGAATCGCACTGTATATTTTGTATATTTTACACTTGTATATTTTTAAAAAAACAGCAGCCTTCTGCAAAGTCAATTGAAATAGGCAATTTACTCTAATAAAACTCAATTGCTTTCGCTATTTTCCCACCGTAATAACTTAAGAGAAGAAAAAAAGTTTCTCTACAGGAAATAAGTCACTTAAATCACAATAGACAACACAGTAATAAAGTTAAAAATTGTCACTTCGCCTTTTGCGTGAGTTAGAGAAATTACGTTAAAGAAAAAAAATAAACACAATTTCGAGGGATTATTTACATTTGTGTTTTTGTGGCAAATCTAACCGTTTCCACATCAAAGTCGTAAACGTGTCGGTAAAATCAGACCCGAACCAAAATTCTATTTAATTTCTACTCAAATCTAGTGTACTTCAACATGACACCGAAAATGAAGTCGAAATAACTTCCCGTGTTGGTACATTTTAGTATAGGGTCCTTGGCGTTTTTTAAAAAAGCTTGGCGGGATTCGGGCTTCAGAAAGTGAGATTCGTTGCCAAATAATTAACAGTTATGAAAGCAAACCTCATGGACTTTTATGCTTGTTTACTGGATACCTATTTATACATATGTAACCAATTTTTTTTATATGTGTTACACTATTAATTCTTCCTTCGCGATATTTCCTTTTATTATGCTAAATTACCTACCTATTCACTAATTTCTAATTCTTTAATAATATCTATCATTAATCCTATTGAATTCTCCTTAAATTAATTATTATCTTACTCAAGTAACTTATATATAAAGTTTTTAGTTTATTCCTAAATTGTATCTTTATTTCTGACCATTTCTAGTATTTAGTGTGAATTCGAATGTTTTAAGAGAGCCATTTCTTTTTTACTTATTTTATTTCGAGAATCTTTCGCGCGCTGGGGTATTTTTTACTTCCAATTTCACCCGCTCCCGAAACGACAGGATTCTTTACAAAATCTCTCCCATTGGGCGTGGCGGTAGGATGCACGCGTGCCTTTAATGCAATCATTGGCCAGAGCGCGCAACGTCATCATTTTGTGTTAACGCGAGCTATGAAAAAAAGCGGACGCATAGAACAATTCCTCAAAATTTCTTCGATTTTTCACCTGCCAACATCCTGCTGACTGGTAGTTCTTTGACAGTAGTTTTTTATTCTAATTTACGTCACGATCATAACATTGATTTTATTCGCATCTTAAGACCTGAACTTATCCATGGAAATGTGGGAATGGTTTTTGATGATGTGCTGTTAATAACGATATGAAGCGCTAAGCTGACTCATTACTTCGTAATGGAGAAACTCCATCTTTTCATTCGAATGCCTGTGTAATTTCAACCCACGACCTGCACCAACGCCAACGCAATGCATATTGGCTATTTATCGAATCATAATGATTCGATTCAAGACAGCTATACTGCAAAAAATCTGTAGGAGTTACCTAACTTCTAGCAATGTATTATTCTTCGATTTAATGCTTCACAGTAAGCACGCCAGAATTTCTACAATTTTACGCACATATGTATATTATTATTGTTTTATACACACTATACTTCTGTTTGTAAGTAAAAAATGGATAAATGGCTTATTTATATTAAATAAATTGTATAAATATTGAAAAAATCGCATGTGTAATATGAAACAATGAATAGGTTGCCAGAAAATATGTCGCCAAATTTCCTTCTCTCGCCAAGGCTTCTCTATCACTATAACTAAAATGGTTATATATGTATAAATACGTATATATTAATCAAACATAAAAATCCATGAGGTTTGTTTTCATTAGTTGTTTATTATTTGGCAACAAATCTCACTTTTTAAAGCTTGAATTACGCCAAGTTTCTTTAAAAAACGTCAAAAGCCTTACGCTGGAAAAGTACCTGCTGTTCAAATGTGTCGGAAAAGTCACATCACATACTTAACTAAATCTGACGTTTGATGAACATCTGTGCACCAGTTCTTGAGATAGAGTTATTGCAAAAATCGCGAAAAATGCAGCATAGCAGCGCCACCTGTTAGTCGATTTACACCAAAAGGTAATCAGCACCAATGAACATTAGGGACTAACTGAATATAAATTGTTATTAAATTCGGTGCATTAGTTCTCCTGGAGATAGCCCACACAAAATTTGTGTCACATACAGGCAGAAAGACGGACCGACAGAGTCAGAGACTCACAGACAGACATTTTATAAAAACATGTTTTTCGGGATTTCTGTTCCCTAAAACCTGTAAATCCGATGAAAACCGGAGATGGAAATTTTTCACGAATCCAATACTTTCTTCTTGTAAAGATAGAAGAAAGTAAAAATATGCTTCATTTTGTGTAACCCTGTATACGATCGATATACACCAAGTAATCTGCAAAAACTCTCTTTAATTAAAACAACAAATAAAATCATGCGTCAAGCATAGATTATGTATCACTTTCCAGCACATTCAGAATAATGGGTACTTGTTAGTTATCCCGTCGACCAATTTCGCCAAATTATATAAATCGCCAAACCACCCGCCAAATTATACAGATTGACATAATTTTTATTTTAAATAACGGAAGAACAAATAAATTAGTATAACAATTATAAAAATACAAATAAAACGTCGAAGTAAAAGTCACTTGATCACGTAAACACGTGTTGTTAAGCGAATGTGACATTTACGATCAACCATTATCGGCATTTAATCTTACAATTATGTGACAGTAATTTGGTCGACGGGATAACTAACATAAACCGAATAATGTTACAAAACAGCACCGTTTAACAAGTTAAAATATTATGTCAATATTATTCAATTTCAATATATTTGAAATAGCGTAATGTCATGAAAATGCACTGCAAACGTGAAATATTAATCCCACATACTTCATATACAATACCAAACATGCTTTGGTGACCTTAAATAACGGTTATCAATTACATGAAAATTTGAAAATCCGAGTATATTTATGGGAGTTAGAGCGTAGACAGACGGACAGACAAACCGAATGCATAAACACTTTTCAACTTTGTTGGGAAGTGTTAAAAAGTTTACCACAATTTAAAACGCACTTCAGCAATTATTGTTCTTAAATAGTGCTGTAACCAAACTATTTTGCCGATACCTTTAAAATGAATAATGAATTATATACACCATACTCTTTATTATGCATCTAGTAATGCAATTCAATGGTATACAGGGTGTTTCATAAAAGATAGACAACATTTTAATAGGTGATAGTACACATCCAAACAAAAAACTTTCATCAAATAATGCATGGTCGGAAACAAAACGCAAAGGCTTTAGCGCATTTGGAAACTTGGTACATCCAAACGTTAAAACTCCATACATGTTGCGAGTGATCGGGAGAAGATCGAAACCAATAGCATGCAAATGTAACACGAGGAAGAACACATATGCAAAATTCGCTTCGATTAATACATAAAAGCCGATGATCCGAGTGTGCAAGTGTCAACCGCGGTAGGAACGTATCGGAAGATGTTGTCCTTCACTAATAGGGAAAAGGCTGATATGCATTTTGTCTACGGAAGTGCAAATGGAAATGGCTCAGAGGCTCGACGGTTGTATGGAGAGTGTTTTCCCAGCTTGGTTTTGCCAGTCAATCGTTCTTTATGTATTTTTGCCTGGTATAACAACATCACCTTCGGCGTCCTATTGCATCTTTGCGTTTTAATTCTTTGAATGCATTCTTTCATGAAAGTTATTTCTTTGGATGTGTACTATCACCTCTTAAAGTTTTGCCTATCTTTTATAAAACACCCTGTATATTATTTTCAACATGTTTAAAATACCGTAACATCATTAAAATATACTGCAAATGTTTTTCTACATAGACCGTCATGTCTGGGATGCTTTTGAGTGTCCTTGTAAACGAACTATCACGCTATACACTAATTTTTAATACCAAACGTGACCTCATAGACATATATCAATTGCATGGCAATCCGAGCATATTTACGCGAGCTAGAGCCGTGTACTGGCAAATAGAATTCATAAAGACTTTTCAACTTTGTTGGAAAGTGCTAATGAATAATATACCGATTACGAATGACTATTAGTTTATTTGGTTTAACATTCGTAATCGTGATTCCATCGATTTCGTTTTGCAGCGGATTGTCAAATGTTGCTAATTGTGCATTTAAATCACTAGCAAACAGCCAAATCAATCCATATGAAATAGATTTCACTGCATCAAACTCGCAAGCAATTTCTTTAACATTTATAGCATTTAAATTATACATTAACATAATGCAGCATAGGTCACACATGGCTACATGAATAAACCATTTAGGATTATATTAAATGTATGTGTGCATATATGTAAATACAATAAATAAATGATATGTATGTATATGTACAATAAAATATAACACTGGAGCCCGGTTAACCGAAAGGTGCCGAAGAAAATGGGAATTTCAAGGAAGCAATTACATCAAAATGTTCAGAAAAGATTGGAGTTTAACACCTAAAAAATATAAAATTTCGAAGCTTTAAGAGTTCCGAGACCTCTTAAATAATATCTTATGATGAGACAGGTCTTTAATAATTTTAACTTTGAAACAAGTGGGTAAGTGTGATCCCAGATCGCACAGAGGTTTTCTTTTAATATTCCTTTCAAAACACTTTATCCTTTTGAAAAATCTGTTAGTTCCACATTTCGCAACCAGGGGCGCACTCTATTCTAAACAAACCTCTTTCCGAACGAAACTCCGTTTTACATACTATCCGTAGATATATTAGTCGAGGGGATTGGGCCCATAGCACCCGAGATAAGTAGGCACCCCTGGTGGTAAAAAGTGGAACTAAAATATATAAGGCTATGGTGCATAATATGAAAGAATGGTCAAAGGGGTGTCGGCAAAAGTTGGAAAACTGCTCTCCGGGTGAAAAGGGCGGATGTTAGAAAAATTGCTTAAAATACACAACTTAGAGCCTGGAGGAGTAAATAATATGACTTTTTGAAAATTTTATGATTTGTCGTGTAGTCTGAGGTATTCAGTCGAGAAGTCTGAGGTCGTATGCAAAAATTCATGTCTCCAACTTAATTAAGGGCTCTCTTAGAAAGAGTTCCTTAAAATACATAAGTGGTAGCTCAAAGGGTTAAACGTAAGACTTTTTCAAAATTTTATGATTTTATGATTTTTAAAATTTTAAAATTTTATGATTTTATGGTGCTCAGCTATAAGTATGCAAAATTTCAAGCTTCCAACCTAAATATGGTCTCACTTAGAAAGAATTGTTTAAAATACACATGTGAGACCACAAAGGGTTAAATTTACAACTTTTTCAAAATTTTATGATTTGTCGTTTAGTATGAGGTGTCCAGCTATAAGTACGCAAAATTTTACGCCTTCAACCTAATTGGGGGCTCACTTAGAAAGAATTGTTTAAAATACATATGTGGGAGCCCAAAGGGCTAAATGTACGACTTTTTCAAAATTTTATAGTTTGTCATTTGATGTGAGGTGTTCAGCTATAAGTATGCAAAATTTCACGCCTCCAACCTAAATAGGGGCTCACTTAAAAAGAATTGTTTAAAATACACATGTGGGAGCCCAAAGGGTTAAATGTACGACTTTTTGAAAATTTTATGGTTTGTCGTTTGATGTGAGGTGTTTAGCTATAAGTATGCAAAATTTCATGCTTCCAACCTAATTAGGGGCTCACTTTGAAAGTATTGTTTAAAATACACATGGGGGAGCCCAAAGGGTTAAATGTACAACTTTTTCAAAATTTCATGATTTGTTGTTTGATGTGAGGTGTTCAGCTATAAGTATGCAAAATTTCACGCCTCCAAACTAATTAGGGGCTCACTTAGAGAGAATTGTTTAAAATACCCATGTGGGAGCCCAAGGGTTAAATGTATGACTTTTTCAAAATTTTATGATTTTTCGTATGATGTGAGGTGTTCAGCTATAAGTATGCAAAATTTCACGCCTCCAAACTAATTAGGGGCTCACTTAGAGAGAATTGTTTAAAATACACATGTGGGAGCCCAAGGGTTAAATGTATGACTTTTTCAAAATTTTATGATTTGTCGTTTAGTCTGAGGTATCCAGCTATAAGTACGCAAAATTTTACGCCTTCAACCTAATTAGGGGCTCACTTAGAAAGAATTGTTTAAAATACACATGCGGGAGCCCAAAGGGCTAAATGTACGGCTTTTTCAAAATGTTATGATTTTTCGTATGATGTGAGGTGTTCAGCTATAAGTATGCAAAATTTCACGCCTCCAAACTAATTAGGGGCTCACTTAGAGAGAATTGTTTAAAATACACATGTGGGAGCCCAAGGGTTAAATGTATGACTTTTTCAAAATTTTATGATTTGTCGTTTAGTCTGAGGTGTCCAGCTATAAGTACGCAAAATTTTACGCCTTCAACCTAATTGGGGGTTCACTTAGAAAGAATTGTTTAAAATACACATTTGGGACCCCAAATAGTTAAATGTACCACTTTTTCAAAATTTTATGATTTGTCGTATGATGTGTGGTGTTCAGCTATAAGTATGCAAAATTTCAAGTCTGCAACATGTATAGTTTCTGAGAACGGGCTCTGTGACGGACAGACAGACGGACGGACGGACAGACAGACAGACAGAGGAGCGAGACGAATAGATTTTCGTCAGATGAACGGAACCCTAAAAAACGACCACCTGCCCTTCTTTTCTGAGCCGAACTCCAACCTATGCAAATATCAAATCGAGTTCTACCTGTAGAGCCTCGCGTGTGACAACTAAACCTCAAATACTACAAGCGGGTAATTTCTCAGATCCCTTCCTTTTTCAAATTCCACGTTAATAACGCGTCAGGTAACAGGGTGTTACTAGGGGTAAGGCTACTATAACAATCACAGGCGACCAGGAAGAGAATGCGCTAAGTTACATTTCATGGTTCATACACTCGAGAACATATAAAATTCAAGCACTTTTCAAGCACTATTCCAGCACTATTCAAGGACTGTTTAGATACATACATAAAAATGGCATAGAATAACACATAAGGAAAATAGTCACCCCATTGATTATCTATTTCAAAGAAATCTTATCAAATCTTTTCATTTTTATAACAGGCATTTTCAAGAAATTAGAGAATTTTTAAAGAATAACATGCTTTAATTTATTAAGGTACCATGGGAAGAAATTTCATATATAATAAAAAGTTAAGACACAAGAGCTTGATTTTCTTTTCTTTATGTGCAAAAAAATATTTTAGAAATAAATAAATAAAAGGTATGGTATCACTACAAGAGCAGAAAACAGGAGTAAACCAGTTAAATTTTAGGAATTCTGAACACTCATCAGGAGTCATATATTAGCATTTCTGAAGTTGTGAACAATATACTTTTCTATAAATATTCTCTGAATTCTCAAACCTAACAGCATTTGTGCTT
This sequence comes from Maratus speciosus, assembly GCA_963932465.1. Lineage (NCBI taxonomy): Eukaryota > Metazoa > Arthropoda > Arachnida > Araneae > Salticidae > Maratus > Maratus speciosus. Next base: position 584,332,533 of record OZ010792.1, read on the forward strand.
ATCCATACAAAATAATTGAAATAAAGGTTAGATAATTTACTTTTACTTTTTAAATACAAAAGATTTTTTTTAAGCGGATTTATAAAAAGGAAATAAAAATTTTTTATCAGTTACACAGTGAAAAATTTGGAATTAATATAATTCGGTGAAGTTTTAACTGATTGACAACATTCGTGATTTTTATAAATGACCGATTTTTTTTTTTTTTTTTTTATGACTGATTGACTATAAGGGTGATTCTCAGTTTAAAAAATTCTAAAATTCACAGCAAATTTTCTGAAAGACTACAGCAGATAGCAGAAGGTGTAAATCCCTTCCCGGCACTGGTTATGCGTGTTTTTCGTGGCCCTTTGACAAATTTAGTCTTTTTTCGTAACCTTTCGATGAAATTTCCCTTTTTTGCGCGATCCTTTGAAGAAGTTAGAGTTTTTTCTCCAATCTTTAAATGCAATTCGCACTTTTTCTGCGATCCTTTGACGAATTTTGTGTTTTTTTCGCGTTCCTTTGAAGAAATTTGCGTTATTTCTGCGATCCTAGGGGTGATACTGAGTTTAAAAAAATTCTGAAATTTACCTCAAATTTTCTAAAAAATTACAGCAGAGGGTGAAAGGGGGAAATCCACTCTCGACACTAACTATGTGTTTTTCTGCAGCCCTTTGACGGAATTCGCGTTTTTTTGCGATCTTTCGACGAAATTTGCCGTTTTCTCGCGATCTTTTGACGAAATATGCCGTTTTCTCGCGACCTTTCGACGAAATATGCCGTTTTCTCGCGATCTTCCGACGAAATATGCCGTTTTCTCGCGATCTTCCGACGAAATATGCCGTTTTCTGGCGATTTTTTGACGAAATTTTGGGTTATTCGCTATTTTTTGACGAAATTTTCGGTTTTTCGCGATCTTTTGACGAAATTTTCGGTTTTTCGCGATCTTTTAACGAAATTTTCGTTTTTTGCGATCTTTCCACGAAATCTACAGTTTTTCCCGCGTTTCTTAGACGAAATTTGCGTTTTTTCCGCGCTCCTTTGGCGAAATCTGCGTTTTCCTGAAAACGATTGGCAAAATTTATTTTTTTTTGGCGACCGTTGGTCGAAATTCGCGATTTTTTATGGCCGAATTTTCGGATTGGTGACCGATTTTTGTAAATTTTAGGAAAATTCCGAACAAAATCACCCCTACGTGATCCTTTGAAGAAATTCGCAATTTTTTGCGATCTTTTGTCGAAATTTGTGTTTTTTTCACGATCCATTGTCGAAATTTGCGTTTTTTGCGCGATCCTTTGATGAAAACACGCGTATTTTCGTGATCTCTTAATGCAATTCGCGTGTTTTCTGCGATCCTCTGACGAAATTTGCGCTTTATTCGAGATTTCTTGTCGAAATTCGGGTTATTTCTCTAGTCTTTGACGAAATATGCGTTTTTTTTTTCGCGATCTTTAGACGAAATTCGCATTTTTAAAACGATCCTTTGGCGAAATTACCGATTTTTTTAATGCGAATGATTGTTGAAATTGATAATTTTCGGCAACAATTTGTCGAAGTTCGCGATATTTTCCAGCACTTTTCATTCCTTGAAAATGAATACTTTTTTTTCCAGCACTTTTCATTCCTTGAAAATGAATAATTTTTTTTTCCAGCACTTTTTCTACTTTTTCCAAAGCGTACGAACCATGCATTTACACTAAATATACCGGGTGTCCCAAAAATGACTGATGGATTTTAAAAATTCAATAACTTGGAAACGGTGACAAATATTAAAAAAATTCTAGCAGGAGTATTATGCAAGATGTCAGGAGTTTTTATACTGTGATTCTATGTTTTAGTTACAAATAACATCGATAGATGGCGCTGAAAGCAATAACCGCTAAATCCAGGCTCGATTTTTCGGTTTCTCTCTTCTTCCATGCGAAAAAAGGACTTTAAAATGTATTAAATGGATCCCGAAGTACCAAAAATCGGGTCTAGATTCAGCACCTATTGCTCTTAGGGACATCTATTGTTTGGAATTCGAACTAAAATCAAGAATCACGGTAATAAACTCCTGACATCATACATAACCCTCGTGCAAGAATATTTTTAATATCTGTCACATCGTTTGCAAATTATTGCATTTTAAAATCCATCAGTCATTTTTGGGACACTTGGTACATATAGCATTGCATTTATGTAATCGGGAGAAACATAGCAACCGTTTGACGTCACATAGAAAATATCTGTATGATTCTGTAACCACTCATTATAATGAGCAAGTCGAAAAGCAAGAAAAAAGCCCGATATAACCGAAGGTATAAAAAATTTTGAGCACAGTAAACTTCAAGAAAACTTTGTATCCAAAACGTTACCTGCATGTTACAATTTCACTTAAGAAAATTATTGTAGTAACGCTTTTCTAATCAAAATATAAATACAATTATTTAAAAATAAGTTTAAGATATTTTTTTCTTTCTGAATACACAAAAAGGGAGCTATATGTGAGGGGCTCACTACCATTAGTATAGACCAAGTCCATAAAAAAAAAGATCTAGTCCATTTAAAAAGGGGATAAGATCCGTTTTATTCACTCCCACGGTGAACCAAGTCTATAAACAGATGCCCTATATGAGAAAGTATGTGAAAACTGACTTTGTTCAGTGTGGGAGTAGATAAAATAGATTTTATGCGCCTTCTAAATGGACTCAATTTTTTTCAAAATGGACTTGGACTACTATGGTTGTGAGCCCCTCCTATACGAATAAGTGATTTAACTAGGCACGAAATAACTGGTATTTAGAGATAACCATCAATCGAGCAAGCTCCAATTCGTCGTAAATGCTACAAAAAATGGAACAGAAAAATTTCAACAAACTCATTCGTAGCATCATACTTTGATTTGAAAATAATGTGGACAAGCAGGCAGTCTTCTTGTCCATTTCGCAGAATACGTATAAAACAGTATCAATATAATAGGATTGCGAGCACGGAATGGCACTGTAAAACCCCTACTATAATATCAGGGGATTCAGGGGATTTTAGGTTCTTTAGCACCAGAAATTTTTTAAAGTACTGGTCGCTCTATCAGAAGATAGAATTTTTTTTTAATTATATAAGGCAACTATTACTTCAAGAAATTTCTGGTACAACGTCCTTCAAGCGTACGAACCCTGAATATACAAAATAAAAGTTCTGACAGAGGACACTCCGAATGAGGACACCACACTCTGATTAATATACTTCGGGACCCATTGTGGAGCTTCTTTTCCCAGTCCCGACTAAGCTAAATCATTTCTTCTAGATACAACCCGTTAAGTTGACTTTAACAAAGTAAGTCTTGCATGTAACATAAAATGCAGTTAAATAATGAATAGAAAAAGTAAAGAATGAAATTGTAAAATAAAGAACAATAATTATTTTATTGAAATAAGTGAAAAACATGTATTTTATATGTATTTTAACACGTTGAGTGCCACGGTGACTGACACTGAAGCTGAAAATTTTACAATGTTTTAAGTAATTTTTAAGAAAGTATAATACAGTAATAAATAGTAGGTAAGTAAATTTTAAATACATTTTCAGTAATTACTTAAAACAATATATATATGTTTAGTTTTATATCATATTTTAGATCGTCAGTCATCGGTGAATGACGCGTTCTAAGTGGAAAGTTCAGGGTTGGTCACCGGTGACTGACGTGGCGCTTAACGTGTTAAATGTATGTTATATATGTATGTTACATATGCATTTTAAATGAAACGAGTGAACAGTTTGTATTTAAATCGTTATGAATGCGATGCAAATGATGGCGTATGGAATACAATTTGGCAATTCATGACCTGCGCCCGGCTAGCATAAATGGACCTTTTTGTATAGTAAACTTTATGGTACAGATGTCATATTCGCCCCATATTGGCGCGATTTTTTTCGGTTGCCAATTTGGCGAAAACATCAACAGCATAAACAACATAATCCGGGTTACCACATCAAGAAAAATAACCACACTTTGGCGCAAGTTAAGTACCTGTTGCCTATATGATATTGGCGACATAAAAAAATCGCACCAATATGGGGCGAATATGACATCTGTTCCAACTTTACGTACACATCGGTTATAATTAAAATTCGCCTATTCAAAAGTACTAGGACTCCAATCTAAGAAAGCAGCCAAAGAGAGATTTTGTCAAAATATTTACACTTAAAAGATAACGGTTTTTAAAAAAATGAAACAGTGTCTACGTTTGCCAAATGCGTTTAAAATGTTAAATAGTGAAATATCGAGTGTTGTGCTCCAAATTTCACGTCAAAATGCATCGGCAGTATAGATATAGCGTCCGAACAAGCTAACATTGGATATCCACTCAGTTACATAAAATACTTCAATAAAACTTGCGTACGGAAAAATTAGTGATCAGTGTAACAGGATTTTACATTTTTTTATTATCCATTCCAGTAAAAAAATGAGGATTAAGGAAATCAAATTTTAGATTCTGTGATGCAAACTTTCGAAATATGTTACCTTATAACAGATTTATTATGTTTTTATATGATAGAATGGTAATAGGTGCAAATATTTCACAAACACTGATGTCTGACGCATTTTAAATACATAACAAAATAGTTTCATTTATTTTAAGATTTCTAAAATGAAAACTTTCATCTTTTAGTGAATCTTAGAGGAAGTTTAACTAAATTTTATTCCAGTTTTGTTGCGAAAAGTAACTTTGCTATTTAAATATCAATTATATTAGCATTCATTTTTGTAACTTGATAGGATGAAAAATGCGTTTAAGATTTATTTTGACGGGAAAAGCTGTTAGCAAGAAATGTATTTACTGCAATAGATAAATATGTTTACCAAAAATGTCATTTAATATGTAAACATTTCTTAGAAATTAAATTTTCTCGTGGATTGATATCATCGCATACAACTAGTCATATTATAACGGCCTCGAGATAAAATATTAAATTACAGTAAAATAAATAAAAATACTCAAATATCTATAGTATATACTTACAAGCACGAAAGGAGTCCCATATTTTTCTCAAATTAATAAAGATTTGTCACTAAATACAATTTAATTTCCCAATTTGTAAAATATGTCAAATATCAGAGCGACCAAAGTCAAATAGCTATTTAAAATGGAGTGTTCTTTTACTAAAAAAAATCAAATATTGCTTTCAACAATGGGTCTCGTGCGCTGATGTTTTACAACAATGGGACTCGTACGCTATTTTTAACATTCAATTCTCATATTTTGATCTTCATTTTTGTACGGCAAAATATTTTCAGTATAGCGTTGCCACTCATTTTCTAATTTTTAAATAATTTTCTTGCAGAAATGAGAAATCTTGCGACTGGTTATATATTTAAAATACAAGCCGGGTTTTTCTCGTCAGTTGCTCTGTAAATATTTCAATTTTTACATTTATTTTTCGTTTTTAAAAAATTAATAACATTTCATCAAAATTGCATTAATCGGGCCATTTTCTTTGTTTGTGAGGAAAAGGAAATAATGTGGGTTGATACTTATTATATTTTTATTGACGTCATTTTCTCAATTCAATTGTTATTCAATTCCTACTATTAGTTCACACTCTCCCTATATTTATTTATTTATATATTTATATATCTTGTTCAAATTTTCAATCGTTAATAAAATACTCATTATTCATCCTATCAAGTTGAAATAAATTTTTTTGAACTTGTACTGGATGACAATTGATGTTAATGCAGTTTTTTCAAATATTAATTAATTAATTGAATTTTAATTAATTAAGTTTAGTTTTGCATGGGAAACAAAATGGCGGCCATTGGTTATTGAAGGTAAATGAAAATATTTTCAATAAGGGGTTACCATAGGGGAGACCCTGTTCTGTCGCCAAATACGGCCAAGTTTGTCGCCAACTTGGCGATATTTCTAATATTTCGCCCAAATTCCTTTAGAATTCCATTGTAAACCTACTTGCTTATAGAAAATCAACAAATTGAGATATTTTAATGCAACAAAAACTAATATTAGCTTAAGGGATTATATTAAATTTTTCTTTGATGACCAAAGTAGGAATTGACTTTAAAAACAAAATTTTTAAATTACTTGTTTTTAATTTGAATAGATGACGATGCTTAAGACCTTCAAAAAGGTCAATGCCATAAAAGTTAAAATGAAGCAATTTTTTTAAAAAAAGCATTCATTTAAAAACTTGAAACTGCAAAATTTTCCTTTAATTGCGTGTCAGAATTACATTCATCTTTAACGACTTTTTATTCCAATAGATGAGATAGCAATGAGAGGTCAAATCTTCAGTGGAAGAAAATGCTTTCACCTGTGGAAATGACGACATTTTTAAAGGACGTTCAAATTATCCCGCCCACATTCTTCGATCGCGGAAAGGAACGAAATACGAAAGTAATATAATGTTTTAAGAAGGAAGGGGTATTTTCACTGGTAAAGCTGAAATATTTTACTACGAATATGTCTAAATGACGGAAATTCAACTTATACTCTGCCGGTACTGAAATTAGGAAGTCAAGAGCTTCAAAACTCTTAATCTCAGAATCGACTGGTCGTAAAACACTTGGAAATGACATCATTTTAACGCAATTGATATTCAATATTTCAGTTTTATGAATGAAAGTGCGCATTGTGGAACGCGCACATTCGTTTATAGTGCAGAGTAAACATGGCGTCATTTTCGCCGCCACCTTTTCTAAGATTAACGGCCTTATAAGTAGCAATTCTGTTTGGCGCCTGATGCGAAAATTTTTGTTTCGTTTCCTAGCGATAACCCGTGCGTCAGTAGTGATAACTGACAGTGCCAACCAAGTGCTATCTGGCTCGGCTCCTGGTGCTCTTCCTACCAGAATCATTCACACAAAATGAAAGTCAGAAGCAAAGTCAGTGAAAATTACATACGCAATCGAAATAAAATATTTTAATTTTATGAATGAAAGTTAGCGTATATTTTTCTTTTTGATATAATATTCCAGATGTCCAAGATAGTAGATTATTCGGTACTCACGTATGATTCGGGCCAGATCCTGTTCACCGCGCCAACAATGGCACCGAAAACATTAATTACAGTAACCCTTTTATTTATTTATTTGTTTTATTTTATTTTATTTATTTATTTATTTATTTTTTTTTTTTGCTATCATCATTTTAAGTGCATAGTTAATATTGGCCGGGGTCCAGATAGATTTTGCTTTGCTAACGAAACGAAATTGATCAATCAGAAAATTTGCTTCCTTAAAACAAGGAAAAGTTCGCAAAAATTAAGGCTTCTGATTGATCAATCTCGTTTGGCTAACAGCGCAAAACCTATCTAAATCCACGCCATAATGTAGTTGCCATATTAAAGACAGTGACAGAGGTACTATTTATATACGTATAACTACATAATATGATATAGCATAGTTATAGATATAATATGTTATATTCATTTATACAATGTACTTATATTACATATCCTGATGGGCATAAGAAACCGCTGGAAATTAAATTATCATCGTTAATATCGTTTAATTTCAAAAGACCTCAATTCAGTGTTACGTATTTAATAACTGCGTACTAAATTACTGTTTTGTATTATCTTAATTTGCTTTTATATATATCATTTTTAAGGATTTTGTGTATTTATTAAATAGTACACATAAAATTATCACTTTGAACTCTATTGGAAATTGGTAAAGATAAACAAAATTGACAACGAATTTTTGAGATTGATTCACCTGGCCTCGACAATACACAAGTACCGATTATTCCTAGTTATTAAAGGCAGAAAAGTTACGAGCTATTTTTTTTTTAATTCCACGATCAGGGTTGCCGGATTTGGCCTTTTTTAAATTCTGAAATTTTACATTCACACCAGAAACTCTGTATAGTATTGTTTTCATTATTTAATGACCGACGCTTCGTGATTGATTACCTAAAGTAAAATTTCTGATGTGAATTCGAAGTTTTTAAATTGAAAGTAGAGGCCATACTGGCAATCCAGTCCATGAGTAGCAACATACCGAAAAAAAGAAAAGCAATAACCTATAAAAATTAAATCGTATGACATTTTAAATCAAGAATTCTTTTTGAAAATCTACATATGTATAAAAATATTAATTTTCGCCAAAAAAAGATACACGCAAAACGTTAACTTCTGTGAAAGCTGTTCCTAAGTCGGCTTGCCAAAAAAAAAAGGTCGCTATTCGGTGGCATGAGAGGCTTGTATAACGGCTAATACAAAAATTAGAATCAATACAGAAAAACAGACATCAAATCTTGAAACTCATAGAAAAGTAACACAATTTTGGATAGCAAACTCAAAGAAAAGGATGGATAAATGCGAAGATTGAATATGTTTTGCTCCTACTTCACGAATTATTAATTTGAATGAAACAAGTAATATAAAAATTTTGTTTTTAAAGTCAAGGTCATCAAAGAAAAATTTAATATAATCCCTTAAGCTAATATTAGTTTTTGTTGGATTAAAATATCTCAATTTGTTGATTTTCTGTAAGCAAGTAGGTTTACAACGGAAGTCTATGGGAATTTGGCGAAATATTAGAGATATCGCCAAGTTGGTGTCACTTTTGGCGACTCATTTTGGTCGTTAAATTTGGCGATATATCGCAAGTTGGCGACAAACTGGGCGGTATTTGATGGTCCCCGCTATGGTAACCCCCCCCCCCCTTATAGATATGAAGATGCATTAAATGCTTCAATAACCAATGGCCGCCATTTTGTCTCCCATGTAAAACTAAAATTAATTAATTAAAATTTAATGAATGAATTAATATTTGAAAAAACTGTATTAACATCAATTATCATCCAGTATAAGTTTAATAAAATTTATTTCAACTTGATAGGATGAATAAGTATTTTATTAACGGTTGAAAATTTGAACAAGATACATAAATAAATAAATAAATAAATATAGGGAGAGTGTGAACTAATAGTAGGAATTGAATAATAGAACAGAAAATATGTGATGAAATGCAAAGAAAACTTTCCAAGTCCCGGTCGAAACCAACAAGAGAAAAACTGAACCTAGCGAATAATGCGATATACGATCACAACTACAGTGGGTGATCGGGTAACGAGCTTAGTCCGTTCCAAAACAGTGTTCGCTAACCGAATTGTTCGTTAACCGATCATAAGATTTTGTATCGATTTGTATGGGAATCCAATTAACTCGTTCTTAAAAGCTAAATAATGTATAATACAAATCTGCGCTTTATAATAGGGTCTTTATTTAATATAAACAGATCGTATTTTGGTAGCTTTGTCTGTGTCGCGGCGTATTAAAATAAATAAATAAATAAATGACATGCCCTTTGTAAAATCTTTTAGGAATACATTCATTGACCGACATTAAATCATATCAATTTGTCACTTTTACCTTTCAAAAACACATTAGTTCTATAAAAGGTCGTGTTTACAGCAGGGCTCAAGTGGAGCATAGAGCATGTTAATAATTTGTGAACTAAATTTCAGTTTAAATTATCAATTTTCAATTAAAATTATTTCTTTAAAAAAGGACGCAAAATATAAAAAAAAAGGTTTCTAATCTGTTCATTTTAATTTGGAGGCCCTAAAATGTAGCGCCCGAACCCCCGGTCGCCCATGAATTAATTAAGCCATACATATACAACTGTTAAAATGTTCTCTAAGTCGACAATAGATACAATTAAACACAGCTCCACTGTAAAAAAAAAACAAAAAAAAAACAAAAAAAACACTGTAGAATTACCAACAGTTTGTGCTGTTAATTTTACGCAACTACCGTTATTTTTCATGTTTATATAGTCAAGAAACCAAAAAGAAAGCTACAGCACATTCGACTGTGATCGAGTTTGAGCGCGAGATGAACAGTACTTTGTGCTGTAAAAATGTTTTTTTTTTTTACAGTGTCGGCAAACCTGAAATTCAAGCATTGCGCCTTCTTGGCTTTGTTCTATGAGGTGTTCGTTATCCGAACATAAAAATCTCTCAGGAAAGTGTTCGTTAACAGGTCTGTTCGTAAACCGAACAGTTCGTTAACCGATCACCTACTGTACTTTGTAATGTTGCAGAAAAGGAAACATTTACGGAAGAATTTGGAGGGAAAAAATAATTTAAAGCAGAGAATGGAACTGGACCGGATTAATATATTCTTTAACAGTTTTTAAATGCTAAAAATCTAAAATGCAAGCCTTAGAGTCCCTTGATAGATCCAACTGTTCAAAGAATGGAATTCTACAAATGAAGAAAATGATAATTTAAAAAATAATAATTGAAGTAAAAATGTTTACTAAAAATTTACGTATAAATATTATATCTCAAATTTCGTAATCGGAAGTATGCTAATTTTGATTATAAATTGATATAGGTTATAAATTCGACGTCAATTTCGAAAAGTTTTTCAAGAGAAAATTCAAATATATTTCCAAATTGCTATCAATGTATCTTTTTAACTTTTTACATTTATTTGTTCTAATCACTGAAATAGATATGCAGTTTTTTAATTTGCATGTTAATGTTCGAAATTACATATATGTTATGATTCAAAATCAAAATTTAAGTCTTCCGAATCTTAACCTAGTCAAATTTTTAATTAAATGAATAAGTATTTTGTCTATTATTAATCGTATTACTGTGTTATGACTCAATGATATTCCATTTCTTTATGTCAATAAATTTCAACTCGCGGTTGATCTTCTGTGACCAGTTCAACTGCCAAGGGTTTGAATGAAACATGAGTGGTGCTGGCAGCAGTGCTATAGATAATGTTATTGGTGGTGTTTAATATGGCCAATTATCTATGCGAGGAATATAATCCGCGGGAATTGCCCTCCGTGGGGGCTTTCTAAGGGAATCTAACAAGAATTTGCGCATAGTTACACAAGTTCCAAAAAACCACGGAAACCTCCGAATGGTTTGGCCTAACAGCGCGATATGTGTTCGAACCCAGCACTTTCCGTCTGCCAGTTTTCAGAGCAAAATCTTTCACCTTTGGTGGAGATGCCGTGCTAAACATAGAGCGAACACAGCTGCAAAGCAAAATCGGAGATACCCCGATTAGTGAGTATTGTCAACGTAATCTCGGTAACATCCGTAATCTTGGCAACATTTATATATTATGATAATATGTTTTAATTCTCGTTTAAAAAAATTACTTATATTCGAGAAGTTTTATTTTTTAATTTACGGCACACCAGTGCAGTCGAATAACCTCCTCAACAGCTTTTCAGTGTACCTGATATATATATATGTCAGTGACAGCAGAAAGTAACATTCTTATTAAATTTTAAAATTTCAAAAATTACTTTAGAAGCAGCATGCCAAAATATCGCTTTAGCTTTTTGATCTCTATACAGAGTGTTCGGATACTACCGTACAAATTGCTCGTTCGGAGTACATCAAAAATGTACATACCTCTAAAACGTGTAGTTTTCAAGAAAAACGCGAAGGGGGAAAATATGACTTCACATACGAAGCACTGTAAATTAGCTTCTTTGAATCTCCTGAAATTGCAAAGCGTATAAGAAACAAAGATTAAAAAAATAAAAGATTTTTTTTTTAAAATGTGCCCCAAAAGCTTGTGAAGAGATAACAATTTAAAAAGAATGAAATTTAGGTGAGGGTTTAATGCGCAAAATGCAAATGAACAACAGCGTTCGGTTCGCTTTAAAAGGTGGCAGCTTGAAAGTGTCGGCAATCTTCACATAGTAATAATACGTTCTCTTCGTGAGTATTACGATATGTGCTTTAGCTTTGGTTAGTGTAAAGAATTACAAACTGTTGTGTGACTCATACTTTTACTTTTCCACTTTTCTCGAAAAACATGGGACGTCGAGGTATGGTTCTTTGGCCAACTTTTACGTATTCAGAGCAAGGATTCTTGTTCTGTACAATTTGGGCTCTAGTATACGAACACTCTGTATTTATTGAAAAAAATAGAACGAAAAATTATGCGTCCAGCATAGATTATGAAGCACGTTCCAATACATTCCAAATACTGTAAAAAATCTTTACAGTTTGTTAAGGCTGTTCTCAACTGCTCTGCTCAACAAGCGTAAAACATTTTGACACATTTACAAAATCCTTTTTAAACGGAAAGATATAAAATTGGAAGGCCTGACTATGGCAGCAATGCGGAATCAAACTGTGTTTTCCATTTTTTGATCAATCAGTTATCTATTGAGTTATAAGCGATTTTGATCACGTGACGAAAACGGTTTTCTCCCTTCGCTGACTGGTTATTCTTCTTTCTTCGGGAACTTCGGTTCAAAACGTCAACTTTGACAGTATTTTCTGAAAGATCTATCGCGTTTGCAAAAAAAAAAAAAAAAAAAAAAAAAACGGAAAAAACATTTCGATTATATAGTTTCTGACCAGCAACACCTGCTAGTTTCATGCATTTCCGAAGAAAATTAAATTAAAACTTATGTCATAAAGTTGCCCTTTTGGATTTGAGAACAGCCTCTAAATAAACAAAGGATGACCGTCCTGGAAACCCAGCTTCCGCTTTAGAGTATAAGTGTAAACCTGGGGGGAAGACGTCTAAATAAACAATTTGAAAAACGCATAATGCCTTTAAAAACTCAATTCCATAAATGGTCGTAAAAGTTTCCGAATTATTTTGTGCAGCCCTGTATACTACATAGTATGCTAAATGCTAATTCAGTAAAACGCATAGCACAGTTTAAAATTCCCATTCAGGAATTTCCGTCAATAAACAAAAATGTACTTGAGAACTTTTCTGCAGCCCTGTATAGGATCTGTAAAATTTATACACTCTATGTAATATGCAATTTAAAAAAAGTGAAATTTAAAATCGCATACCCCAACTCTGAAAACGCTCTTCCAGCAATTATTGTTCATAGCCAGTTTAAAATAGTGTAATATCATTAAAATACACTGCAAACGCTTTTTTCGTCATAGATCGTAATGTAACGAAATTCTTTTGAGAGTTCCTGCAAACGAATTATTATCTTATCGAAATATATATCTAAAATAAACAAATTTGGCTTCGACCTGGATGATGGAAGATTCTACGCAATTTTAATAGTATACTTTAACACTAACGCAAGTAACATAAAAGAAGTTTTACACTGATTATTTTGTTAAATTTGCTTTAAAAACATTTTTAGCAAAAGATAAAGGCGGATGGTCATTGTAAGTAGCCGACTTTTCTTTTTTATATACCTTACCACTTGTAACAAAATATATTCAGTTGTATATAAGTTGGTTCCTATTTTAAATCAAATTGTTACAGATATTGATCCATCTTGTCACTAACATAAACCGACTGTGCGAGATTTAATCAACATTAGACATTTTTTGGTAGTCTACCTGGTGGAATAACACCCTATCTCTTTTTAAGTCCTTCGATTTGCTTAGCGAATTTAATAACAAAATATTTAAGAAATAAATTAGCCAATGCAAGATAAGAAGAAGCATTGTTCATCTGAATTTTAATTTGGCTAATTTATTTATCCTAGTTTTATTTAATCAACCCATTAGTTTTAGAATATCTGTAATGGAGATATGTTTTAAGAGAAAAAGCTATGAAAGAAATATACTAGTGCAGCAGATAACTAACAAAGATGTTTCATACGTTTACATTACATGCATGACAAATAAGTATATCTGAAATAACTGCTTTGCAGTTACGTAGATTTTTTTTAATATCATTTTGCATATTCATAAGAAATTGATTCGGAGCTATAACTTCCGCATCTAAAATTTCAATGAATTGCAAAATGCTGAACTTAAATTTAAACAGGCACCGATTTCATGCAACTTCAAAAATTCATTAGAATTGCATGCATTGAATATATATATTCACACAATTTAAACTTTGGTACAATTTTGCATTTTGCGATGGATTGAATATTTTAGATGTACAAGTTATATATCTTTGAATAAATGTGTTTATTAATATGCAAAATACTACTGAAAGAAATGTACGCAGTAGTATGCTAGCAGTAAAGCAGATAATAACGGTCAATTCGATTTTTTACATTTAACGCTAAATTGATTTTATCTCAGTTTATATTCGTTTAGATATTATAAAATATGCAGAAATCGTGTAAAATAGTGATAAAAATGTAAACAAATGCTACTGAGCGTGATTTTATTTTGCTTGCAATCATTTCATGCACGTAACGGTCGCGAGTTGAAATGAAAATGTTATAATGTGCAAAATACATTTAAATATAAGAAAAATTACTTACAACCAAGAGAAACAGCCCATATTTTATGAGTTTTCAGATCCCAATACAATTATTTACCTTTAATATGAATAAAAATTCACTTTACAATAGCACAAGTTGATTAGCACAGCTAAATCGAAAGTGCAAATATTTGAAATCTCAAGTTATAACTTTCAAATGATGTAATATTTAAATATTTACACAGACCAAGGAGATTAGGGTCGCAAGCTTTTAATTGTTTAGATTTTCATCGTTGGAATTTTCTGACGTCAGTTTCACCCCATAGCTGCAATTTGCGTTTAGTAGAAAATGTAGAAAATGCGTATTAAAAGTATAACTCTATTCTGATTATATACAAAAAAATAAATAAATAAAAACAAATGAAACGGTCTTCTATTTGGCAGAAAATGCGCATTTTAACTCAAAACTGAAATATTTTACCTCGATTATATATAAATTGCGGCATTTTTTAATGATTGGAAAATCTCATAACATCTATATATAACAAGAAAGAAAAAAAATCATGCGTCATGCATAGATTATGAAACACTTTCCAACACATTCAGAATAATGATTCAAAACTGCACCGTTTAATAAGTTAAAATATTCTGTCTAATTCAACCCTATGGAAATGCATAAACACATTTGAAAGACCAATTTCAGCTGTTACCATCTACAATCAATATTTTATCCGAATTCTTTGATCACCCTTTTATATCTTGTATTGCCCTATTGTATAGTAATCATTTTGTAGTGAAATTCAGTGATTTATATCAATTTCAATGCGTTTGAAATAGCGTAATGTCATTAAAATACACTGCAAATGATTTTTTCCTATTGACTATAATGTAACGAAATTCTTTTCAGTGCCTCTGTAAATGAACTATTAATCACACATACTTCATTATACAATACCAAATATGCCTTGGTGACAATAAATAACGCTTCTATATAAGGGAGTTAGGGCGTGGACAGACGGACAGACAAACCGAATGCAGTGTTAAATAAAGACGTCATTTTCACTGGCTTATAGCTAGAAAAAAGTCGCACTGATGAGTCTAAAGTTTAGGGTAGTAGTGAAAAAGAAAGGACTAAAAACTGCGTCAATTAGACATTATCTTAGTAAAATGTAAAATGTCAGTTTTACGAATGAAACTGTGCATATTCTGTATCTCTGTCTTTTCACCAGCAGAAGATTTTAGGACAAATTTTGATTACAGCCCAAAGCATCATGTCTTTTTTGTATGCAAAATTATTTCTAAATGACGTCATTTTCATCGATGTAAAATAAAATATAGTACTTTTAAATTAAGGGGCCTTGGTGTCTTTTTAAAAAAACTTGGCGCAATTCGGAATGTTTGTATATACAATTTATTTTTGTCTGTATATAAAAATAGATAAATGGCTTCTTTATAATTAATAAGCTGGACATTTACACCGTGGAAAAGTTACAATAATAACGTGAAAAAAATGGCTTCTTTATATTAAAAAAATTTTATTGAAAAAATCTGGCTGTTAAGGATCAGACCTTTTAGCGGATCATTTATAATAAAATTTGTCAAAGATTGATAGAACAATATCCAGTATCGTTCCAAAACCAAACCTGAAAAATCGGTTAATTAACATGTAAGTCTTATCAAAATCCGCCCTTTAGAACTTTTTAAAATGGCGAATCTTTAATAACTGGATTCATCTGATTATGGAACTTTCCTTTATAGCTCTATAACTAAGCAATATAGAAGGCTATATTATACTTATATTAAAACCTTCCCTGAAAAAATATCTAATTAACAGTGCAAGTCCCATCAAAATCTATTCAGCTGAATTCAAGTTATTGACAGCCGGAAGGAAATTTCGATTTATATTTTATATATATATATATTAGATTTAATATTTTATTATTATTATTATTATATTAGTAGTATTATTATGGTAACGGAAAAGGGGTATTTTAATGTGGGAAAACGCTGATACTTTATAAAACTAGAAACGTCATAGCTTAGAAAATTTTTCTCGAAAGATTACTTTTTTTTGAAGAGGAGGAGGGGGAGAGGTGTTTGTTGAATGATTTTGTATATAATCTGTAAAAATTGGGGGCCACAATATAATTTAATTTAATTTTTACAAAATAACGATTTTTATGTAAATGACTTTCACTACGTTAGAGAACAACGTTTAAATATCGTTATATACCAATGTGCAAAGATACAATCGTATTGGTTTAGTAATATAGCCATACTACAGGAACAATTTTACATTATTAGGATTTAAATGCGATTCACTGAAAAAATTTCATTAGAAAAACTTTGCCTAGACTTCTTTCTTTTTTTTTCTAATCAGGCACTCTGTATTTTACTTAAATTATTAAGACAAATGTGAAACTTAATGTTTGATTTCCGTTGACACAGAGAAACATAGACTTGTAAATATATTAGCCTCCCTCTCAACTGGAACCCCGCTTTAACCGGCCGACTTTTTTCCAAACATTAGGCAAACTTCACGGATGACGGCCTCGGGAACTTAGCTTACGCTTTCGAGTTGAAGTGCAATCCCGAGGGGAAGGAGGCAAAATTCAGAAAGAAGAACGTCGGTTTTAAGTGGATATGCATTGACCAGTGTTGAATTCAGGGTGTGGCCCGGGGGAAGGGGGGTTCATCGACCTCAGGAACAATGGGATGTCCCCCGAAAGATTTGGGGTTTTGTGTTTTTAATGGTCAAAAGTGCAATCTCTCCTCCCCCTCCCGGAACTCTATAACGTCTGATCTATTTGTAAACTGTTTTGTACAAACACTTAAAAAGCTTGAGGGATGCGAACAGATCACCGTAGAAGATCTATAAGAGTTGTTTCAGTCTAATAAAAATCTCAAGCATGAAACATTATTTGATGAGGATATAATTAAGGCTGTAACTGATGCTGTTCAGTAGAAAGACGATCCTGATGATGATCTAGTTGAAGTTGACACTGCTAAAATTCCTCATACTCAAGGGGTAAAAGTATTAGAGATGGCGCTATGCTATGTTGAGCAGAGGCTAACAACTCCCTCAGTTAAACTTATGATGTTAAAGAGATGAAGAGATTATCCTGCAAAATGTCGGGCATGTTGCCTTCAATAGAAGAAGGTCGTTGATTTCCTCATGTTTGATTAACTTAAATATACATAATGTAGAACAATTTCAACTTATAAAAGTGTATGACACGATTTTCAACAATATAATTTGTGTTAAGTATTTTTCTTTATTTATTATCAGTGATAATTTTTTTTCCAATTCAGTTAATTATAACTAGTATTCATTTCACAAAATATAGGAAATATGTAGCTTTTTAAAACTACACAAACTGAAAAACTAAATGCATCGTACGGGTTTAATTAATTAAATTAGGCAGATACTTATTTATTTTTTTTTTATTTTTTTTACCTCTCCGCTTTAACCGGTTTTTCTCTTAACCATCTAATCCTCGGTCCCGTTTAGGCCGGTTAAGCGGGAGGCTAATGTAGTTTGTTGGAGAAAATTTTTAGAATTGTTTCCGAATCGCATTCAGAATTTTCAAATGTTCTTTATTATGCATATCCTCAATCACATTTTTGAGCATTACTAATATCGCGCGATCATTGCGGAAAGAAATGACTATTTTTCTCCGAAAAGTTCTTTCGTTGTTTGAAATATATGAAAATTAATATCCTACCTCTTAGTGGTACTATGATGTACAAATACCGGGTGTCCCAAAAAGGACTGACTGATTTTAAAATTCAATAACTTGCAAACGGTGACAGATATTTAAAAAATTCTTGCAGGAGGTTTATGCATAAGGTCAAAAGTTTTATTACAGTGATTTTCGATTTTAGTTCGAATTACAAACAATAGATGGCGCTGTAAGCAATAGTCGCTAAATACAGGCTCGATTTCTAGTCCTTTCTCTTGTTCCATGCTGAAAAAGGAGATGGAAATGTATTATCCGGGCCACGAAGTACCAAAAACCGAGCCTGAATTCAGCGTCTATTGATCGCAGCGCCATCTATTGTTTGTAATTCGAACTAAAATTGAAAATCACTGTAAAAAAACTTTTGACCTTATGCATAACCCTCCTGCAAGAATTTTTTAAATATCTGTCACCGTTTGCAAGTTATTGAATTTTAAAATCAGTCAGTCCTTTTTGGGACACCCGGTAGATGGCAGCACCAAATATGGTATCAGTATCAGGAGTTGATTAAAACGTATGGAAGTTTAAAGGACACTCCAAAAGAATATACTACGGAAATATTACATAGATTGCACAAACGTTTCAGGACAGAATTTTGTTTGTTAATTTTTTTTTACAACATTTTGGGCTTGTTTTTTTCTTGAACTATATATTTATACATATATTTTCGTCCGAATAAAAAAATTAGTAATTTTAACACATTTGGAAAATTGATATATATATCTTCTGAAAGAATAATGATGCTTTTTGTATATTTTTGTCATTTTTGAGCACAGAGAAGAATAAATATTAACAGGTTTCGGCTGGCTCGGCGGCCCTATCGCCCCAGGGCCGATGCGCCCTCGTCCAGAGAAAACTTCGCGCCCCAAAGTGCCTAAGCCGCTCCAGTATTTTTTCCCTTGTTGTACACGTACATTCTGACTAGTCTACTGAATTTTGAGAATTCGTCTCGAAAGATTCGTTTCATTGAATTATTATTGAATTATTTCCTGGAAGAGACGGCAAGGTGAGGTCCTGTAAAGTCAAAACTGAGAAATGTGTTCTCAAAAGATCCATCCAATTGATTTATCCTCTTGAACTTGGAATTGATTATGACTCTAAAAATTAATTCATATAATAATCTTTTTTTCTTATTATTTTAGTTTGAATTTGATTGTAAAGTGTTTAAATGCTGAAGTATGTATAACATTTCATATTTTATATTTGTATTTGTATTAATTTCATATATTTTAATTATTTGTGATGAACACCCATATGTTCATGGGTGGGCAGTGTTACGAAATGGCTTCTGCCTTGCGCTGGGGAACCGAGGTCACGTGGCTCAGTACATGTTGCGAAAGAGCGCGCGCAGCTTGATGCTAGAATTATTTTTTATTAATGGTGTATTCCGATCCAAACTGCTTATTTTCTGATTCATTTTAAAATTCGTTTCTGCTCTCAAATGCATCAAACTGGGAAATTCTCTTATTTAGAAACTACATAATGTGCCGTGTTTCTCGATTTTTTGATAAATGCAGAAAATACTGTATTAAACGCTGTCAAAGTTGGCGTTTTGAACCGAATTTTCCGAAGCGGGCGCTCTGGGAATGAAAAAAATGGTCATACTGAGAAAATAATTGTTTAAAAATCAAATTCTAATTAATTGAGCTGAAAATGAAATCACACGGCATGTTAAACCTGTCTTCAAAAATCACCACCAGCAAGTTTCATCTTTTTACTTTTAAAAATGAGTCTGAAAATGTCTCAGAAAATTTTGAGCTGTTGAGGGTGGAAAAACATTTTTTCGAATACACCCTTAAGTAAAGAAAACTTGAAATGCTTGGTCGGGAAAAAATGTTTCTCGGAATTATAAATATTTATATGAATAAGTGTGATTTAATGTAGAGAAGTGATACTTGAATATAATTTTTCGGAATGATCAGAATATATTTATGCTTGGCCGAAATGCATGTTATAGCATTTTCGGAATTTATAGTCTTATTTTTAATGTTAAATGTTCTTATGTGTCGTCGTCGTGCTGTGCTGTAACAAATAAAAAATGAAAAGACCATCAAGATTAATTATTTTAAAGGAATCACCTATAATTACAACGAAATAAGTTTTCTCGAAATAATTTTATTACTTCGAATGATGTTTCAAGGTAGTTTTGAAATGAATAAGTTTCAGATGAATTCTCATTTACAGGGCGTAAAGCTTCCAGAGTCAACTCACTGAATACCAATCCCGTAACATGAGTTTTACAGTATCTTTTTCCCGACGAAATATAGATTCCAGTTTCTATAATGTCTTGAGTTTGAGCTGCTTTTGGTACAGTCACGAGGAAGTTTTTACACTTACATATTATACAATATGTGTTAGAGTTGTGGCAACGAGGTAGTGATCAATTTATATTAGGTTGCTTATTTATGGTGTCGTCGGCAGTAGTCGTTGACGCACGATCTCTTATTGTTACCACAGAAGCAGAAATAGGAGTATTTCGATCCCGAAGCATACGAAATACATATATGATCTGCAATTACAGCATAAATTAGAACCACTCTGTAGATCGCAGTTTTTAGAACTTTTAAGTATCGACGTAACTTTTGTGTTAAAAAGATACGAAAATCACTATTTGTATTTCGCCACGTTTTATAACAATGACACTGACTTCCAATTATTTATTATTAATTTTTTCAATAAATATTTACAACAACATATTTAGAACACAACATTGACATCTGAACTACGTAAATACTTTTTCAGAGCAGCAAAACAAATCTGAACACGTTCCTATAGCAGTGCAACTGATACTCGCCTTGAGAAGTCTATGATACTCGCACGAAATATATTTTTCTCTAATAGGTAGAAGCGCACACAGAACCAAAATGAAATAATGCTCATATGAAAGCTTATAAAGAATATTATCATTGCAAGTCAAGATTAGTTTGGTTCATCGAACGCTTCTTAAAGGAAAAAATAATTCAAAGATGAAAAATATGACAAAAATGTAGTAAAAAGCCGAAACACTATAACTTCTATGACTATTTTATTTAGCACGTAAATCTTATATTATAAAAAAATACATATCTTTAAGTATACAAAAACAATGAAAAAATTTCGAAAACCGAAACTTTTTTTTTGTTTCGCGTGTATGATGGGCGAAAAACAGCCCTTATCAACCCACCTCCTTTAAGTTGTTTTGAAGAATTCCAAGTGTAATGATGTTCAATCTTGTTTCAATCCCAGATAATTTTAACCATTTACTTAGTTACTTTTTTTAACAAGGTTTTTTCCTCTGAATCTTAATCAACTGAAAGATGTTTTGAAAGTTTTTTTTTTAATGAAGTTTACATTGATTGAAATGAAGCTTAATAAAGAACTGTCGTCACCAATATTTGACTTTTCGATATCTCATAAAATCAACACACATTTTTTAACGCAGCCCTCTACCAAGGCATGTTTATCTTTTCTTTGCTAATTGCAGTACAAGCGTGTATTGATACAGCCTAACTATTTATGAAAGAGACGGTACCCATCAGCAGTACGGTCGGAATACCAACCGTTCAATAGTTATGGTTGAAAATGCATAAAAATACGCTATACTAATATACAACTTTTTTCTGGAGGTCTTAATAAGGGGTACTCATTTTCCGTTATGTTATATCGGATGCCAGCATCCGAGTTTCTCTGAAACGACAAAACACACAACGATGAATAAGGTATCCTACAAAAAATTTGTTGAAAAGACTTTTGGCATAGAACTCCCATATTTAGTTCAATAAAATGGATAGTTAACTAAAATTTAACGACAAAAAGTATCAGAAAAAATATTAAAAATTGCAGCACGAAAAGCTCGCAAAACTCCACTGTTGCCAGACACTGGTGCACCACTGGTGCAGTCCGCATTAAACGATGTAAGCCTTTTAATGGTGTAAAATATTTTCCATTGAATTCAGTTTATAATAGAAATTAAGTCTCACACGTTGCGCTACGAGGGACTATCCTACATTTTGGTAAAAATGTAAGATCATGACAATTTATTTATACAAAAGAACAAACTACTAAGACTAAACAAAATAAGTCAAGAAACTGATTGTACTTATGCTTTACGTTTAGAGTCGCTTCTCCCATTTTTTGCTATTGTAGCTAACTCATCTCAATTGAACAATATAAAGCGAGTTAATAGCTGAGAGTAGCCTTTTGGAATTTTGATCGATGCTAACGTTCGCACCTACTGTTCATGAGAGGCCTGGTTCAATCCCGGCAGCGCTCATCACTAAACTATAAATGAACAAAACTAATGATTTTACCACGACATTTTCCAGTTTTGCAACCCGCTGGAAAGTTCGGCCTGCTCCTATTGGCTTTTTGAATGGTACTATATGAGTAAACAGCACTATTATATTTTTGCTTTATTTCCGATCATCAATGCACTGACTATTTCTTATCAAACCTCTTCTTGAATCTTAAATTCTCTCTTTCCATAACCAAAGTTATCCCCAAGTTGCTTTTGTAAAACTACTTTACAAAAAAAAATTAGTTGGTAAAGAGAAGAAACCGTCCGCATTGACAGACGAGGTTCACGCATGAGCCGATTTCCTTAACATTAACTGAAAATAAAAAGTTAGTATTTTCCTTATTAACAAGTTGCACGGCGCATTTGCGACAGTCCACTGCGTTTGCAAAATTTAATAAATTACACACTCTTAGATACTGTCAAAAAAGGTATCTGATTTAGAAGAAATTCTAAAATTTTAACTTAAAGAAATTTTAAAAAGGCTCGCACAAATATAGGATGTTGCTCGTATCCTAGCGCCATCCCAGATGAAACACACTGTATTTTTCCCCCTTCAAAATAAGGGAAAAATTATGACAAACATAGTAGAAAATAAATTGCAATAGAATTCACCAACGCATTTATTTAAATAATTAAAATATACATCAAGCACAAGTAATCGTACAAATTATTTTCAGGTGCATAAATACAGTAGTGCTCAAAAGTATTTTGACAACCTTATATTCTCTCTTATTTTGTTTAATATAAAAATGTAAAAGAAAACATATTCCTTATAATTGAGAACACTATAACTGCAGTTATTCAAATGTATCAAGTTTCAACTTGTTTGTTTACATTCGGCGCCACCGAAGAAATATGACTCCTCCTTAGCTCAAAAGTATTTTGACAATTAGTTTGCATTTAATTGTTGAAAGTGTCAGTGGCTTTATATCTTCGATTAGTGTTTATATTGACTTATTGTGATTATTTTTAAATGCCGAAAGGTAAAAAATATTGAAGTGATTCTAGAAAAGCCGTTATAAATGCACTTAAGAAAGGTAGACTGCAAGCCGAATTATCTCGTTCTTTTAACGTGTCTCGGTAACGTCAAATGCAACTCCAGCCTTCCTATTCTTAGTAGATAACAAACGTGTTTTTGCTGGTCTTCTGCCACGTAAACCATATACATTTAGCCGTCGTTTGACTGATGAAACGTGTATGTCTATGCCGTAATTTTCTTTCAATTCATATTTTATTATTACAGCGGACTTACGACAATCACTTGTAGATATCACTTTTATAATACAGTCAACATTACAAGTTGTTTTTTTTTCGGATGGCCACTTTGATGGTTATTTACGATGTATTTCGGTTTATTAAAAACTTTATTCCATGTAAAAACAAGTTGCCGAGACACGTTAAAAGAACGAGCTAATTCTGCTTGCAGTTTACCTTGCTTAAGTGCATTTACAGCGGCTTTTCTAGAATCACTTCAATATTTTTTACATTTCGGCATTTAAAAATAATCACAATAAGTCAATATAAACACTAATCGAAGCTATAGCGCCACTGACACCTTCAACAATTAAATGCAAACTAATTGTCAAAATACTTTTGAGCTAAAAAGGAGTCATATTTCTTCGGTGGCGCCGAATGTAAACAAACAAGTTGAAACTTGATACATTTGAATAACTGCAGTCATAGGGAATACATTTTCTTTTATATTTTTATATTAAATAAAATAAGGGAGAATATAAGGTTGTCAAAATACTCTTGAGCACTACTGCATAATATAAAGATATTTAAAATATCTCAAAATACATCAGAAAAACCTAGAACGTTTTCAACCTTTACAAGGCCGTCTTCAGTGGGATTTAAATGTTATTTTCTTTGCGCTTATTCGAGAATTGCCCAAAAGAAAACATTGTAATTTTTTTTCATTGTAATCTGGACAGTTCTCAAATAAGCGCAAAGAAAATAACATTTAAATCCTACTGAAGACGGCCTTTTAAAGATTGAAAACGTTCTAGGTTTTCCTGATGTATTTTGAGATAGTTTAAATTTGTATTTTAAATATCTTTATACGTGTGCACCTAAAAGTAATTTTTGTACAATTACTTGTGCTTCATGTATATTTTAATGACTAGCGGGCATGACCGAGCTCAGCTCGGTCAAAATTAGCCTTGTGCTCAGTTCGATATTTCATTCTCACTGTATAATTCTTGCTGTTTTTATAAAATTGGCATTATCCTAAGCCATAGGGACCCCCTAACCGAAATTTTTCGAACACACGACATAACCAAGTCTCTTCTCGAACCCGAAAACGATAGAATAGAAAATTTAGTCAAAATCGCTAAAGTCATTTTATAGATAAAATTAGCTTGACCCACAGTAAACGAAAAAGGACCTACAAATCTAAATTTATCGAACACGTGACCTATCCCAATGGTCTTCTCGTGCTAGGAAACGGTGTAATAAGAAATTTTGTCAAAATCGTTTCAACCATTTTTTAGATAAAATTAGCTAAACCTTGACCCATAGTGACCCAAAATGACAGATTAATCGAATTTTCTTGAGCATGCGTCCTAGACCAATGGTCTTCTGGAACCCCAAAACGATAGAAAACAAAATGTAATCAAAATCATTAAAGCTTTTTTCAAGATACAATTAACTTGACCCATAGTGACCCAAAAATGACACATTAATCGAATTTTCTCGAACATGTGACCTAAGCCAATGATCTTCTCCTGTCCGGAAACAGGACAATACAAAATTTTCTCAAAATCGTTGAGCTTTTTTCTAGATACAATTAGCTTGACCCACAGTGACCCAAAAATAACCCACTAATAAAATTTCGCCGAACATGTGACTTAGCTCAATAATATTTTCATGCTAAGAAACGATATAATACAAAATTTTTCCATGTTTTGAGCCGTTATTTTAGATACACTTAGCTTGGCCCACAGTGACCCCAAAAAGACCCACTAATCGATTTTTCTCGAACATGTGACTTAGCCGAATGGTCATCTCATGCCCGGAAACGGTATATTACAGAAATTTGTCAAAATGTTTTGGGCCTTTTTTGAGATTCAATTAGCTTCATTGTGACCCAAAACGACCCACTAATCAAATTTTCTTGAACATGCGACCAAGCCCAATGATATTCTCGCGCCTGAAAGTGATAAAATACAAAATTTCGCCAAAATCGTTAAAGCCGTTTTCTAGATAAACTTTGCTTGACCCACAGTGACCCAAAAATGACCCACTAATAGAATTTTCTCTAATATGCGACTTAGCCCATTGGTCTTCTCGTAATCCAAAACGACAGAATACATAAATTAGTCAAAATCATTAGAGCCGTTTTTTAGATAAAATTGGCTTGACCCATAGTGACCCAAAAATGACCCACTAATCGAAATTTCTCAGACATGTGACTTAGTCCAATAGTTTTCTAGTGCCGGAAAACGGTTGGATATAAAATTTACTCAATCGATTGAACCATTTTTTTAGATATTATTAGCTTGACCTTGACCCATTTGACCCAAAATGACCCACTAACCGATTTTTCTCGTATATGTGACTTAGTCCAATGGTCATCTCATGCCCGGAAACGGTATATTACAAAATTTTGTCGAAATGTTTTGGGCCTCTTTTTGGATTCTAAATAGCTTGATCCAGACGCATTGTGACTCAAAAGGACCCACTAATCGAATTTTCTTGAACATGCGATCAAGCCCAATGGTATTCTCGAGCCCGAAAACGATAGAATACGAAATTTCGTCAAAATCGTTAGAGAGGTTTTCTAGATAAACTTTTCTTGACCCACAGTGACCCAAAAATGACCCACTAATCGAATTTACTCTAATATGTGACTTAGCTCATTGGTCTTCCCGTAAGTCAAAACGACAGAATACAAAATTTAGTCGAAATCGTTAGAGCCGTTTTTTAGATAAAATTGGCTTGACCCATAGTGACCCAAAAATGACCTACTAATCGAAATTTCTCGAACATGTGACCTAGCCCAATAGTTTTCTCGTGCCGAAAAATGGTTGTATATAAAATTTAGTCAAAATCAATTGAGCCTTTTTTGATATAATTAGCTTGACCTTGACCCATTATGACCCAAAATGACCCACTAATCGAATTTTCTCGAACACGTGACCTGGACCAATGGCATTCTCGTGCCTGAAAATGGTAAAAAACAAAATTTCGTCAAAATCGTTAGAGCAGTTTTCTAGATAAACTTTGCTTGACTCACAGTGACCCAAAAATGACCCACTAATCGAATTTACTCTAATATGTGACTTAGCCCATTGGTTTTCCCGTAAGTCAAAACGACAGAATGCAAAATTTAGTCGAAATCGTTAAAACCGTTTTTTAGATATAATTAGCTTGACCTTGACCCATTATGACCCAAAATTACCCTCTAATCGTATTTTCTCGATCACGTGACCTGGCCCGATGGCATTCTCGTGCCCGAAAATGGTAAAATACAAAATTTCGTTAAAATCGTTAGAGCCGTTTTCTAGATAAACTTTGTTTGACCCACAGTGACCCAAAACTGACCCACTAATCGAATTTACTCTAATATGTGACTTAGCTCATTGGTATTCCCGTAAGTCAAAACAACAGAATACAAAATTTAGTCGAAATCGTTTGAACCGTTTTTTAGATAAAATCGGCTTGACCCATAGTGACCCAAAAATGACCTACTAATCGAAATTTCTCGAACATGTGACCTAGCCCAATAGTTTTCTCGTGCCGAAAAACTGTTGGATACAAAATTTAGTCAAAATCAATTGAGCCGTTTTTTAGATATAATTAGCTTGACCTTGACCCATTATGACCCAAAATGACCCACTAATCGAATTTTCTCGAACACGGGACATAGCCCAATGGTCTTATCATGCCGAAAATGGTTAAATACAAAATTTAGTCAAAATCGTAAGAGCCGTTTTTAAGATAAAATTTACATACACACATACACACACCAACACACACAATTTTTGCTCGCATTATAGTATAAGATTTAACTCAAGGTGAATACAGCACTACAATTTTAATTTTCATTAATTGCATTTATTTAAAGTCATAGAACTCACTACGCTAGAACAATAAAGAGGAAAAAATAAGTAAGGATCGACCAAAACAGGTTTTTAAGACCGAAACCGAAATGCGGTCATCTTCCTACTTTCGGACGAAAACGAAAATGCAGAATTTTTTTTTTTTAAGTAGTTATTACATACATAAATATACAGACTTATTAATTAATTATATTTGTGGCCTAAGTTGGCTCTCTGTGTCTCTGACGAAACTTTTTATTTTCATATAAAATATAATGTAATTAATTCAACAACGACACGGAATGATTTTCTAATTGTGCTAATTTAATCTAATAAAAAATGTTTTAGGTACACACAGCTCGATTTATCTTTTATAATGATTTTTGTATTTGATCATCTCTTTCAGTAGAACTTTCTCAAAGAGTATTTGATACACTTCTACGATTTCAAACTAAAAAATTTCTATTACTAAATCTGCAGATTTTAATGAGCACGTGAAAAGCGTCTTCAAAGTTGAGTCCTATAGGCATTGCTTGTTTTATAGTTTGCACTCACGTCTTGAGTGAGTCCTTATAAAGAGTTAAGTTCATAGCGATAAACAAGTGTCTCATTTGAATCAATAAATCTCAAATCAATAAAGAAATGTTGAAAATTTTCGAAGGAAAAAACGAGATTTTTTGAATACAGAGAGCTTCGATCGAGTTTTGGTCCGGTCGAATCTTCCGAAACATTTTCGCCGAAACTCAGATTCTGAGCCGAAAACGAAATCGAATTTTCGGCCGATCTGTAAAAATAAGCAAATGGTGTGAATAGATTAATCGATTTGTATTATATTGATATATAGAAATAACTAGCAAAAGCCATGGCTTTGCACGCGTGGTTATTTAAATATACCAACTAGTAGCAGTGTGTGTGTGCATTAGAGAAAAGTTAACGTACTGCTACGGATAATTTAAAAATAGTAATTAAGCTAGAATTTGACTCATCTTCCTTTTTATGCTGTATTAGGCGAACAGGACACTTAAATTAATAAGATAATCTAAAATGAATTTGAAATAAATCGTCATTTGGAATTTTATTTGTTTTGTTTTGTTTTGTGAGTTATTTGGGGAAATCGTTCTAAGCCAATATTTGCACCTATAAAGGAACCACCATCCAAGCTTCCATATCCACTGTATCAAAGCAATCTCAATTTTAGAACGCTTTTCCCCCCCTCTGCACCATTTCAATTTAGAATTCTTTTTTAAAACTAGTCTGTGCGAACACTTCACAGGTCGAAATATAATACAGGTCGAATTTAAAGTTTGATTAACAATTCTAAATAAATCGAAATTTAGAATGTTTTCAGAATGTTTTTCTCCTTTTAAATTACGATATTTTTTAGAAACTGGATTTAGATCTGAAAAATATCTTCTTTTCAAAATTTAAAATTTCTAGCCCCAGAAGTATCGCAGCAGTCACAATTTTAAAACGTTTAATGCTCCTCCACATTTTTACCCGACTGCCAAGAAGGGTTATGTGTTTCACGCGTATCTGTGTATGTGGATTTCTTTATACCCTCGAAACATCCCAACGGCTGGATGGATTTTTATGAATGAGGTCTCTATCGATTCATCTTAACGGCCCGATGGTTATAGGCTGAATTTTGTTTTTATAAATTCAAAACGGCGGCCGTAAAATACAAAATGGCGGTAGAGACGAAAAAAAATTTACGCACCCTGTTTAGTGGCATATGATGGGATAGGTCTTTCAAAATGAAAACGATGTTTCATTGACTATTTTACAGTCAGAAGCTCATACAACCTGGAAGTTGTGTATGTAGGATCTCTAGCTTTACTGCAACTCTAACCGTCATAGACATCTATAGACCTCGTCAAAACAGTGTTTATAGATAGGAATAAACAATTAAACACAACTTAAAAGTCATCAATACAAATAAATAAAAAAAATAGGTATGTAATATAAACAAGTAATATAAAAAAATATATTTTAAGTCAATTCCTACTTAGGTCAATAAGGGAATTTTTTTTTCTCCCATTCTTCTTTCCGCTTGAGTGGCGCTTAAAATGCCTTGATCAAGAAGAGGGCTCTCTCGGTCTTAAAATACCTTGTTCAAGAAGAGGGCTCTCTTGATTATTGGAAATTAATTAATTTAATTTA
This sequence comes from Maratus speciosus, assembly GCA_963932465.1. Taxonomy (NCBI): domain Eukaryota; kingdom Metazoa; phylum Arthropoda; class Arachnida; order Araneae; family Salticidae; genus Maratus; species Maratus speciosus. Next base: position 584,361,869 of record OZ010792.1, read on the forward strand.
ATTAATGAATTAATATTTGAAAAAAACTGGATTAACATCAAGTGTCATCCACTACAAGTTTTAAAAAAATTATTTGAGCTTGATTGGAGGAATAATAAGTATTTTATTAACGATTGAAAATTTGAACAAGATATATATAGCGAGAGCTAATAGTAGCAATTGAAAAAAAAATATTTCACATTGATGAGAAATAATTAATTAGTTCGTTTTTTACGCAGTCGGGTTTTTTGATTTTTTGAATTTAATTGTTTATTATTAGATTTTGAATCTTGTAAAACCTGTGAGTGTAAGCATATTTACGACTTAAAAGTTGGACATGTTAAATTTCACGTTCTTATCTCTAACAGCTCCTTATAAATCGTAATTTAAAACGTTTTTCGCTGATTTCAAAACTTATGAATTTCAAAATTTTCATAAACACTTTATACATACCGAGCATGTACATCTTAAAAGTAAATCCCTACTAAATTTCAAGTTTCTAACTCTTAACAATTCTAACTGAATCGTAATATGTAATGTTTTTTAAATGTTTTCCTCTTATTTTCCCTTTTAAATTTCGAAGTTTTTGAGTAATTGCTCTCAGCGAGCATTTACATTTTAAAGGTATTTACGATACCGAATGCCAAATTTCTATTTCAACTGTATCACAGAAATCCAAATTTTAGAATGTTTTCTGCTCCTGCAGGCTTTAAAATTTCGAATATTTAAAAAGCCGTTCTGAGCGATCATATAACTAACAATTAAAAACAAATAGTAATCTATATAAATAAAAAATGTAAATGTTCGTGTGTACAAAATCTTTAATGTCCGAAAGTTCTTCACCGATTGCTTTGAAATTTGCTGATTGCGCTCTATTCGAATACGCGTGTAATTTTTCTATACCTTTTATGAACCTCGCTTCACCCCTCCCCCAAACTTGCCAACCGGGCACTTTTTTATTTACTTTTCCAACACCCATCATGTGGTACATCATTAGAAAGCTCTTTGATCACTCTTTCATATTATGCACCTCCCATCCCTCCTCTCCCCACTTTTCTCCTTGGGAGAACGTTACTGAAATATTTCGTTAGAATTTTTTTTATTTTGTTTTTTAGTTCGTGTTTTGGTTATAACATTATTTCTTCTATTCTAGTGTTTAGTCCTATACGCATTGCTTGCTTTATAATTTGCACTCAAGTCTTGAGTCAGTCATGATTTGTCATTATAAACAGAACTTCATGTTCATAGCAATAAACGAAAAGTGTCTCATTTTAACCGATAAAGGTCCAAATCAATGAATCATGTTGAAATTTACCGAAGGACCGAACGAGATTTTTGGAATAGAGATAGCTTCGGCAGCATTTTCGCCGAAAATTCGTTTTCAGCGAAACTCTGATTTTTTTAGCTGAAAACGAAATCGAATTTTCGGTCGATCTCTACTTTTCATTTTCAGGTAGCCATTAAAACTCTTAGAAATTGTGTTGCAGACTAATATTGAGGAGAAAAAAGTGTACGGTGATAAATGGAATGAAATAGGTGAAATTACTTTCGAGGCATACATTGGTGTACTAGTCTCCTTTGTGAATCAAAGAAGAGCTTATCGGAGTCTGAAACAAGCACACTTGTTTTTTCTGCTTCAATGCCACAAAAAATGTTCTGCCGAATCTCAGGACTTAAAATATCTGGAAAGATATATTTTGCAAATTCGTTTATATGCCAAATTATGCATTTAAAAATCTTTCTCCACGAACCTTTTTTCCTCTTGCTTTACTATCTACGTTAGAAGTTATATGCATTATAATAAGATTAATTTATTTTTTGTTAATTACGGCTAATTACTTGATGTGGTACTCAGGGAAACCTCCCTGTGCGACCACCTCCCTTAACGACCATTTTTTCATGGAACGAAATGTGTTTCCATAAGCTCAATACTCATTTTACCTCCATTCAGAGACCATTCTATTTGAATTCCCTCCACGAGCGACCCATTTCTTTGAAGAAAGTGAAACAAATTCCGTTTTTCCTGGTCACTTGAAAAAGGTCTCTTTAGAAAAATAATTCCGGAGAGCGCATTATTCATCAAACTTCTAAACTAAGTTTAGAATTTTTCTTTATTCCGGTAACTTTTAAGTGTTTAAACCCCTTTGTGCCTTTTTAGGCAATGAATTTTACTCTGATGACAAGTTAAGAATGACGGTCAATAAACTCCCCTGCCCTATTCTGTCAAGAAACTCTCAGAAAATAAATTAATTAAATCGTCATTATTTGTTCACGTCTAGAACAAATTACATTTATTTACAGAACTTCGAAAGGACGTGGAAATAAAAGTTATAAAACCGAAAAATCAAAGCAAACGTCAATGTATTCATTTTTAAACTTTGCAGTAATTAACTTATGTAATTAAGATTTGTTTTGATACTTAAATTTTCATATTTTCTCTTAATATGAAAAATAAATTTTAGTAACATTGTTACCTTTTTTAAACAATTAAAATCTGGATTTAAACATGACCACCTCTCGGAGCGACCCATTTTTATTGGAAAAGAACGTGGTCGCTTTAGGGAGGTTTTACTGTATATATGTCTATGATGTATGTGTGAATAGGTAATGATGCTGTTGGTGGATCATCAGTGAACATTTCGGCGTCAGAAGAATATTCTACAATTGTAACATTATCGTCCGAAGGAAAGCATATGTAAAGTTATTCCCAAATTTTTAGTTTGAGAAAATTCAAAAGGATTCATAAAAATGCTGAAAGATATTTTTAGATTTTTTTTTCCAATTTGTAATTTTTTTTTCCATTTTTAAAAAATAAAAATTTAATATTTTTTTCTTTATTATTCATTAATGTCATACATAAATCATGCCATATCTTCTCCTACATTATATCAAAATTCACTTCTCTAGCACCAACGCATTCCTAGTAAATATGTATTTATGTATTCAAACGATAAAAATCCTGTTCAACGTAATCCCAACGGTACTCAAAAGTATCGCTTTGAAAAGTGCTTCGTAAAATAAATAAACTGAAAATTAATTTTTTTTAGCATGACATATTGCCAAGTGATCTATTTAAAACAAGGAAAAAAATAGGATAGCTTTACCTTTTTAAAATTTAAGATATTTCCAAGCAAAAGTGAGGGATACCATGTCAGACAAGAAAATGGAAGCAAAACTGACGCTCACAAAACGCGCCAAAATAGCTTTGTTAACAATTTTAAGCTTACTGGAACTGCTGTTGCTATCTAGTGATGGTCAAGGTAAGTATTGACTATTGTTTCTTAAAAGTACCATAGCGAATGCATTCAATGAGTGTGTTTTAATTAGGATTGAAAACAGTGATACTTTAAAGTTAAGGGTTAAAGAACTTCCCAGAAAAATATATTAAATTTTAAAAAATCAAAAAAAAACCCGACTGCGAACTAATTAATTATTTCTCATCAATGTGAAACAATTTTTTATGTTACTTACCTACATTTTTTATTTACTTATTGTATTGATGACTTTTAAGTTGTGTTTAATTGTTAGTTCCTATCTATAAACACTGTTTTGATGAGACCTATAGACGTCTATGAAGGTTAGAGTTGCAGTAAAGCTAGAGATCCTACCTACACAACTTCCAGGTTGTGTAATATTTAAACGGAGCTTTTGGCTGCAAAATAGTCAATGAAACATAATCCTCATTTTGAAAGACCTATCCAATGATAGACCACTTTTTAGGGTGCGTAAAAAAAAGTTTCGTCTCTATTGCCATTTTGAATTTATAAAAACAAAACGTAGCCTATAACCATCGGATGGTTAAGACGAATCGATAGAGACCTCATTCATTAAAATCCATCTATCTGTTGGGTTGTTTCGAGGGTATAAAGAAATCCACATACCCAGATACGCGCGAAAGACATAACCCTTCTTGGCAGTCGGGTAAAAAATAAATATAAAGAATTTAAAATTTGAATAAATTACAAGTGGAAACAATTGCATCAACAATTATTAAGTATCGTCAATTTTCTTTATATATATATCCTTCTATATATAAAAAAAAGTTTTGATTTGGAAATGGACCAATGAAAATCTGCGTCGATATTCCGGGTAGATCCACATCCAATTTGAATGCTTAAGCATGGCCTTTCATCGTTAATATTAAAAAAACTGTTGCATACAAAAATATGAAAATCGGCGGTATTATAGAGAAATGTTTGATAAATACGCTGATGCAGACAGTTTTCAAATCGAAGAAATATTTTAAGAGATATTTAATTGTAAAGTTGGACAAAATCGTTCCATTAAAAAAGTTTTATTGGAGCAAAAACTATACATGAGAATTTAATCATTTTTAGATCATTTTATGCGTCAGAATTTCCCGGTGTGCAAATTGCATTCATTTTTCTTATTTGACTCATTTTTTGAGGTTTTATTTCAAATTTAAATTCAAATTTTAGCATTTCGAGAGATATTTTTTACAAATTTTAGAAAATGTTATTAATTTAAACTGTTGCCAGTTGTATAAACAACGCAAACAATAATGTTTACTTCAAATTAAAAATTTATTTTACACGTGACTATTATAAACAGAAAACATAAAAAGCAGGAACTCATTGAAAATTACGTCATAAAAACTATAATTACACGTGAATTTTAAAAGGGACAAAATATTGTAAAATAATAAATTCATCATGCGTTAGAAGTCTTAAATAGGAGAATTTACGTCACATTTACGTCACATTACATTTATTATATAAAATGAACAAAAGATATTATTGCAAAACAGTTTAAATTTAAAAATTGCTCGAGACATTTATTTGATATTTTAAGATTATCATAATATTTCATTTCTAACAAAACTATTTTTACGTGAATATTAAAAAGAAAAAGAAAAATTTGGTGAAAATTACGTCAGATTATAATTATCAGATTCAAATTATAATTCAATCTTCCGAAATCGTTTTAAAGCCGATCAAACTATCGTGCTGTTAGAGTCTGCGGTGTCTGAACGGGGGTTGACGAGCGTAGCTCGTAGGGGGCAGAGCCCCCTAGTATATATATATATATATATATATTTACAGATAGAAATTACTGATTTATAATATGAATTCCATAATTTACAACCATAATACTTAATATACTTAATACTTACCATAATACTTAAATTACTTTTTTCTTATGCAGATGCGAATATTAATATGCCATGACATTGTAATTATAATAAACTAAGTTATAATAAATATAAAAATCTTTAAAAAAAATTTAATGGTTTGAAAACTATTTTTATTTATTACACTAGGGGGCTCTGCCCCCTACGAGCTACGCTCGTCAACCCCCGTTCAGACACCGCAGACTCTAAAAGTACGCTAATTTGATCGACTTTAAAAAGATTTCGGAAGATTGAATTATAATTTAAAAAACAATGGCGATCTCCCTATAAACGGATTTCTATTCATTTTTCTTTGACTGGGGAATTTTAAGGCCAAATCCGCTGCAGTACTACTTGATTAACCCGTCGACCAATTTCGCCAAATTATATAATTCGCCAAAACACTCGCCAAATTATACAAATTGACATCATTTTTATTTTAAATAACGAAAGAACAAATAAATTAGTGCAACATTAATAAAAATACAAATAAAACGTCGAAATAAAAATAACTTGATGACGTAGACACGTGTAACTTGCTTAAAGTCAAGTTAATGTGACATTTACGATCAACCATTATTGACATTTAATCTTATAGTTTGGCGAATGATAGATTTTTGGTCGACGGGATAACTAAGTAGTACCAAAAATACATATGTCAATCGCTGTTTTCGTCTTTGATTAAGTAAAATAAGATAAACATTTCAAAATAAGCTAATATAAAAGGAATTAAGTAAGCAGAATCTTTGTCTCCCGGTATTTTTTAACAAAGCGAAAAGAAAGTTCTTTTAAATAAGACATTTTAAATTAATCGTTTTTAATCTGACGTAATTTTGACCAAACTCTTCTTTCTCTTTTTAATATTCACGTGAAAATACTTGTGTTAGAAATGAAATATTATTTGCGCTTTCCTAACAAAAATAGTTGAAAAGTATCCTCTCAAAATATCAAATAAATGTCTAGCGCAATTTCTAAATTTAAACCGTTTTGCAATATTATTTGGTGTTCATTTTATGTAATAACTGTAATGTAACGTAAATATGACGTAATCTCTCCTATTTAAGACTTCTAACGCATGTTAATAAATTTATTATTTTACAAATTCCTTTCTCTCTTAAAATTCACGTGTAATTATAGTTTTTATGACGTAATTTTTAATAAGTTCTGCTTTTTGTACATAATTATTTAATTATAATTCCAAATGCTTTTTTCTGTTTATAATAGTCACGTGTAAATAAATTTTTAATTTATTACACGTATAAATATTTTATTTTATTTTATTTTATTATTTTTTTTTGAAGCAAACATTATTGTTTCCGCTGTTTATACAGTTGGCTACAGTTTAAATTAATATCACTTTCTAAAATCTCTCTATTCTAAAAAAAAGTAACTACCGCTGTCGCCGCCGCCGCCGTCGCCGCCGCCGCCGCCGGTTTTGAATTTTTTGTGACCGGAGGTCTTTCTTCGTTAATATTAAGAAAAATATTGCATACAAAAATATGAAAATCGGTAGTATTATACAGAAATGTTTGATAAACACGCTGATGCAGACAGTTTTCAAATCGAAGAATTATTTTAAGAGATATTTAATGCTAAAGTTGGACAAAATCGTTCCACTAAAAAAGTTTTATAGCAACAAAAACTATACATGGCAGTGTAATCATTTTTAGATCATTTTATGCGTTAGAATTTGCCGGAGTGCAGATTGCATTAATTTTTTTATTTTGACTCATTTTTTCAGGTTTTATTTCTATTTTAAATTCAAATTTTCAGCATTTCTAGAGATATTTTTTACAGATTTCAGAAAATTGTACTAATTTAAACTGTTGCCAACTGTATAAAAAGCGCAAGCAATAATGTTTGCTTCAAATTAAAAATTTATTTACACGTGACTATTATGAACAGGAAAAAAACTTTCAAATTAGAATTAAATAATTATGTATAAAAAGCAGGAACTTATCACCGCCCCCTGAATACTAGGCCTGAGCGCTCACACAAAAATGGCGGCTGCCGAAGGCGGATTTTTTTTAGCGAAGGTACGGTCCCTTAAATGTAGACACCAGTATTTTATAAAAGATTTCTCTACCTTGTTTATTCTCAGAAAAATGAAGCAAAAAAAACTTCAAAAAATTATTGGTAGGAATATTTAAGGGACCGTACACACGCTGAAAAATATCCGCCTTCGGCAGCCGCCATTTTTGGTCCAGCGCTCAGGCCTATTATTCAGGGGGCGGTGAACTTATTAAAAATTACGTCATAAAAAGTATACACGTGAATTTTAAAAGAGAAAGGATATTGTAAAATAATAAATTCATTAAATGCGTTAGAAGTCTTAGGAGAAATTACGTCATATTTACGTCACATTATAGTTATTACATAAAATGAACACAAAATAATATTGCAAAAAAGGTTAAATTTAGAAATTGCGCTAGACATTTATTTAATATTTTGAGAAAATATTTTCAACTATTTTTGTTAGGAAAGCGCAAATAATATTTCATTGCTAACAAAAGTACTTTCACGCGATTATTTAAAAGAGAAAGAATAGCTTGGTAAAAATTACGTCAGATTAAAAACGATTAATTTAAAATGTCTCATTTAAAACAACTTTCTTTTCGCTTTGTTAAAAAATACCAGGAGACAAAGACTCTGTTTACTTAATTCCTTTTATATTAGCTGATTTTGAAATGTTGTTACACGTGTCTACGTCATCAAGTTATTTTTATTTCGACGTTTTATTTGTATTTTTATTAATGTTGTACGAATTTATTTGTTCTTTCGTTATTTAAAATAAAAATTATGTCAATTTGTATAATTTGGCGAGTGGTTTGGCGATTTATATAATTTGGCGAAATTGGTCGTCGGGATAATCAAGTAGTACCGCAGCGGATTTGGCGTTAAAATTCCCCAATCAAAGAGAAATGAATAGAAATTCGTTTATAGGGAGATCGCCACTGTTTTTTAAATTATAATTCAATCTTTCGAAATATTTTTAAAGCCGATCAAATTAGCGTGCATTTAGAGCCTGCGGTGTCTGGAAGGGGGTTGGCGAGCGTAGCTCGTAGGGGGCCGAGCCCCCTAGTCTGTAAAAAATATCTCTAGAAATCCTGAAAATTTGATTTTAAAATAGAAATAAAACCTCAAAAAATTAGCCAAATTAAAAAAAAGAAAACAGTCTGCACACCGGGAACTTCAAACGTATAAAATGATCTAAAAATGATTAAATTCCTATGTACAGTTTTTGTTCCTATAAAACTTTTTTAATGGAACGATTTTGTCCAACTTTGGCATTAAATATCTCTTAAAATAATTCTTCGATTTGAAAACTGTCTGCATCAGCGTGTTTATCAAACATTTCTGTATAATACTGCCGATTTTCATTTTTGTATGCATTATTTTTCTTAATATTAACGAAGAAAGACCTCCGGTCACAAAAAATTCAAAACCGGCGGCGGCGGCGACAGCGGTAGTTACTTTTTTTTAGAATAGAGAGAAAATATATTTTGTTTTGCGAAAAATTTTCCTACAGCATTGCAAAACTGGCCTATGTATTTTATCGTTTATTTATTTTAATATTATGTTTTAATTTTTATATTTACATATTCTAACAGTCAAATTAGCAGAGTGAAATTTATTTTGTTCCATTTAAATTGCTAAGTACTAATGTAATTAATATCAATATTGTATGCATTTCTATGTAGTTTTGGTTTAATTTGTATTGCAAATAAGTAATTTAATGTACAACAGATATGTTATGGTACATCTGTATTGTATAGTTTTTTTTCTTTTTTATATATTCAAAAACTAGAACAATTTTAATAATTCAGCAAAAACATGTATTGCAATCGTATGGTAATATATTATTTATTGGATATTTAGAGCAATATAGTATTGCATAAGTTTGTATACAGTTTTTTTCTTTGACTGTTTTGAAGTAAGTGGAATTGTGTAGATAAAGTATTGAGAATCAATTATTTAATTGAATTTGTACTGTAAAACTGCCATTAAGTCTTATATCATCGAATTTTGTATTTAGTATTGATTAATTTGTATAGCATAATAAAATAAGTCAATATGCAAGGAGCACTGGTATTTCTGTATGAATAAGGAATTTATTGTATACTGTTTGAAAACTATAAAAAGTGTTGTGAATTTAGTAAAACTCGTACTGCATTTGTATGATATAATATTATAGAACTTATACAATAAGACTTTGTATAAATACGTATATAATATTTCTTTTAATCTTTTCGAATGTAAATTCGCTTATCCAGCAAGTTTGACAAAATATTAAAGATTAGTTATTCATTGTGTTATTTTTTTCTGCTAAACTATACTACTGAATTAAAATTTGTGAAATGAAATGAATAATTTTAAATTTTGCATTTACTGAAAGTTATTAATTAAACATATAAAAATGAAAATTTGCCTGTCTGTAATCCTATACAAATCCACAGGTGAAATGTTACGTACATGTGTATTAAAACACGGCCGTGCCAACTAAAGTAATCCGGAATCGAAATAATTTATAGTTAACTTTTAATTAATAAAAAACCATCCATATAACAGTAATTTCCTATAAAATTTAAACATTTTTCGTTACATCAGTTGCCAACAATTAAAAATATAGAATAAAAATCTTACACAACAAGTACTTTTCTACTGCAAGATTTCCAATTGATCCACGTGAAAAAGGGAAATTAAATAAATACTTTGACGAATTTTTTTTTTTAATTGAAAATTACGTCATAAGATTTCTATTGCAAGATTTCCACGTGAAAAATGAAATAGTTTGACGAATTAACCCCCTCACTGACAAGCCCGTGTTAATACGTTCACTAAATCCCTGTTTCACTGCAATACAAGCAATATTTAAAGTAATATAATTCTATTGATTTAATGTATTTTTAATACATTGAACAATGATTAATACTTCCAAGGACTGCATTCATATTCGTTGGTAAGTTGTTTTATAAAATGCTGAAAGAATCATCTTTCTTTAGCATTTAAAACAAAATTGAGAAAACGACATTACAATTTTGCCCTTTTCCAAGACTGTCAGAGGGTTAAAAAAAAAACTGAATGTTACGTCATATTGGAAATATAAGGGACGTCAGCAGGTGAACATATACCGATATGATTTTGAAAAAACGTATTGAAACATGATAAAAACCCGATTATGGAAATATTGCCATGTTTTACTTTATCTCAATTTGTTTTCGCCATTTTAAAATCTATTCCATATGTATACGTGTGTGTGTGCGTGTATATTAAAATTATTTCCACGAAGGTTTAGGTTCCTAGAGCTCATTCTTTGTGAAGAACTGAAATAAACATAGCTTTACTGCTTTTTTTATTGTTTGTTTTCTACTGTATGTTTATTTTTGAAATTGATTTTTCAAAACAAACGATCTTAAGTTTTCCGGCCAACGCCGGGTACTTCAGCTAGTATTTTAATAAAGTACATTTTCTTTTGATATTGGAATTTGTAATGTTGAAAGTAGAATGAAGCTTAATGCAAAATGTAATATGGCTTATGTTAAAGTAGAATGCATTGCAGATATTTTGTATAATAATATAAAAAAAAAAAACTGGCTTAATTCTAAGTGAAAATATAATTGTATGAAACTGTAATGATACTTTCAGTACTATTTAAAATATAGTATTTTTATGAAAGTAGCCGAATTACAAATTCTATTCTATGTTGAATAATTAGGTTTGTAATTTATATATATATGATATGCAATTTTTTTAAATCAATAAGTTGTTTTATGTTGTATAACCTAACAGAACACTAAGTTTATATACAGAGGGCGATTGGTTAACGAACTTAATCCATTGCAAAACAATGTTCGCTATCCGAATTGTTCCTTAACCAATCATAGATTTAGTATAGATTTGTGTGGGAATTCAATTAATTCCTTCTTAAAAGCTAAATAATAAATAAAAAATAACATAAATCTTCCTTTTATAATAGGGTTAATATACTTCCATTTTTAATATATCCAGATCGTATTTGGATGCCTTTGTCCGTGCCGTATTGCATTAAAAAAAAAAAAAAGTGACATGCCCTTTGAAAAACTTTTAGGATTACATTCATTGACTGCCGAATTAAATCATATCCATTTGTCATTTTGACATTTCAAAAACTACTTCGATCTCCAAAAAATCGTGTTTACTGCAGGGTCCGATAAAGTTCACGTGGGGCCTAGAGCCTGTTAATAATCTGTGAGCTGAATTTCAATTAAAATAATTAATTTGCAATTAAAAATATTTCTTTAAAAGAGACACAAAATATAAAAATTAATGTTTCTAATCTGTTCATTCTAATCCGGGGACCCTAAAACCCCCGGTAGTCCACGAATTAATTAGGCCATACGTATGCAACTGTTAAAATGTTCTCTACGTCGACAATATATACAACTAATTATAGCTCGGCAAATGGGAAACCCACCATTGCTTCTTCTTGGCTTTTGTTTTGTGACATGTTCGTTAACCGAACATAAAAATTTATCACGAAAGTGTTCGTAAACCGATCACCCACTGTATACATTAAAATAAAATTGTAATGTTTTCCAATAGCTTAGTTTATGTAAAGAAAAGTTGTATGATTATTGCTGAAATGTAAGCATTATGTAATACCTTTTCGTCTAAACAACTGCTGAATAGGCAAATTTTAGGAAATTTAATAATTTCATCCCTTCTAGTGACAGCTAGAAGGCAGTTGCAAGAATTCTGTTAAAAGTGTATGGTTGGAGATTTTACAGTATGGATTTTACAGAACCATTTTCATACAAGTAAAATTATTATAATCTTAACACTTTGAGGTCTAAGCCCGAGTGTCACTCGGATTGCCGTTTTCGCTGAAATGAAATAAGCCCGAGAGTCTCTCGGAGTCCACTTTTAACTCTATGAACTATAAAAGTTCCCACTATATACGTTCGCAATCTTTTCCGATATTATCTACGAACCTTTTTATTTTGAAAAAAATATGGTTGGCAGCGCTCAACAGGATCAGAGTTTAATTCGAACTTGTGAACCTTGTGGTATTGCTCTTTGTGGTATGAAATGTCCCACACAAAAGCAAATTTTACGAAATGTTTATATACAAATAAACATAATATCAAATTTTATGTTAAAAAATGAGTTTTTCTGATGCGGAACTTTTTCTTTAAATATAAAACATGCCTTTTTCAATAATTTTTCATTAAATATTAAGTTTTATTACATTTAAATAGTTCCTTGATTATGAATAAGAATAGTTTGAAGTTTATAATAAAACACATATCTTACAAGTATTTTTTAAAAAATCATGAAAAGTACCAAATACCCTCATTCCAGAGGGAGATATGCGGTTGAAAGCTCGGACCTCAAATTGTTAATAATTTCTTTTCAAGAAATCCAAACAAAAGCCCACACAACTTTGAAAAATCCTTTACTATTTATATGCTGCCACCACCGCTATGATTACATGATATCGGTCACGCTATGAGAGGATTGTTGAAAAGAAAACCAGTTCTTTCAATTAAACTGAACTAACAATTTATTTACACATTATTTACAGATAACAAGACACTATTTAAAATTAAGAACTTGGATATAGGTGATCCGGTCCAACATTAAATTAAATAAAGTAAATATTTTCTGTGTACTGTTAACTTTATATCCCTCTCACCCTACGCTAGTTATATTAGATTTATCGGAGATCACTATTAATCTCCCAACACATTAGCTCTATATTCCAATAGCTTCACCGCCTAATCATGCTCTATCCAAGAGCTACTCTCGAACAATTCACACCTTGAGTTCCAGGCATCAACTGTGCTCTGCGAGAAAGTGACCACCCACTGTCAGCTATACGCCTTAACTGATCCCCCTCAGATATATCACTCCTCTCCCAAAAACATAAACGGGGTTTCTCCTCTGACACCAGGGTCCACTCTCCTTCATCCAACCTCAAATGTCACTTTCCCGTGACACCCATTATCTCCCTATTTGGTGAAACCCTTTCGTCCGCCATTTCTCATGTATGCATTTGAATAGCAGGGAAAGCCCACTCTATTGATAAACTACATTCCTCCAACTACTCTATCAAACTCACTAGCTCGGGTTAAATTCCAGATAAGAAAAAAATGTTATTTTAATATTCCCATTACGCAGATAATATACAAGCAAGAAAATAATATATAACCATAGTTCTAATAGTATATGTTCCTCAGAACCTGACAAATGCTATATTTCTGTATCCTACTAAACTACCTGTAAAAAATACCTTTTGTACAGTGTTAAATACTAAGCCATTCAGGAATTCCTTACAATCAGATTTAACTTACAGCTTTTCACCGATAGATGTGCTTAAAATTCCTTTAGGAATTTCAACTGAGTTTCACCTTTACAACAGAAATAGCATCTAATGCGTTTAATTACTGAATTTGCAAAATTTGCCTATTCAATCTGCAATTGTAAATTTTGTTGGATCAGATCCATTACGTGACCCGATGTGAGCTGGGGTCTTCATTCTTTTCTTTCCTGCAATGCACGGTCTCCCCCTCCAAGATGTAATTGGCACTTTTACTTGGCGCGTACGAGATGCGTGCGATAATTATTTTAACCTTCCACCGTGAAGGGAAAGCAGTGGTAAGGTTTGTTTAGGGGGTTGTATTCTTATTAAAGTAGAATAACAAGTTAGTAGATTGTATATTCAGTTTATAATACGATAGAATATTTACATTTCGCGATTGTTTAAAAATTGTTTTCGGGTCGTTTACTTGTCTCCGAAATTTTGTCACATTATAATTTTCATGTATAGTAGTATCAAATAACATCTTCAGAAATAGGAGGTCTTTAGAAAAAGTGAGGTAAAAATAAATTATGAGATTTTAAAAAGGTACTTTAGCAATGTTAATTTTAAAGGGGGGGGGGGGCGAAATCATAAGAAAAAAATATAGTCCATTTAATAAAGATTACATCAAGCACATTTTTTTCTTTTAATTACTTTATAATAATGCTAGAATACTCACAATTTATTCGCTACTTATAAATTCAAATTCTCTTGCATCACTAAGACCATTAAACTTAAAAAATGCACAGAATTATAACACTTTGTTCTTACCTAGATATTTCTTTTTAACACTTCCCAGAAAAACTAAGAGTTAACTTCCACAAATAGTAAAATGAACTTCAAAAGCGCTTCAATGGTCATATAACGATTAAATTGATTGATATAAAATTAATGCATATACTTTTTTTTTTTTTCCTCACCAATTTGAAAATGTCTTCATCAGTTAAATGAAGTATTTTATTTTCTCTTTGGGACTAAAAAAGAAAGAAAGAAAAAGAATAAGTACAGAAAAAAAGAAAGAAAGAAGAAGGCGTATTTGAATTTGGCTTAAAAATGAATGCAAGCAAAAATATATAAATAATTTTTAAAAAGTAATTTCTCAACGACAAAATTTTTTGGCCCACCACCTTCCTCCAGTTGTAGCGTTATATATCACTAGGGGAACCATAACAGGCTTCCCGGGTTATAGAGTATAGATTAAAACCATTTTTTTAAATTGAAAGCTCTAATAGACCTTTTATATTTGATTTGTTTTATTTTAGATTCCACCTAACAATACGAAAAATTTTGGAATTCAAATAAGGATCTGAAATTTATTAAAAGCGATAGTTTAGTATTGAGCTGGTGCCATGAATTAACAGCCGATATGTATAGTAATATGCCTATAGTAATATGTATAGTAATATGCCAATATATGTACAGGTATATATGTTAAATAAATAAAAATATCAATAAAACAAAAATCTAAGACATTTAATCAAATTACGCGCTTTGAACCACTTAAATTATCAGAATAAATAAATAAAAAAAACTCCTATAAATAGCGATTTTTGGCTATTTCTTCGGCTATTAATTCATGTCACCAGCTCAATACTAAAGTATGGTAAACGTTTTATTATCTGTTTTTTGTAATGTTTGCGTTATTAGGAGCTAAATTTTGTCATTTTAGGCTTAATGCCGACAAAATTGGATGAAATAACGCATCTTCTATGTATGAACTCACAAGCTCCTCTGATGATTCTGTGAGTCATTCATAGTTTCTTATATTGCATACTGGTTTCATATGTTCATTTCTGGATCATCTTTAAAACTTTATCCATTTCTTCATATATTTGTGATTTCAAATTTATTATTATATATATATATATATATATATATATATATACATTTTTTTAAGTAAATGTAAAAAATAATTTTTTTTTTCATTTTAAAAATTTACTTCTAAAAAAGTACTTATATTAATGCAACGTGATTACTTAGACAGCATGTTTAATGTTTCATCTATTTATTGCATTTGAAACCATTTCTTGTGTCTTTTATTGTATATATTTCTTTTCTTCTTTTTCTTTTTTTTAACACTTTAGGAATAAATACAAATTTTCAATATGAATGATGAGTAGGGGAGCCAGGGGATGAATGGGACAAGGGATGGATGGGACATTCTCAATATTTCCGGCAATAAACATTTATTTTAAATTGCTTCCTAAAACGATATAAGGCTCTACCACAGTGTGCTTCAGAACTAAAAGTATGGCCACATTGCTGTTTTCATTTTCCTTCAAAGTTGCATTTTCTGAAATCTCTGCTTAAAAGTAAGTTTTTTTTACATTTGAAGATGTGAAATATCTTATACAATATAAATAAAAGTATGACCACATTGCTGTTTTCATTTTCCTTCAAAGTTGCATTTTCTGAAATCTCTGCTTAAAAGTAAGTTTTTTTTTTACATTTGAAGATGTGAAATATCTTATACAATATAAAAAAATTAAGCTATGTTGTAGCTATTTATTTTAAGGTTCAATATCGATAATTAAACTGAATGAATAGTAACCAATGTGACAAAATAATTTTTGAGGTAAAATGGTTGAGAAGGGAATATATGCATCATGGGGATGATTGGGACATTTCAAATGGGGATGAGTGGGACATTCTCATTTATCCCTAGAGATAGTGAAAATTTTATTTATTAACTAAATCGTATTATATAGGTTGATAAATTAATAATTTACATTAATTAATAGTATTAAATAGCATTATATGAGTTGTTATTGTTTAAAATTTCTGAGTGTTATTTATTGAATTGTAATAATTATTAATGGATTATCAAAAAATTGGTACTAAAACTTAATCAAAATAGATAAAATTGTTAAAAATAGTATATGTTTTATATAAATTTATGTTTATTGATCAAATGGGGGAAATTATATTGAATTTTGAAATGTTGCACAAATAAATCCCCACCCCTAACATATTGGGTCGATCGGAAAGTCGTGTTGTGTTGGGAAAATTAATTCGTACCGGAAAATTCTATCATTTAATTATTAGACATTGATTCCGATATCTAATGTCTAATAATTACTGGGCAGAATTTTCTGGTGCGAATTGATTTTCCCAACCCTACACGACTTTCCCATCGACCCAATAATTTCCGTTCTGCATGATACATTTAATTAATATTAATTAATAAATTATGATTGAAAATTATTAGCTATGCCATATTTAAAAGACATTTTGCACTTTCATTTCAAATCTAAAATGTCTCATAAGTGGGAAAAAAGAACAGATTGACAGCTGAAGTCTGCATTAAAAGTTAAAACTGCAATAAAAGAAGTTTTTGAAAAAAAAAAACATATCGATTCGTGCTGTAAAATCATATATCACAAATATAATTACATATAAGGTTATAATTATAAATTTTAATTTGGTAAAATTAAATACAGGGAGAAAAATCTTTGTGTCCCATCAATCCCCATTAGTGTCCCATTCATCCCTGCTGTGAGGATGATTGGGACAGGGAGGAACGTTTTTTTAAATTCATAGTATTTTTCTGAATAAATCATAATCTAGAATAAATATTGTTCATATGTGTTGTCAAATACCTAATGTATGAAATGTGATATATAATATTGATAATAACTTAAGTAAAAAAATAAAAATAAATATTTTTGTGAAAATGTCCCATTCATCCCCCATCTCCCCTATGTATTAAATTTACATACTCTTATTATATTTGAAATATATGCATAATTATATGTGATACAGTTTCTGGATTAATTTGGTATTTTTTAACTATGTATATATTTCAAAATAAGTATTTTTCTGTGCTTGCTCTGACTTTAGCTAATTAACTTGTGAAATTGGTATAAGCTATTGGGGTTTACTTATAGCATGTCTCCTTGTTATAAAATGCAACATCTCTAATAGTAAATAATCTCAATTTTATTATTTATTTATCTTCCTCAATCTTAAATTAATATTTATTCATTTTAAACTCAACTTCAAATCTAGAAAATTATCTTCAAAATATTTAAGTTTCCTCTTAATAAAGTTATTCTAAATTTTATTTATTTTCCTCAATCAAACTTAAATTCTATCTTTCAATCATTCATTAAAATATATTAAACTAAACAATAACAATAATATGTGTAAACAAAGTTTTACGTTCGTGTTGACTTTTCCGAAAAGATCGCGATTCTACATTCTTTATAAGTTTAAAACAACGAAAATAAAAATAATTTATTTTTTTAATATTGCATGCTCGATCTATAATCAATAGATAGAAAATATTTTTCTGATTAATTTGATATAAGTTGCAGCAAAATCCGTCAACAAATATTGCAGATATTTAATTTAACGTTTTCTGCATTTTCCTGTTTTTAAATATTGGCGCGATGCTTTCTGTCCGCCATTGATAAAAGGATGCTTTTCTGCACCATTTTTTTTGTACAATTCGGTGACATCGCGAGACACCCACGCGGATAGTTCATTGAACTCATGCGTTCCCGGATGGACGCGCGGTACTTGAATGCATCGGATTGGCTGTTTTCAAAATCTTACACATTCTTTCAGGCTGAGATCTGTTTGGTGTCTGTCATTTTAGGGATTAAGCAGACAGACGTTGGTGTGTGAGCTCGGCGCAGCTTCGGCTGCGTCCGGGCAGAATGAGTTTTGAGAGGCAGGTGGAACAACTAGTTTTTTAAACGCTGCTCCTACATAGATTTTGAAGAAGATACCAGTGCCATATTATGTGTTTAGTTTAAATCATCGAAAATCAAGAACCTGAACCTTTCTTTATTGACAAAATAAGATATCCAGAAGTTTCATCCTACAACGTCGATATTCAACAATCATTTTATCACTGAAGATAGAGCTTTACTTTCAACTCAAGAGTGGTGAAATATAATAACAGCGCAATACTACAAAAAAAAAAATTATATAATCTTATTCCTCGATTAATGAAATAGCTTTAAGAAGAATAATGTACCCCTGCTCTAGTGATCAGCGAAGTTTCTAAAAGGGAGTGTGGAGCGATCCTACTCAATTTCTTCAACATCAATCTTCTGGAACGGCTAAAAGATCTCTATGTGCTGCTGTCTACAGTTAATACTCCCATTATCCAACGTTCGTTATTTGAACATTCTCTTTCCACAAAAACTGTTTAGAACTCAATATTAAAGTCTACAATCTTCACATTTCAATATAGGACAGTGGAGAACTTTCAACCACACAGAAGATCATAACGTATAATTTAATATTGAATCCATATGAAATAGAAAGATTTAATATGTTTATTTTGTACTGATAAATTAATTGATTAACGAATATTTTAAATACAACTTGGCCAAGTACTTAAATTTTGAATATATATTTTTAAGTCTGCATTAACATGAAATAAAAAATAATTGTCTAAAGATTGTAAGTATTATTTTGTCTACACATCATACGGGTGAGTCTTTTTACTTTCTTTATTTTACAGATGTTATTGCAACTTAATGAATTCTTAAAAATTAGATAGATGGCTTTGATTCTATTTTCGTTTTAACGCAATGTCTAGCCACTCTATGCTCCGGTCGGTATGCGTTTTTGGATAGAGGGATTTTATGCCTTTAAGATGTTAAGTTAACTTTATTAATTCAATGATTTTAATTTCTTAAATATTACCACCTTAAAAAGTTTATTTTATTAACTTTAAATCCCTTTTATCCAAAACCGCATATCATCTCTGGTGCCGTGTTTTTTGAGACTTATCTGGGGTATCGCGGATTTAATTTTTTTCTTTTCTTTTAAAAGCTAATAGCCATCTTTTAATGATTATTAAAATATTTTTAGTTTATAAAGAAATAGCTCATTTCAATTTAATTTCTGTGTCTTTGTGTGTGCAAATCGAAAATCTTTATTTTTTATTGAAACTGTGCAATATAATTTTATAAATTTATGAAAACACTTTTGTTAATATATTATGCTTTGGTAAAAATATCCAGATTTAGTGCAATAATATACAGAATCATATATTTTGGTTGCAATTTCTATAGTTTATTTTTATTTTCTTAAATATCTACAATTGAGTTTTTACAGCTTCAATTTAAAAATTTATCATTTTCATATTAAATTTATTTGAAGAATTTACTTCAATTATTTTGGTTAAAAATAAATTGTTAATTTTTCTTTCAAATTTTCATTAACCTCTACTATCACTCTATTTTTTTTTCTTTCAAAAAAAAAAATTATCAGAGCTGAGTTTTTAAATTTAGGGGTTTTGCTACAATAACAACATATACCTTTATATGCTCACTATTTTCCTTTTTGGGGGATTCTTATATCTATATTTACAAAATTTCACAAATGATATAAAATACATTTTTGATTTTTTGTATTGCAATTTCAAATATTTGTATGCTATATTTTTCATGCATAGAATATAACTTCTATTTTTTTATGATTTCAAAGTTTATGATTAAGGTTTTTTCTCAAGAGATTAAAATTTTGAAAAATTTTTATTTTTCCTGTTTTTAGTCCTATGATTAAGCATTTTATGTTTTATATAGTACTATTTTTATGCATTTTGGGGGACTCTATTTTAATTTTTTTCCTCTTTTCTTAAAAGCAAATTTTTAAGTACTGATTTTAAAATAGTTGGGCTAATTTTTTTTTTCAACTTTTACAATTGCACTCTCATAAGTTTGAGATTATCAGATACAACATTTCAGAGGTTGAATTTTTTAATTTTTGTGCAGATAATTTTCAATAATATTTTATTCTTGTGTTAATTTCTCAGTAGATATTAATTGCTTTACTTTTGATAATTTAAATTTATATAGTTCACGATTGTTAGGGCATTTTTGATTCGTTTCCCTCACATCTATTTCTGAATTTTTTTTTTTACTTCAGAGAAATTTGCAATGGCGAATCAATTGCTTTTAAATTCACTTTTAGCATCTATTCCTACTTTCCACGGGCGAGATGATGAAAACGTGGACATTTTTATTAGGAATGTGAGTGATGTTTGCAATCTGGAAGCTTGGCCAGATGTAAACAGGATTCTTTTATTGAGACTTTTATGTAGGGACAGGGCGTCACAATATGTTTCGGGAGATCCTGAAATTGCTAATGAAGAGAATTTTGAAGTAGTGGTGCGCCTTTTGAGAAACAAATTCACGAAACAAGACAATTTTCAGCAAGCTTCATATGACTTTTCCAAAATTTGTCAGAAGCCAAAACAAAATGTTAGGAAGTTAGCCGATGAAATTAAACAGGTTGTAAACCGAATGATTCCAAACGATGAGGAAATTCCGCAAATAGAAGCAGTCAGAGCTAATATGATGTTCGCGAAATTATCTGATGCACTTAGATCAGATATAAAATCTGAAGTTTTGAAATTTGGCCGCAATAATTTTGAGGATCTTGTTGCATGCGCTATGGACATAGAGAAGGCTCTAGAACAACAATCCTTGTGCATTAACAATCTCAATGCAACTGCAGCTCAAAATTCTAACACACAGGAATCGCTTATTTCACTTCTCCTAAAACAGCAAGCAGATTCCAATAAATTACTCACAGACATGGCGAATCAGCTGAAAAAGATTAAAGAAGAAAAAGCGGTGTGCCATATATGTGGGAAATTGCACAATACACGAGAGTGTTGGCATTTTCCAAGTAACAATACATATCCGGTTCAAACCAATTTTGCAAGTCAAGGAAACAACTTTACAGGCCAGGGAAACAATTTTGCAGGTCAAAGTGAAAATTTTTGGAGTCCACACAACAATTCGCCGGGCAATGACAGATTTAATTTTACTCATGATCGATATTTTTCTGTACATTTGAATAGAGGAGGTGATAACCATGTTCCGAGATTTCAGAGAGGCAGAGGTAGAGGTAGGAACAACTTCAGGCCATACAATCACAGAGCTAGGCGGAATTTAAACTTTTGAGGGGTTCTGGTGATGATTTTCATATTTTTTTCCCTCCGTCTCACAGGACCCTCAATAATGATGTTTTTGGTATGCGAGAGGGTTTTGATAGTTTTGATGGCTCAGTTTCTAATGTTAATGTTACACAAAATCTAATGTCTTGTTACGAGGATAATTCACAACTTCCCATTATTAAATTAAGATTTAATAACCATGTTTTTGATGCTTTTCTGGATTCCGGTGCAAATTTGTCGTTAATTCAGCCAAAAACAATGCAGATTTTAAAAGAAAAAACCAAACTTAACTTCATTTCTAGATCAGTAAATATTAAAACAATAGATAACACTAACATTCCATATTCCTCCGCAGTTCAACTAAGCTTTAAAATCAAAAATAAATGGTTCAAGGGAATTTTCTTCATAACACATAATAATTGGAACTCAAATTATCAAATAATTTTAGGCTACGACTTTTTAAACAGAAACAAACTTTTGCTGGACTCAGCCAATTCACAATTAATCATGGGCAACCTCACATTTCCATTTGAGAACGAAAATCCAGATTCAACTAAAATTCACAATGTAAACAATGACTTAAATGACAATATTTCTGAAACAAATGATAATTCTCAAAATAATTCCAATTTTTCTAATTTAAGGAACATAACAACAACAATGATTCTGATGAAAACAAAAACATTGTAACTCCTGCCAACAAAGTTATAATTCGACCTAATCAGGGAAGAATCTTACGTCTAAAAGCTCTTCATAAAATCAATAAATCCTCTAATTATTTATTTTGTCCTTTAAAAAACAAATTAGCTTTAAATTTAGATTTCAGTCTTCACACACCAAATGTCAACAATTCAATTTTACTATATGTGCACAATAATAACAATACAAAAATAACTCTAAATAAAAACATTAAATTAGGCTACATTAAAGTAATTTCAGATGACCAAATTTCCTCACACAATAACAACAAAACTTATCAAATTAATTCACTAGTTTCAGAAGACATCTTAGAACTAAGAAAGAAGGAGTTAAATGTAAACAATTTTAATGTAGACCACTTACCTCATTCAGATCAAAAAAGTATTCTCAAGCTTCTCATGCAAAATTCTGCTGTTTTTTCTTCTTCATATAGCACACTAGGGTGTACAGACAGAGTCATTCCTCAGTTCAATTTGCTACATGATTTTGCATTACAAACTAAACCATATCCAATACCTAAAATTGCTAAGGAATTTGCTCGCAATGAAATCTCTGAACTTTTAAATGCTGGTATCATAGAAAATTCTACATCCAATTATTGTTTTCCTGTTATTTTTGTCAAAAAGAAAAATCTTGCCACAGATGATCCAAATAAACTTAAATTCCGTATGGTCATAGATTATCGTCTTCTTAATGCAATAACTGAACCCTATAAAATTTGTCTACCTAAATTAAATGACATAATGCAAAATATAGCTGGCAAAAAATTGTACACTGTTCTGGATCTTAAATCTGCATTTTTTCAAATTTTGCTTCAGGAAAAAGATAGGTCGAAACTGGCTTTTGCAACAGAATTTGGTAATTTTATGCCAAAAAGATTGCCATTCGGATGTGTCAATTCTACTTCCTATTTTCATACTCTTATAAATAACTGTCTTAGCTCATTAAAAGGTAAAAATGTACAATATTTCTTAGACGACATAATTGTTGCAGCGGATTCGAGGCAGGAAATGCTCATCTGGCTACAGAAAGTTTTTGACAAACTCAAAGAGTTTAATCTCACATTAGATCCTGGTAAATTACAAATCTGTAAAGAAGAAATTACTTACTTAGGTTTCAATTTAAATAAAAATGGTCATTCTCCCTCCACTGACAATATTAGTAAAATAAATAAATTTCCTGTTCCAACTAATCTTAAACAAGTACAAAGCTATCTAGGCATGATTAATTACTTTCGACACTTAATTTTTGACTTTGCTAAAATTATTCAACCTATTGTAAACTTAACGAAGAAAAAAGTTAAATTTGTTTGGAGCACACAATGTCAGGAAGCATTTCAAAAAATTCAAGATATACTTTTAACTAATCCAACTGTAAAGAATTTCGATGACAGCAAAGAAGTTTTTTTAGTTACTGATGCCTCTAAAATTGCAATTTGTGGTATTTTAATGCAAAAACATAATGATAAATTTTATCCGATTGAATTCTATTCTAAACAACTTAATGAAGCAGAATCAATATATCCTTCAATTAAACGTGAATTTTATGCTATTTATTCCTCTGTAAAACATTTCTCAGAATTTCTATATGGTAGACAATTTAAAATTTTAACAGATGCTAAAGCCTTAACTTATCATTTAAATTTGGAAAAGCAAGCAGAAATTATAACTAGATGGCTAATGTTTCTACAAAGTTTCAATTTTAAGGTGGAACACATTCCTGGACTGGTGAATCCAGCTCATTTTCTTTCTCGTGTTGTAGACTTCCCCAATAACCCTAATTTATATGTCAATGCACTTAATATTTTTATTCCCACAAATGACTCATTAAAAACTGAAAATATTCTTCTAGAACAATTAAATGATGAAAAACTTAAAGAAATCAGAGAGAAAATAATCAATAAAACATGTTCTAACTCTAATTATTCCATTAATCCGGATACTAATCTGTTAATGTTTTCAAGGAAAAAAGCCGGTAATGTCAATAGATCTAATAAAATCCTAATTCCTAAAACTTTAATTAATAGCTGCATAGCAATGGGTCATCAAGTACATTTTGGAATAACGAAAACTGTGGATACAATCTCGAGAAATTATTTTTGGCATGGAATGGTTCAAGATATTCAGAATTTTGTCAATTCATGTGAAAAATGTCTGCCTCATAAAAATAAACAAACAAATACTAAGCCTGCGTTCATTTCAAAGTGCGAATTAGCTCCCGGAGAGATGCTTGCGATAGATATTGTGGGAAAACTCCCCAGGTCACATGACGGTAAATTTTTCATTCTTACCATCGTTGACCACTATTCACGCTTTCTGGAAGCGATTCCACTTAGAGATGCTACTTCTCCATCAATAATTAAAGCTCTCAATGACTATTTTTCAAGGTACGGTCTTCCTAAAGTTATATTGTCTGATAATGCTAAAAACTTCACATCTGACATTTTTATCAATTTTCTTAAATCTCTAAATATTAAACGTAGAAATTCTTCCATTTACTTTCCGAGGTCGAATGGACTTTTGGAACGTATCCATAGATCGCTCAAAGAGTCTGTTGCAGCACTATCTGATCAAGTTATTGAGTGGTCAGATAGATTGAAATTTTTTGTCCTTCACTACAATAATTCAAAACATTCAGTTACTAACTTCACCCCAGCTAATTTATTTTTGGGTAGAGACTTAAATTTGCCAATAGATACTTTTCAACCACCCAAAGAGGCAGAAGAACCTTCTATATATTTCCAAAAGCAACAAGAACATATCACAGCAACCAGAGAATTAGTCAAACAATTTGAGAAAAATTATTTTGATAAAAATGAAAAATTCCTTAAAGGTCGCCCTGCTTGTAAATTTAAAACTGGTGATATAGTATACTTAAAAAATTTTCATCATGGTTCACCCTTTCATCCAAAAAATTCTGGTCCATATAAAATTATTAGAGCTTTCAGAGGTGATAATTATTTAATTAGACATTTAAGTGACACCACAATAAGAGATATAAAAGTAAATGTCACTAAGTTAATTAGGACAGGAGGTAAATAGTATGTCTATCTTCTACTCCTTCATCTCTCACTTGATTATGGATATTCTTTTTTCAATTTTTATTTTTTTACCAATCTTCCTACAACTTTAATTCCATTTTTATATCCTTTTGCTTTTTTTTAATTAGATATATTTTTTTATTAGTACAGTGGTAACATTTAGGTCATTTAAAAATAAATATTCCAAGTTTTGCGGGCAAAACAGCAGTGTGCTAGTACGTAATAGCACATTGGGATCTATTTGTTTTTATGATTCTGCATTCTTAATATATTTTAATTTATAATTTTAAATTCATATAGTCACAACTACACCAACTTATTTTTCTTAGTTTTTATATTTTATTTTTGGAAATCAATATTATGTTACCACAATTTTTTTTATTTTTCAACTATTAATCTTAATTCAATATATCGTCCATGTCATATTGTGCAGAGAGAGTGATTTAGACTTTACTGATTTCTACGACTTGTTTAGAATGATAAAATGTTTTATTATTTCAAATATTACAATTTTAGGATCCTAAATTAATTTTTTTACAAATGATTATAAGAAAGTAAACAATTTATTACTCAGAGAAATATATAAAATGAAAATAAATAATAAATAATATAAAGATAATTAAATTAAATTAAAATTTTTAATTATCTCCAAAATTGCGCAAGCCTATATGGTACTAGTGGAGATTTTAGTATGAGAATACGATGGAGCAACTGCTCTAAGTCTTTTCTCTTTTTGTATATTCCCACAAAATTTTAATGAGCACACACGGAAGGTAAATTCGGCATAGCTTGGGGAATTACTTAACAAAAAATTTTTACCCCTCCGATAAGTCCTTCAAGGTGCAGTTAAGCTATAATTTTAAAGGGAATAAAATTTTTTAATTGTAAAATTGTGTCCAGTTTCGCATTGTTTTAATGGTAACAAAGATGAAATGAAGGAATAAATTAAATTAAATTTTTTTGGGGGGACACAACTACATTCTCTAAGAGGTGTACGCAAGTTTTCCTCTTAAATGTTATGTAGTAATTTTGCAATTTATTATAAATATGAAATATTATTTCTATTGTTTACAATTTTGTCTCAACATCACTCTACAAGTTACGTAGCAATATTTACATAGGAATCTCTGGTTATTGTTTAGTAGTTTTGATTTTACTACATCCAAATATATCTTGTCATACTCAATAACTGTCAATTATTTACAAGTGCCAATATCTGCTGTTTCATTGTTTGTACATAAATATGAGTTTTATCATGAATTGCTATTATTTTTACCATACAATGTGTTCTGGTTTTTGATTTGCACATATGATTTCACAGAATTTTCAGTTTCTCAGGTATACTCACCCTTCGTGTGTAAATGATATTTATTCATTTTAAACTCAACTTCAAATCTAGAAAATTATCTTCAAAATATTTAAGTTTCCTCTTAATAAAGTTATTCTAAATTTTATTTATTTTCCTCAATCAAACTTAAATTCTATCTTTCAATCATTCATTAAAATATATTAAACTAAACAATAACAATAATATGTGTAAACAAAGTTTTACGTTCGTGTTGACTTTTCCGAAAAGATCGCGATTCTACATTCTTTATAAGTTTAAAACAACGAAAATAAAAATAATTTATTTTTTTAATATTGCATGCTCGATCTATAATCAATAGATAGAAAATATTTTTCTGATTAATTTGATATAAGTTGCAGCAAAATCCGTCAACAAATATTGCAGATATTTAATTTAACGTTTTCTGCATTTTCCTGTTTTTAAATATTGGCGCGATGCTTTCTGCCCGCCATTGATAAAAGGATGCTTTTCTGCACCATTTTTTTTGTACAATTCGGTGACATCGCGAGACACCCACGCGGATAGTTCATTGAACTCATGCGTTCCCGGATTGACGCGCGGTACTTGAATGCATCGGATTGGCTGTTTTCAAAATCTTACACATTCTTTCAGGCTGAGATCTGTTTGGTGTCTGTCATTTTAGGGATTAAGCAGACAGACGTTGGTGTGTGAGCTCGGCGCAGCTTCGGCTGCGTCCGGGCAGAATGAGTTTTGAGAGGCAGGTGGAACAACTAGTTTTTTAAACGCTGCTCCTACATAGATTTTGAAGAAGATACCAGTGCCATATTATGTGTTTAGTTTAAATCATCGAAAATCAAGAACCTGAACATTTCTTTATTGACAAAATAAGATATCCAGAAGTTTCATCCTACAACGTCGATATTCAACAATCATTTTATCACTGAAGATAGAGCTTTACTTTCAACTCAAGAGTGGTGAAATATAATAACAGCGCAATACTACAAAAAAAAAATTATATAATCTTATTCCTCGATTAATGAAATAGCTTTAAGAAGAATAATGTACCCCTGCTCTAGTGATCAGCGAAGTTTCTAAAAGGGAGTGTGGAGCGATCCTACTCAATTTCTTCAACATCAGTCTTCTGGAACGGCTAAAAGATCTCTATGTGCTGCTGTCTACAGTTAATACTCCCATTATCCAACGTTCGTTATTTGAACATTCTCTTTCCACAAAAACTGTTTAGAACTCAATATTAAAGTCTACAATCTTCACATTTCAATATAGGACAGTGGAGAACTTTCAACCACACAGAAGATCATCACGTATAATTTAATATTGAATCCATATGAAATAGAAAGATTTAATATGTTTATTTTGTACTGATAAATTAATTGATTAACGAATATTTTAAATACAACTTGGCCAAGTACTTAAATTTTGAATATATATTTTTAAGTCTGCATTAACATGAAATAAAAAATAATTGTCTAAAGATTGTAAGTATTATTTTGTCTACACATCATACGGGTGAGTCTTTTTACTTTCTTTATTTTACAGATGTTATTACAACTTAATGAATTCTTAAAAATTAGATAGATGGCTTTGATTCTATTTTCGTTTTAACGCAATGTCTAGCCACTCTATGCTCCGGTCGGTATGCGTTTTTGGATAGAGGGATTTTATGCCTTTAAGATGTTAAGTTAACTTTATTAATTCGATGATTTTAATTTCTTAAATATTACCACCTTAAAAAGTTTATTTTATTAACTTTAAATCCCTTTTATCCAAAACCGCATATCACTCCTATTAAAAATAGAAAATATAGCATGTATAGTTTGTTTAAGGGGACACACAAAAGAATTCTGTTACATTACGGTCTATGAGGGAAAATCGTTTGCGGTAAATTTTAATGATGTTACAGTATTTCAAACATACTGAAATTAATAAATATCGCTGAAGTGCACCACGGCATGCTTAAAACGAAATATAGTGTGTGATGCATTCATCCTTTATTTACAGGGACATATTGTGTATGTCTATGAGGAATAATTGCTGTAAGTGCGTTTTCAGTTGTGGTACGCATTTTTAATGTGTCGCGCTATTTTTTTCACAAAACTTGGTATATATAACCTTTACTAAGATCATATTATAGCTCATATACAGGGATGCACAAAAGATCTCGAGTACATTTCCAATTTCCGCTTATTGATGGAAATTGCTGAAGGATAATTTTCAATTGTGCCGTATGTTTCCTAACTGAACTACATTTTAATATGTAGTATACATACAAATCTTATAGATTATATACAGGTCTCCACACAGTAATTCGGAAATTTACCCGACTATTTATGCTAATTGCTGAAATTGTTTTTTCAAATGTATTGTGCGTTTTCCAAATTGTTTACGTTGGTATCTTTGTTATCTTATTAAACAGTGGAACTATTTCTTCGATGCTTGATGCATAATTTTTCTTTCTCGTTTTAATTCATATTTTGTACAAATGCAGGTAATTAATTCTTGAAAATAAATAAATTTAAACATATGAGTTATAAGTATTTACGAAAATAATTTATTGATTTTCATATTTTAAAAATATATCATCAACAGTTGTTTGAATTAAAACATGTGATTTATATTTCTGTGTTGTGTTTTGTAATATTTTATAAATAAGCTAAAAAAGAAAGACTATGTCCTATATTTCTGAAAAACAGATTTTTTTAAAATTTAATTCTGATTTATATGATTTTGTTTTCCCCGTGTTAAAATACCTGAATAGCTATCAAGAATTCCAAATTTCTAAAACAATTAACTTCCTGAATGCTAACATAATCTATGTTTTTGTGTTACATTTCAATTAATAAAATTATGAATAAAAAGTTTTCAATTATAAATAAAAATTAACAATTGCATTCAATAATAAGAAATTTGCAAATTACTTTTTACATAAATAAATAAAAATACAAGTTTTCAACACAGGATAAACTATAATTAACAACTATAAGATACAGTTGAATCCTTTTTTATCATAACTTTTTTCATCACTAAAATTTCGATCCTTATTTTTCAAATAAAAGCTGATAAAGGTGACCTTTGCAAAGTGCTCGCCAAAAGAGATACTCCAGAAGAATGGTCTTTTTTTTCCCAGGAAATATGTGGTCAAGCGGACGTAATTAGAAAGTTAGAGACGAGGAGGATCCCCTCAAATCCCTCCCACACCTTCCCTAAACGTTCCCTTCTGCTAAAGGTAAACACCCCACTTGATCGTTATCAATTGACTTTGAACGATGCTATAAAGTAACCTTGGGGTAATATAGGCTCAACTTTCTGCTCTCTAAAAAAAAAAAAATAATAATAATAAAAATAACATAGTTGACAATTGTTTCTAAAAGATCTAGTTTATATCCAGTCACATTCACATATTAATAATTCACAGTATCCATCAAATGCTTCTGGGAATACGTTCCGTTTCCAGAAGAAATTCTTACATAGTTACTTCTCTATGTATTGAGCTAAAAATTTTAATGAAGTAGTTGTAAAGCAGTTAGTTTCAAAGCAATAGAAAAATCTACCATCTTATTTATTTTTCAGTATTCGCTTTTGATTGTGTCATTCCAAATTTCATAAAAACATATGTAAACATAAAACATATTTATAAATATTGTTTGCATTTTAATTTAGGTACAATTAAAAATGAGGGGAGGGGGTTTGCTTTAGATAAATCAAGACAGAAGTTCGACTCTTGTGTCTTGTCGCTTTTTACTTTCTTCTATCTTTACAAGAAGAAAGTATTGGATTCATGAAAATTTTCGACTTCCGGTTTTTGACGGATTTACACGTTTTAGGTGTCAGAGATTCCAAAAAACATGTTTTTACAAAATGTCTGTCTGTGAGTCTGTCTGTCTGTCTGTCTGTCCGTCTGTCTGTATGTGACACAAATTTTGTGGGCGCTCTATCTCAAGAACTAATGCACGGAATTCAATAAAAATTTATATTCGGGTAGTTCCTGATATAGATATGTGCTGATTAGTTTTTGGTGTAAATCTCCCAGCAGGTGGCGCTGCTATGCTGCATTTTGCAGGATTTCCGCAATAGCTCTATCTCATGAACTACTCCACGGATTTTTATAAAACGTCAGATTCAGTTATTCCTTGATATGAGTTGGTGCTGTTTACGTTTTGGTTTAAATCGCCCAGTAGGTGGCGTTGCTATGCTGCATTTTGCAGGATTTACACTATTTTCGCAGTAGCTGTATCTCAAGAACTAATACACACATTTTCATCAAACATCGGATTTAGTTAGTCCTTTATATGAAATTATGCTGACTACGTGTTGGTGTAAATAGACCAATAGGTGGCGCTGCTGTGCTGCATTTAGAACGATTTCCTCAATAGCTCTATCTCAAGAACTAATCCACGAATTTTCATCAAACTTCAGATTCAAGTACACCTAGATTAATATTGCTGCTGATTATGTGTTGGTGCAAATCGCTCCACAGGTGGCGCTTCTATGCTGCATTTGTCATGATTTGCGCAACAGCTCTATCTCAAGAACTAATGCACGAATTTCCCCCAAATTCCATATTCAGTTAGACGTTGACATAAGTTGATGATGATTAGGTTCTGGTGTAAATCACCCTATAAGTGGTGCTGAATTTTGCTGTATTTACACGATTTCAGCGATAGTCATATCTCAAGAACTAAAGCAGGAATTTCATCTTTTTAGAATCATTATGATGAGCATAGGTTGCCATTTAATTTTGGTAAAGTGATAACGAATTTTGAAGTATTAACATGTATGAGATAGAAGAAAGTTTTGGGATTTGTACATCCGACTAGTTTACTTTCTTCTGTCTTTACAAGAAGAAAGTATTGGATTCGTGAGAATTTTCGAATTCCGGTTTTCGTTGGATTTACACGTTTTAGGGGTCAGAGATCCCGAAAAAATATGTTTTTAGAAAATTTCTGTTCGTGAGTATGTCTGTGAGTCTGTCTGTCTGTCTGTCTGTATGTCTGTGTGTGAGACAAATTTTGTGGGCGCACTATCTCAAGAACTAATGCACGGAATTTAATAAAAATTTATATTCAGTTAGTCCCTGATATAAATTGGTGCTGATTAGTTTTTGGAGCAAATCTCTCAACAGTTGGCGCTGCTATGCTGCATTTTTTACGATTTCCTTAATGGCTCTATCTCAAGAAATAATGTACGGATTTTCGTGAAACTTCAGATTCAGTTAGTCCTTGATATGAGTTTATATTTACTACGTTTAGGTATAAATCACCCAACAGGTGGCACTGTTATACATCATTTTTCCTTATTTCCACAATGTTTCTATCTCAAGAACTATAATGCGTGGACTGTCATCAAACTTCAGATTCAGTTAGTCCTTGATATGAGTTGCCGCTGACTACGTTTTTGTGTAAATCGCCCAACAGCTGACGCTGCTATGCTGCATTTTCCCTGATTCCCGCAATAGTTTTATCTCAAGAAGATCACGGATTTTAATCAAACTTCAACTTCAGTTATCAAGTTGACTTAAGTTGTTGCTTATTAGGTTTTGGTATATATCGCCCAACAGGTGGCGTTGCTATGCAGAATATTTCACGATTTCCGCCATAGCTCTACTCAAAAACTAATGCACGGATTTTCACGAAACTTCAGATTCCGTTAGAAGTTGACATAAGTTGTTGCTGATTAGATTTTGGTGTAAATCATCTAACCGGCTGTATTTTTCAGGAAGTATTAACATGCATGAGATAGAAGAAAGTTTTGGGATTGCCACATCCGACTAGTTTTCATCAATTTTGGATTTAATATTTTAAAATTAAAGACAATATAAACTATTCGGATGTGACAATCCCAAAACTTTCTTCTACCTCATTCATGTTAATACTTCCTGAAAAATGCAATATAACAGCGTCGCCGGTTAGGTGATTTACACTAAAATCTAATCAGCAACAACTTATGTCAATTTCTAATTGAATTTGAAGTTTGATGAAAATCCGTGCATTAGTTTTTGAGATAGAGCTATTGTGGAAATCGTGAATAATGCAGCATGGCAGCGCCACCTATAGACGATTTACACCAAAAAGTGATCAGCACCAGTTTATATCAGGCACTAACGGAATATAAAGTTTTATTAAATTTCGTTCATTAGTTCTTGAGATAGAGGTCCCACAAAATTTGTGTCACACACAGACAGACATTTTGTAAAAGCATTTTTTCGTGATCTCTGACCCCTAAAACGTGTAAGTCCGTCGAAAATCGGATTTCGAACACTTTTACGAAGCCAATACTTTCTTCTTGTAAAGATAGAAAAAAGTAAAAAACTGAAATACTTTTATTTGGGTCTTTAAAGGGATTCCACTTTGAAAATATGTAAAGTCAGAGTTTGTTTAAAATTTTACGTTGATTACAAATCTCTTTAATAATCTTTTCTGCAAGTATAATGTATTTGTGTTAAAAAATGAGTCAGAATTTTTTGCGTTGATTCTAGTGTCCTATGTGTTTCTAGGGTGCCCAAGGATTTTAACTGGAATCTAGAAACGGAAGAATAGAATAACTAAATGGAAAAAGGATTCAAAGAATGAAGATATGATTTAGAGTATAGGGGCAGATTCCAAAAATTTTAAAGGAGCCACTGGCTCCTAAACCCAAATAATCCAGTCGCCACATTATAAAAGAAATGTATAAAAGCAATAGCGTTTATACGGGGGGGGGGGGGGGACAGGAATTCAAAGTGAAAAATTACTTACACATGTACAAAAGAAACACAGACTACATCAAATGTTTATATTTCATTTAATCACATAATTCTTCTAATTTGGATCTAAATTAAGTATAATATAAATCTTTAGTTATGTGCAGTCAGAAGATAAAATTGGCCAAGATAGAGGTTAAAAAAAATATATCTGTAAGAATAAGCTAAGCAATCATGGTAGTGGAGAATATTAGAAAAACAATATTTCTTATTTTCATTTTGTCACACAAGAGTAAATATTTAAAAAAATGTGAATGTGACATTATTTTGCACTATAAAGATCACAATACAATTAAAACATTTTCAATAACACACAAGAAAAATTATCTTTAAAAAAAATTATCACAGACTATTACATGGGAGATTCTGTTCCGAATTTTCCGAAAATTTGGAAATAAAAAAATATCACGGAAAAATATCGAGAATTTCGACAGTTAGTCGCCGAAAAAAATCAATTTTCTCAATCGTCAACAGAAAAAAGGCGCGAATTTCGTCTAAGGATCACATTTGAATTTTGAACAACATTTACCTTAAGGCTGTTCTCAAATCCAAAGGGTCAACTTTCTGACATAAGTTTTAATTCATTTTTATTCGGAAACGCATGAAACTAGAAAGTGTTGTTATTCAGAAACTATGCCATCGAACTGTTTTTTCCGTTTTCTTGTAAACGCAATAGATCTTTCAGAAAGTACTGTCAAAGTTGGCATTTTGAACAAAACTTCCGAACGAAAGAAGAAAATCCAGTCAGTAAGGGGAGAAAAATACCGTGTCACGTGATCAAAATCGCTTCTAACTCAATAGTTAAATGATGGATCCAAAAATGGAAAACACAGTTGGATTCCAAAACTCTTCCATGCTCAGGCTTTCGAATTTTATATCTTTCCGTTAAAAAATAAATTTGAAAATGTGTCAGAACGTTTTCGCTTGTTGAGCAGAGCAGCTGAGAACATCCTTAAGCAAAACAATGGAAAATAACAATTTTTGTTGAAAAGGCTGATTTTACTAGATTTTTCTTCAGCTACAAGATCAGAATAGCAACTTAAATGGGGTAAGTTAGACATACATTTGAATTCTGTATGATTAACGTCTTAATGAGTATTATTAATTAAGGTTGTTCTTAACCGCTCTGCTCAACAAGCGCAAAACGTTTTGACACATTTAAAAGTTCATTTTTTAACGGAAAGATATAAAATTGGAAAGCCTGGCCATGGAGGCAATTTGGAATTGAACTGTTTTTTCCATTTTTTGATCAATCAATTACCTATTGAGTTATAAGGAATTTCGATCACGTGACAAACACGTTTTTCGCTCGCTCTTGAGTCTCTTTCTTCCTTCGCGCGGAAATTCGGTTCAAAACGCCCACTTTGACATTCTTTTCTGAAAGATCTATTGCGTTTGTAAAAAAAAATGGGGAAAAAAGCTCAATGACATAGTTTCTGAACAACAACACCAACTAGTTTCATGCATTTTCGAACAAAAATAAATTAAAACTTATGTCAGAAAGTCGCCCTTTTGGATTTGAGAACACCCTTAAACAAAATAATTGAAAATAACAATTTTTAAGGAAAACAGCTGCTTTCTATATTTTTTTTTCAACTACAAGATCAGAATATCAACTTAAATGAGGAAAGGTAAACATATATTTAAATTTTAAATGATTAACATCTTAATGAGTATTGTTAATTAAACAAAACAATTGAAAATAACGATTTTCAAGAAAAAAAACTGATTTCTTTAGATTTTTCCAGCTATAAGATGAGAATATCATCTTAAAAGGGAAATTTAAACATATATTTAAGTTTTTCAACAACCATTACCTTAACCAATTTTAAAAACAAAGGAAAATGTGAATTTTTTAATGAAAAAGACGAATTTAAACGAATTTTACTAACTTTTATACTAGTTTGAGATTTTAACATATATTTAAACACTAGTTATGTAAGATATAAAACTTTAGACTACAGCACTACAAAATATAGTATATTTGAACAAAATAAATTCAAAACTTGAAATTTCACATAGAAAAATATTTTCACGTAAACGCATATAAAAATACGATTTTTTATTCTAATTTTCTTATCTTTTAGCAGATTGAATAGGATTTTTTCGACGAGACAACTCCTATTTACCACCGTCAACCCCCTCACATTCCCTAAACTTGGGGGGTTCGCAACAATAGAGTTTGGATGTCACAAAAGCATATCGGAAATTGTTTACATCCGAGAAAAACATCAATTTTTACGCTTCTTTTCAGTTGTTACGTGAAAGATATAAACTTATATTTTAGTTTTTAAAAATCATTACCTTAATGATTATTAATAATTAAGCAGAACAGTGGAAAATATGAATTTTTAAGAGATAAAAGATAATTTCTTATTATTTTTTCAGTTGTAACATGGAAATATCAACTTCTAAGAGAAGAGTTAAACTTATACGAGGGTTGTAAATTAAATAGTGGCAACTTAACCTTGAAACTCGCAGAAGGGCGGGCATGCGCAAATAGGATATCGGAGCGGTGTTGTGGCGCTGTTGTCGATGTGTAGAATGCAAAAAAACAGTCGGTCTGCTTAGAAGAGTAGTTGTTGTGTGGCGTTAAAATAAGGAATTTCGTTTCCATCGCTCTAAAGCATGTTTTCAAAAGGGGATCAGCGGTCGTGGCTTAAAATCGAGTTTGCCCGTGTCAAAAATGCAACAGAATGCTATCGAGGATTAGTGGAAGCCTGTGGCACAAATGCGTTACCGTATAGGACAGTAGCACGATGGGTTCAAGCATTTCGTTCGGGTCGGAATGAGACTGCGGATTTGCAACACACAGGTTGGCCCTCCATTCCTCAAGAGCAGATTGACATCCTGAGCTGTCTCCTTACCATACACCGTCGATGGACTGTCCGAGAATTATCCTTAGAGGTTGATCTGAGTCCATCTGTACTCTACGCAGTAGGGCGCTCGGTCGCACACATCAACAATCACACCTTGCCACTGGTCTACAACGGCTTCCCGACATTTGACAAAAGGTTATAAGCTTTGATGGTGATTACATAGAAGGAATGTAATGCAATTGTACTTGTAAGTTCATTAAAAATTGATTTATACCTATGTTGCCATTACTTAATTTACAGCCCTCGTATTTTAGTTTTTAACAACAAAAACTTAATAAATATCATTAATTAAACAAAAAAAAATATCAGTTTTCAAGAAAAAGATGAAATTTTACGCAAATTTTCAACTTTGAAATACATTTGTTTATATATTGTTACAAGATACTAATTATATTGTTAAACTTTATCTATCTTGAAAAGCTTCATTACCTTTATATAGTGTTCATATTTACATCTATTCATATCATGACTACTACACTTGAAACCAATAGTACAAATTTCTTCCCTATATTGGAAACTGGAAATGAATAAAATTGATTTATGCCTTCGAGATCATTTGATCATTGAAACATTTGAGATTTTGAGCAGATATCTGAATTTTGAATGAACAACACTATAATGAATATTAATAATTAAGCAAAACAATGGAAAATATCAATTTTTAAGGAAAAGGGCCGATTTCTTTAGATTTTTTCAACTATAAGATGAAAATATCAACTTAGAGAAAAGTGACTAGGATTTCAACTTAAAAACGAAATTTAAACATATATTTCAGTTTTGAACAACCATTACCTTAATGAATTTTAATAATTGGACAAATAACAAAAAGAAAATATGATTTTTAATGAAAAAAAGACGAATTTAAAGGAATTTGATTAGCTTTTACACTAGTTTGAGATTTTATCATACTTTTAGATGTAGCTATGTAGACTAGCTATGTAGAATTTTAACCCTTGAATGATGTACACTTCAAGAAATACTCATTACTAAACAAAAATAAATTAATTTTAATCTAATCAATAACTGATAATTTCACATTTAAAAAATATTTTCATGAATGTACATATAAAAATATGAATTTACAAACTAATATCATTATTTTTATTACATTTAACTGGATTTTTCTACACTCAAACTTAATTTTTCATACACAAAACATTATTTAGTCAAATTCAGTACTTTCTAATTTAACCCTTTCAGGGCAAGGTACTGGTATTCGTAAAACGTTCAAATAATTTAATGACACCAGTATTAACAAGAGACTTTATTTGTAAACAAGTAAAAGTAAATTTTCGTGTATTTAATAAAGATGACATTTTCATAATAAAATTCCGGTGCCAATGTGGCAATTTGGGATTAAAATTATGTGATGCCGTGACGGTATCACCTCCCTTCAAGGGGTTAACGAAAGTTAGTGATTTTTACCTGTTTAAAGCAATCCCAAGAATTAAAAAACATGAGCGCCTCCTATAATTTTACAGCTTTGAGTGAAACGAAACGAATTAGCAGCACACTAAAATTTAAACACAAACAAAAAAGAAGTTATTAAATAATTGCTTAATACGTAAATTTCCCTCAAAATGAAAAACAAATGAATTCTTGAAACCTCTAAACTTACTAAGTAAAAACAAATAATAATAATAAGTCGCCCTCGGGCGGATTCGAACTGCCAACCCCATGGTTAACAGCCATATGCACTATCCGACTGCACTACAAGAGCATCGAAGATTTCTGAATTATTGCAGCACTTTTCAACATCAAGCTCGATTCTTGCTCCTATATATTTTAACATTACATAAGTTTAACAACTTTTTTTATCCATCTATCAGAAAATTATTAAATCAAAGAACGATCACTCATCAAGTTGTTTCAGATATGAGTACTATATTTACAGTTTTTTAATGATACAGAGTATACATGAACAGAAACTTTAATTTTTCAAAAATTTCATATTTCAGATAGTCCATATTTCAAACCAAACTATTTGAAATTTTCACCACATAAGAGCAAATATTACTTAGATCTTTTCACTATTACCTTTTAAAAAATAGCAGATAACAACTTTTGAATTAATTTTCCCAGAACTGTAACTGAAATTACATCAACTCCTTTTAGAAAACCTTATTTTCACACAATTTCTTGAAATTCAGCATCGAATTGACCTTTACAGCAATGCCTTTCTACATCAAACTCGATTCTTTCTCCTATATTTTTTAACATTACATAATTTTAACAAATATACATCGAATTTGTAATGTTTTTAACACTTCGATGACATACACCTGAAGAAAGATTCATAATTAAACAAAACAGTAATTTTTAATCTTATCAATAACTGAAAATTTCACATATAATAAAATATTTTCGTGATTGTACATATAAAAATAAGAATTTACAAACCAATTTCCATATTTTTATCACATTCCAACTTAATTTTTATATACAAAACATTGATTGTACATATAAAAACAAGAGTTTACAAACCAATTTCCATAATTTCATCACATTCGAACTTAATTTTTATGCTCAAAACATTTTTTAATCAAATTGTATACCTTATTATTCCGTGAAATTCGGACTAGCCTAGGTTATTCTGCTCATATTATTAATCAAATTGTCATATGTTTCACCTTGCACTTATTTGTAATTTTTTTTCTTTTGTAATTCTTTTTTTTTTTTACTTTTGTAAATTTTATTTTGCTAATTTACACATTTTTCATTCATCAGTTGAAGTTTTATAAGTAATCGATGTAATTTTATGCGATAGTTAATTATTTTAATTGATTATTAATATTTTCCTTCTGTGATACTTTTCGTGTATGAGGTTATTTAATATATATTAAATTTCCTTTACTTATTCATATGATAGTAATATTTCTGAGGAATACATATCTCATAATTATTAGAAAAGTGTGAAGCATAAATTCTGAAGCATTCTGTGATGTTGATAAGCGTTGTAGTAAAAATTCATATAGTTTGGTTTTGAAATATGAAATGTTAAAATTAAAGATTTTATTCATGTATGCTATGCATCATTAGAGCTATAAATATACTATTAATATTTTAAGAAACTTAATGGATGGAAATTCAGAAATCTTCATAGTGTAAGATTAAACATATGATAATTTGATTAATTATATGGATAGAATAACTCAGTCTAGTCAAGTACACTATATACCATTAAAACTATAAAAATAGTATTTATATTTTAAACAACTTGATGACCGGTAATTCAAAAAACTCTGAAGTGCAAGGTGAAACATATGAGAATTTGATTAATAATATGAGCAGAATAACCTAGATTAGTACAAATTTCACTGAAACATAAAGTATAGAATTTGATTTAAAAATATTTTGCGCATAAAAATCAAGTTCGAATGTGATGAAATTATGGAAATTGGTTTGTAAACTCTTGTTTTTAGATGCACAATCAATGTTTTGTGTATAAAAATTAAGTTGGAATGTGATAAAATTATGGAAATTGGTTTGTAAATTCTTATTTTTATATGTACAATCACGAAAATATTTTTTTAAATGTGAATTTTTCAGTTATTGATAAGATAAAAAATTATTGTTTTGTTTAATTATGAATATTTCTTGAAGTGCATGTCATCGAAGTGTTAAAATCTTGCAAATTCGATGCACATTTGTTAAAATTATGTAATGTTAAAATATATAGGAGCAAGAATCGAATTTCATGTAGATAAGTATTGCTGTAAAGGTCAATTCATTGTTGAATTTAAAAAAAATGTGTGAAAACAGGGTTTTTTAAAAGGAGTTGATGTAATTACAGTTGCAGTTCTTGGAAAATTAATTCAAAAGTTGTTATCTGCTATTTTTTAAAAGGTAATAGTAAAAATATTTCCCCTATATTTCCGAATCTACTGAAACTAAAATTATAAAAAAAACAGGGGTGGTAAAAGTTAATTTAAAACTTGCAAGAAAACTACAGCGATTTCAATAAATCACATAGTTTTTGAGAAAATCGCATTTTTCCATTACACCCAAATTTCAATTTACGGGCGTTCAGCAAACGAGTTGAGGAGCGCTGGAGGTACCTATCGTCACAGAAGTATAAAATGATTGTTGATAATGATTTTCGAAAGATATTTTGGTAACTACCAGAGATATTATCCCTTAAAGACACGGACAGTTTGGACATACATAAACATACGGGCGGCGTACTCTATTCGCCATCGGCTTTTAAAGCCTAGATAACTTTTAATGATATATTTGTGTAATGCAATACGCAGTAGTAGTAGGTATAAAAGCAATAGACGTCAAATTGTTAAAAACAGACTAATTTAATTAGATTTAATCGCATAATTACTGTGAGATTCGCGATTAGTTTGCATTGAGCGGCTCTCTTTATACGTCACCAGTATTGTCAGGTTCTGAGAAACATCTGCTATTAGAACTATGGTCCTATATTATTTTGTCTTACTATATTATATATTGCATGGTCTGTGTACTGAGAATTTCAAAGTAACATTCTTTCCTTATCTGAAACTGGTTCCGAGCCGGTGAATTGTACCTACTGTTACTGTATTATTGTACTATTGATTAACTGTACCTACCCCATATGTGATTTACTTGGATCATATATGCTTAGATGGTTGCGTGTCCCTTTTGTGAAGAAATGCATTATGGGGCTAGTAGGCACATTGAACACGGGGCAAGTTGGCTCGATGTCTGGTGTGTGCTGGTAGCATGAAAAACAGACAACACCGAGAAATTGGCTGCAATGCAAGATTTTGGGCACACGTGTCTTGCCCAAACGGAGACACTCGATTTTTTATTTGTGATAACTGTAACCCTGATGATGATATCGAGTAAGATAGAAGTTACACAATGTTAGTGTTTTATTCATTATTTTTATGTCTGTATAATTTAGAATTTACAATGTACGGCGATAACGCCTTTGTTTAAACTTACTGGTATTAATGAAATTGATTTCTCTTAACTGCGTATCTTATTTGAGTTTTATTTAAATTTTTATAAAGCGTGTGCCAACTTCCCCCATAGGTATAGGCAACTTGCTCCGTGACGGGGTAGGTTGGCGCACAATTTGCCTTTTATTTAGGCTTCCGCTAAATATAAACTCTAAAAGCTACAAACTCAAAACTCCGGCTATTTATAGCCCAATGCCTGTTCTTTAAAAGTAAAGTCAAAGTTTCATAAAAAACTTAAACAAAAAATTAATAAAAATCAATAACTAAAAAGTGCGCCTACTAGCCCGGTCTCCCTTAATATGCGCATCCATAGTCGAAAGTATAATATGATTCCTATTTTTTGTTGTTGTTGTTGTTGTTTGTTTACAGACTTCTACTACACAAATCGTATTATGCGTCCCACCAGTGAAAATGTGCGAGAGTCGCCACTCACTTAAAAAATGGAAACATTTAGAAAAAAAAATCTCTTCGCTAACAATTTAAAAAGAATATTTTATACTATTTCTGTTAGTAACTTTGGCCTCTGCCCCTCTCATTACTAGATAATGAAAAGTCATCTCTTTCTTTTTAAAAAGGATATTTTAACTTAAAAAAGAAAAAAAGTACAAAACTGTTTAATATTAATTTAGGGTTCATGAAAGGGGTAAAAATAAATAGTAAGGTGCAACCACACTGGGAAAAAAAGAAAGAAAGAAAAAGAAAGTAAATTAAGGGTGCCATTAGCTCCTCCATTTCTACCCCCCATCCCCCTTTATATACTTAACAAATCAACCTCCAAATCTATTCAGGGAAGCGCTTTATCAGAATTAACTGGCATACCAAATTATTTGAAGGAAATCGGATAATTCTGCATGAAAAACTCGTTTTTTTCTAAATTAAGGGGGGGGGGATTACTCCACCGTTTTCCCCCTTTACACTTAACCAATGAACCCCCAAAACTAATCAGGAAAACGCCTTATCAGATGAACCTATATCCAAAATTTGAAGCAAATCCGATATTTCTATCAAGTGTTATCGCGTTACATACATACAGAACCTTCGGGCACATTATCTCTCAGACTTTGATAGCATGAGGGCTAATATAAAAGTAACAAAAACGAAAAATTATGTATCACGCATAGGTTATGAAACAATTTGCGACACTAACAGAATATTATTAAGAAATTTAAATCTAACGTAATAATTTAAAAAAAATGTATTCGGGGAAATCTTTTGCAATACTCTGATACCACAAGTATAAAATGAACATTGAATGCTTATGAGAAAAGAAAAGTGACCAGTCAAACTGATGGCATTGAACTCACAGGCTATTGACACTAATTATATATTACACTCTTATTTCAAAGAATAATGCCCCTCAAAAAAAAAAAAAAAAAAAAAAAAAAAAAAAAAAAAAAAACATTTAGCTGAATTTAGGGAGTGATTACCCCACACACACACACACCTTTATACTTGACCAATGAATTTCCAAATCTAATCAGGGAAGCGTCTTATTAAAATTAACCAGTATGCCAAATTTGAAGTAAATCGAATAAATCTGCATGAAAAACCCATTTATCTAAATTAAGGGGGAATTAGACCTCCGTTCCCTCCTTCATACTTAACCAATGAACATCCAAATCTAATCAGGGAAGCCCCTTATCAGAATAAACTGGTATACCAAATTATTTGAAGCGAATCTGATAATTCTGCATGAAAAACCCGTTTATCTAAATTTAGGGGGGGGGGGGGGCATTCTAAATTAAGGTTAAACCTTTATACTTAACCAATGAACCCCTAAAATTAATCTGGGACGCGCCTTATGAAAATGAACCTATTTACAAAATTTGAAGCAAATTGGATATTGCTATCAAGAGTTATCGCGTTACGTACATACAGAGCAGGGATGAGATTTCCGCGTTTTTGCACACCGGTATTTTGTTAGAGAAAATATTTCCTTTAATCTGAACATTTTTGCGATTTAACAAAACAACATTTTCCTTAAGAATATATTGGTGTGCAAAAACGCGGAAATCTCATCTCTAATACAGAGCCTGTGGACACATTAGCTCTCAGGCTTTGACAGCAGGCCTGCCACAGACGTCCACAGGCGACTATTTTTATATTCTGTTCGCTCTACTATTTTTAAAAAAAATACATTTTGTAGTATATTTTTCTTGCAAATGTTGTCAAAGCGTATATATATATATAATTTGTTTTGAAAAAGTGGTGCAAAATAGAATTAAAAAATAATCGCCCGTGGCAGTCCTGTGCGCTAAAAAGTATAAACGTGGTAATACGAAAAGTACTTCTGTCACTGCAAACAAAATATACAAAATATTGTTTTGAATTTTTAAGAAAAGTGTTTAATAAAAATAAAATAACTCGCAAATATCTCGTGAATACACAAATCAGTACTTATAAATTAATGAATTGATAATACAGATTATTGTTTTATTCTATTTG
This sequence comes from Maratus speciosus, assembly GCA_963932465.1. Lineage (NCBI taxonomy): Eukaryota > Metazoa > Arthropoda > Arachnida > Araneae > Salticidae > Maratus > Maratus speciosus. Next base: position 584,405,325 of record OZ010792.1, read on the forward strand.
TAGTTTTTTTTTATTATTATTAATTATTTATATACACCACTAATTTAAAAGGAAATAAAAATAGCCAGATATTTTTTTCTATTTTTCCTTTTTGGCTGCTTTCACTCCTGATGAACAACTATAATAGATTATGAATCGTTTTTTTTTATTACTCGGCATCAAACAGCATGAAAAATTAAAATTTTAACGCTTTTAAAATGTTCGAATTGTTCAAGACTATTTTTCTTTATTAAAATTGAAACAATAATGTTGAAACAAAATTGTAACAATGATATTGTAAACAAAACAATCATATTGTTCAGTTAAATTTATACACATTGGTATTCAAGTAATTACAAAAAAACTTTTTTTATTTATAAGTATTCATGTATTCATTGTTCGTACGGGCCCTTGAATTTCCAGACTAAGAAATTCTTCGGTACCAGTATTTTCTTATAGAAAATCTTTCCTTAAATAAAACGAAATTTCGCGCATTTAAACTAGATTTATTTTTCTGTAAAAAAAATTACTCATATTTAGCCTTGAAAATAAATGTACCCGTACAAACCCTGGTATTAGTATTTTTAATAAATAATTTACCATGCATCATAATTTATCAGCTATCGTTATAAAATAATTATAATAATACAGGTCATATATTTCTTACAAACTTATCGACAAAAGTCCTGCAATCCATAAATCTATCCTGCTTAAATTTGTGAAGAATCCCCGATTAAATGAAATATAATAGAGGGAGAGCAGTTCACTTTGCAGTCGCCAACTGTTTTCATTTGGCCTATTTATCGCCCCTCCTGGCTTCAAAAGAAGAAACAAATGTTTGCGGCAGAAAAATCGTAATTAGGGATAGAGGAAGAATGATTTCATTCCCTTTTACGGGGCACGTACGGTACACAATCCATTTTGTTTATTCCCTACTATTTTGAAAAGCCAAACGTTAAATAAAGAAGTTCTAAAACGTTTGAAAGTGTGTTCATTTTATTAACTGAAATATTACATACATTTATTGTTGACGCATATCCTACTAAATAAGTATTCGTTATGGTTATATAGGGTGACAGAGCCAGTAGTTGATCAAATAAGATCGGTGCTACGGAGTTTTTATAATATTTCCTTCCTTTTAAATTTTAGAAGTAAAATAAACATGATTGCTACAACCCTTAATGAATGTCCTATAAGGGGCAAAAATGGAATCTGCTGAAATTAAATAGCAACAAAATTATAACTAAATAGTTTCTTTAATTGCCATTTACCCAGTAGTTGATCAATCGAAGAAATCAGTAAAAAATTAAAAAAATAATCTTTAAAATATAATACTTAAGCTGTGATTAGCAATAATTCATATAAAACTATTATTTGAAATAAGCAAGATGGGAAGTGGATTATTTTAGCTTAGCGTAATGGTCTCCTACTAATCAAAAACTAAATTTTTACATTTTCTAAAAAAAACAAAAACATAAATGGCTTCTTTTACAGCAGGCAGCTGACAACAGTTGTTCCAACATTCAAACAAAAATAGTATGTTTAGTGCAAGATGTAAAAAGCATTTCCGCCTAAAATGGCGCAATATTTGAAACATTTGATCAACTACTGGAGGGGTATCAACTACTGGAGCAGTCACCCTATATGCAAGAATTAAAAATTCAGAAGATGTGCAAATCACATTGGTAAATATCTAAAATATAAGATTTCTTCACTTGTTTTATATTACTATAACTTATAATTTAAAGCGAGATAAATATATTCATATAGCATTTATACTAAAATAGATATTAGATAAAATTTATTTGATTCTCTTAGTAATCTTGAGATTTCTGAATATTTAAGACAAAGAAACTGAAGATCTGAGATTTAATCATAAAATACTGAATTTTAGGAATGAAAGATGTTGAAATTGAGACGAGGTCATTCTTCACTTAGGGGATGGCAGAGCCCCTTGAAATGAAAAATATTTCACATGTAATAAGTATTTTCATAGAATTGTATGTGTAATATTCGAGCTCGTACTTGTATTTTGCTATTTCTAAGAGTTAAATCCACCATAACTACGTGAAATATTACACGCAATAGCAGTCATACCATTTAAATAAACATAATTGAAAACCAAATAAAGAAAATAAACTGCAGGATAAAGGCTGGAAACATAAAACTTAAAATCTGACGTTGAGGTCCCTGTTCTGTATATTTTAGTTCTAAATGGATGGGGTGTGGGAAGAAATCGTCTCTTTAATAATAAAATGTTATAGTTTTAAAACTTTGTCATATTTTCAACACATTTAAAAAGTTTGAAGACATGGAAACTCTATTTAATTGAAAAAATAATAAATAAAAAAACGGTAAAATATTACTAAACAAGACTGAAGTTTAAAATAAAAAGAAAAAAAATCATGCGTCAAGCATAGATTATGAAACTCTTTCCAACACATTCAGAATAATGACAGAAAACGGCATCGTTTAATAAGTTAAAATAGTATGTCTCATTCAACCTTATGGAAACGCATAACACAATGGAAAACCAAATTTGAGCTGTTCCCATCTACAATTAGACAATGATCCGAATTCTTGGAGCAGCCCTGTATAGGATATATAGATTTGTATCTATTAACTACAGGCATGCCAATATCGAGTTCAGTTAAGAAATACATATACCTCCGTTGAAAATTTAGCTTCGAAATGATTCGTGAATTATTATGTTTTTGTATAGAAGGTATAGAAATTATATACAACAGTAACGTGCAAAAAAATGGTTAAATTTAAAAGCGCGTATCTCATTTTAAAACGCACTTCCAGCCATTATGATCAGAGACAGGACTGTCTTTTGTGTGTTCCTCTCAGTGAATGACAAATGCTATGAATACCCTATTCTATCCTAATTAGTAAAATTCAGTGATTTATCAGTTTCAATACATTTGAAATAGCGTCATGCCGTTAAGATGTTCTGCAAACGATTCCCTCCCACCCCTATACCCTAATGTAATGGAATACTTTTGAGTGCCTCTGTAAGTGAACTATGAATCCCATTTACTTCCTATACAATACCAAGCGTGCCTAGGCAACCCTCAATAAGGCTTATCCAGTGCATGAAAATCCGAATGCATTGACGGGAGTGAGATCTTTAAACTTTGTTGGAAAGTGTTAAAAACGGGATCTCTTCTCCGCAGTAATTTAAACAAGTTGGCAATTGCTCGTCAAACGTGCGTTCGTACAATAACTATTTTTATAAATATTTTTGATCACATATTGTACTGAATGTATATTTTAGTGCACTTCAATGAGTGCATATCCATGTCCCTTTCATTCTGTTCGAAAGGCTGTAATATCATTAAAATGCACATGAAATATTTTTTTCCCATTGGCCGTCATGTAAACGGAAAAAATTTGACTGTCCCTGTCATTAAACTATACATCCGATTTTCATAAAATTTGAAATGACTCGACACAATTTTGCAAAAATTATATATTTAAAATTTCAGACCATTCGGTCGGGTAGTTTTTGCTCTGTTATATGCGGACAGAAAAGACGGACTGAACGACGACTATAGGTGCTACGTATTTATGTAATTACGTACGCACCTAAAAACATCCTTATCGATCATCTTCATCCTAAAACTTCATTCTATGGCAAATGAAAAATTTCTAAATCATGATTTTAAAAGGAATATTTTTCCTATAATTTATATACAGGCTGTTTCAAATGTATCTTGACATTTTCCTGTAAAGTGCTTTTAATAAAGTACTTGTTAGTACAAATAAGAGGTGCAAGATATCAAGGGTTCACAACCATAATAGACAAAGTCCATTAAAAAAATGCGATAGTCCATTTCGAAGGTGCTTAAAATCTGTTTTTATACACTCCCACAGTGAACAATCTGTTTGCACGTACTTTTATATATGGGCGATTCTCAAAAGTTGGGCACTGGACACACGTCATAACTTTAAGCCTTTCAAACATGACTTTAATTATCATTGACTTTATTTTTATTATTTTTTTTTACACTGAGTTTTTAATTCTATTCAGAGACAGAAAATGACATAATTTATTGTAAAAGCTTTGTATAAATATCTTAAAAGTTTATTATTTTATGCTAAAGAGGCCAATTTCGGACATTCATAACGTTAACTGCTCCAATGTACCACCAAGAAAAAGAGCTTTAACTTTTTTCCAGGTGGTTCTAATGGTAAACAACGAATGCATAAAGGAAACGGATGCTTTTTTTATAATTTCGTTAAGAGATGGTAGGCTGATTTATTGCTTTTTTGAAGATAGAAGGACTTTTCTATAAAGAATTTTTCTGTATTTTGTTATGTCCGAAAGTAACGTACGTAACAAAGCATTTGATTTTATTATTATTATTACTGTATGACAAAAAGTTAATTATACATATATATATGTATACAGACACATTTACTACATTCTTAGTCTTAAGAATATTTAAATACTAAGAGCAACGTCCAAAATCTGTAACGTACGTGCGAAAAAATGTCCAAAATTTGTAACGTACACAACTGCTAATTAAATGCTTTAATCATTAATTTTCCAGAATAGTTGCTGTCTTTTAATGTTTGTGTATAATTTTGTAGACATACTATTAAAAATATTTATATATTATATTTATAGACAAAATACTATACTATTAAAAAAAATTGACCTTAAATTTGAAAATTTTAAAAATTACATATAGTTAACGTTTAATGATCCCACCTTTTGAGAATCTCCCACATAGCATCTGTTTACAAACTTGGTTCACTGTGAGAGTGAATAAAAGTTTTTTTGCACCTTCTAAATGGACTGTATCTTTTTTTTTTTTTTCAAAATGGTACAAATAACTTTGTCTACTAGGGGTGTGAGACCTCATATATTCAGTGCATTTCAATGTAATTGCCCTGAAAGTCTAAGCATAGGCTCCACCTTTCTTGGGTGACGGAAGAGGCACCTGCAGGCATATGAGGTGTTATTTGTGCTGCTGCATCCGTTATTTGTTGTTTCAGTTGTTCAATTTGGGTGATCTTCACTGCGTACATCTTCGACTTCATGAACCACGCGCACGAAAAAGTCTACGAATTTCTCGATGAACAATTCCTGGTAGATCACGGTTCACGCTGGCTATGGGCGCCGCGCTCTCCTGACTTAACTTCCCTAGATTTTTTTTTTTGTTTTGTTTTGTTTGTTTGTTTGTATTAACCCTTAATTGCCAGAATTATTCTTTTAGAATTGTGGGTTTTTTTTTATATATATTAAGGATTAGACACCAGAAATCTTAAGACAGATTTTTAATTTTATTTAGTAGCATATTTTTGTAATTTTTAGAGGATTAATATTTCTACATAAATAGTGGTTGTAAGAACTTAATTTATTTATTAAAAATTAAATAAAAAGGTGATGGAAATTTACATCACTATGCAATTAAGGGTTAAACCTACTAAATTTGGTTTATAAAAGCGTTCGAAATGAGTCCGTAGATGCTAGATATAATGTGCAGTCGTGGGAAAAAAAAGTAAATGCGCCCCCTACTAACTCTGCAACAAATTATAATAGAAAAAAGTGACTTATACCGAACGATTGGAAATAAAATCTACTTTTAAATGACGTATATAAATTTTGCTTAGGTTCTACAAATCAAAACTGAACCAAACTTTTTTTTAATGGCAACACCCAATTTTGACAACTTATTTAAAATATTCGGTTCAAACTATGCCTAGAAACGAAATTTCAAGTACTTTGGATACGTTTTTAAACTATAAAAATTCAAAATGTTAAATTACATTTTTATCAATATTTCCTGAAATTATAATCCTAATGTGATACTTTTTTGTAAACATAAATACGTTGAATTCGCAATTACAAAAATTTTATAATATGAATTATGAAATTAATATTCGAAAAAAAATATGAATGCAAACCTACCATTTTTTCGATAGATTTATATTTATTATGTCCTGCTTTATTCAAATTCTGAATTTCAAATTTTTATTCCAAGTAGTTTTCGAATTATGATTAAAAAACGTCAAAATGTTGTTCTAAAGGGCTGTCCATGATATGCAGGAAAAGCGTCATTTGAAAAAATATAGTTTACGCATTTTATTGAAACATTTGGGTTGACAGTAGTCAAAACGCATTAAGGGTGTTTGTTCTCAAATATAAACGGGCAACTTTCTGACATAAGTTTTAATTTATTTTTGTTCGAAAATGCATGAGACTAGCTGGTGTTGTTGTTCAGAAACTATGTCATTGAGCTGTTTCTTCCATTTTTTTTGCAAATGCAATAGATCTTTAAGAAAATAGTGTCAAAAAGGGCGGTTTGAACCGAATTTCCGCGCGAAGGAAGAAAGAGCACTCAAGAGCAGGTGAAAAACGTGTTTGTCACGTGATCCAAAACGCTTGTAACTCAATAGGTAATGGATTGATTAAAAAAAAATGGAAAAACAGTTCCATTCCCAATCGCTTCCATGGCCAGGCTTTCCAATTTTATATCTTTCTGTTAAAAAATGAATTTGTAAATGTGTAAAAACGTTTTGCGCTTGTTGAGCAGAGCAGTTAAGAACAGCCTTAAGCGAGCGAAAGGTTCCTATTGGTAAGAAATCTGCCTCTCTACTAATTGTAAAAGTTAAATGTCTTTAAATTAATACGTTTTGAAACTGAAAAAAGAAAAGAAAATATTGAAAATCCACTTTAGGAGAATGTCAACGTACTCGTTAAACTGCCTAAGCATGTAGCATTTAAAAACACTCCTCGAAACAACAACAGATGCATTATATTTTTAATTTTGCTTCTGTTTCAGTAATTGTGCAGAAATTTTGGTATTACTTAGTTATCTAGTCGACCAATTTCGCCAAATTATATAAATCGCCAAACCGCTCGCCAAATTATACAAATTGACATAATTTTTACTTTAAATAACGAAAGAACAAATAAATTAGTATAACATTAATAAAAATACAAATAAAAAGTCGAAAAAAAATCACTTGATGACGTAAACACGTGTAACTTGCTTAAAGTCAAGTGAATGTGACATTTACGATCAACCATTATTGGCATTTAATCTTATAGTTTGGTGATAGATTTTTGGTCGACGGAATAATTAAGTACATAGACCGGGCGGCGGCGACACGAATGACTACGTCATCGAGTTACGGGATGAAATCATGATGCAGTACAAGATTTTTAGAAGTGGATTAAGGAATGACTGGTCTGCCTCGACATTTCTTGGTACGATAGGCGCAGCAGCGGGCGCCAACTCGTGTACAAATGAAAACCCTATAAACATAGTATTTTACATTACATTGCCATATATACTACTTCGTATCGACTTTCAAGATGAATTAAGGGTTTAGGAAAAGATTATTAAGAGTACTTGACGAAAAGACTGATTCGGCATAACTTGGTACAAAGCGCGAAGAACGGGGGGCGCCAGTTCGTTATTTTCACAGTGTTATTACGTCATCGACTTACGGCTTGAAATTTTGGCAAATGAAACATACCGATTATTACAATACGAATATTTCAGTCTGCCTCGTCATATCTTGGTAGGAGATGAGCAGAGCTGGGCGCCAATTTTTAATTTTGGCGGTATAATCACCTCATTGAGCTACGACTATAAAATTTTGCACATTAAAGGAACATATCAGTACAATAAGAATATTTCAAACTGCCTCGTCATATCTTGATAGGAGACGAGCAGAGCGGGGCGCCAATTTTTAATTTTTGCTGTATAATCACGTCATCGAGTTACGGGATGAAATCATGATTCAGGACAAGATTTTTAGGCGTACATTAAGGAATGACTAGTCTGCCTCGACATTTCTTGGTACGTTAGGCACAGCAGCGGGCGCCAACTCGTCATTTTGGCGTCACTATCACGTCATCGAGTTACGGGATGAAACTGGTGCCAAATTAAAGGTGAAAAAAAGTCTTTTAAGAATATTTTGGTCTGCCTGCGCATATCCCGGTAGAAACCCGCGGGCAGACTGAAATGTATAATAAAAAAATACGTCATAATGTACAAATGAAAACCCTATAAACATAGTATTTTACATTAAACATTAAACATTCCGATTAGTACGATATGAATATTTCAGTCTGCCTCGTCATATCTTGGTAGGAGATGAGAAGAGCGGGGCGCCAATTTTTAATTTTGACGGTATAATCACCTCATCCAGCTACGACTTTAAAATTTTGCACATTAAAGGAACCTATCAGTACAATAAGAATATTTCAGTATGCCTCGTCATATCTTGATAGGAGACTAGCAGAGCGGGGCACCAATTTTTAATTTTTGCGGTATAATCACGTCATCGAGTTACGGGATGAAATCATGATGCAGGACAAGATTTTTAGGCGTACATTAAGGAATGACTGGTCTGCCTCGACATTTCTTGGTACGTTAGGCGCAGCAGCGGGCGCCAACTCGCCATTTTGGCGTCACTATCACGTCATCGAGTTACGGGATGAAACCGGTGCCAAATTAAAGGTGAAAAAAAGTCTTTTAAGAATATTTTGGTCTGCCTGCGGATATCCTGGTAGAAACTCCCGGCAGACTAAATTCTATAACAAAAAAATTCATCATAATGTACAAATAAAAACCCTATAAACACAGTATTTTACATTAAACATTCCGATTAGTACGATACGAATATGTCTGTCTGCCTCGTCATATCTTGGTAGGAGATGAACAGAGCGGGGCACCAATTTTTAATTTTGGCGGTATAATCACCTCATCGAGCTACGACTATAAAATTTTGCACATTAAAGGAACATATCAGTACAATAACGATATTTCAGTCTGCCTCGTCATATCTTGATAGGAGACGGATATTTTTAATATTTTTGAATGTGATTATTTATAATATTTATTTTTTGTACTATGAATATATAGAATTTTTATATATAGATATATCGTATTTAAATAAAGATAGATTATAATATATAGAATTATTAATATATAGAATTATGATTATTTATAATATTTATGAATATTTTTTCAATATTTTTAATCTGATATACAAAAATTAAATTTAATCACGAAGTGAATTCACAATGAAAAAAAAATATTTTCCTCTAAATAAAAGTTTTAAGATAAGTGTCTAAATAGAATAAACTAATTCCTCGCTGATTCTTTATTCATATATATCTTTATTTTATTTATTATTATTATTATTTGTTAAAAAGAAATTTTTTACATGAAACAATAGTTTTTGTCAAGGTCTAGGTTTTTGTCTTAATAAACTTTTCCTAAACCCTTAATTCATCTTAAAAGTCGATACGAAGTAATATATATGGCAATGAAATGTAAAATACTGTGTTTATAGGGTTTTCATTTCTACATTATGATGTATTTTTTTGTTATAGATTTTAATCTGCCGGAGGTTTCTACCAGGATATGCGCAGGCAGACCAAAATATTCTTAAAAGACTTTTTTTCATCTTTAATTTGGCACCGGTTTCATCCCGTAACTCGATGACGTGATAGTGACGCCAAAATGACGAGTTGGCGCCCGCTGCTGCGCCTAACGTACCAAGAAATGTCGAGGCAGACCAGTCATTCCTTAATGTACGCCTAAAAATCTTGTCCTGCATCATGATTTCATCCCGTAACTCGATGACGTGATTATACCGCAAAAATTAAAAATTGGCGCCCCACTCTGCTCGTCTTGTACCAAGATATGACGAGGCAGACTGAAATATTCTTATTGTACTGATCTGTTCCTTTAATGTGCCAAATTTTATACTCGTAGCTCGATGACGTGATTATACCGCAAAAATTAAAAATTGGCGCCCCGCTCTGCTCGTCTCCTATCAAGATATGACGAGGCAGACTGAAATATTCTTATTGTACTGATACATTCCTTTAATGTGCAAAATTTTATAGTCGTAGCTCAATGAGGTGATTATACCGCCAAAATTAAAAATTGGCGCCTCGCTCTGCTCATCTCCTACCAAGATATGACGAGGCAGACTGAAATATTCGTATCGTACAAATCGTAATGTTTAATGTAAAATACTATGTTTATAGGGTTTTCATTTGTACATCATGATGTATTTTTTTGTTATAGATTTTAGTCTGCCGGGGGTTTCTACCAGGATATGCGCAGGCAGACCAAAATATTCTTAAAAGACTTTTTTTCACCTTTAATTTGGCACCGGTTTCATCCCGTAACTCGATGACGTGATAGTGACGCCAAAATGACGAGTTGGCGCCCGCTGTTGCGCCTAACGTACCAAGAAATATCGAGGCAAACCAGTCATTCTTTAATGTACGCCTAAAAATCTTGCCCTGCATCATGATTTCATCCCGTAACTCGATGACGTGATTATACCGCAAAAATTAAAAATTGGCACCCCGCTCTGCTCGTCTCGTACCAGGATATGACGAGGCAGACTGAAATATTCTTATTGTACTGATATGTTCCTTTAATGTGCAAAATTTTAAAGTCGTAGCTCGATGAGGTGATTATACCGCCAAAATTAAGAATTGGCGCCCCGCTCTGCTTATCTCCTACCAAGATATGACGAGACAGACTGAAATATTTGTATTGTAATAATCGGTATGTTTCATTTGCCAAAATTTCAAGCCGTAACTCGAAGACGTAATAACACTGTGAAAATAACGAATTGGCGCCCCGTTCTTTGCGCTTTGTACCAAGTTATGCCGAATTAGTCTTTTCCTCACGTACTCTTAATAAACTTTTCCTAAACCCTTAATTCATCTTGAAAGTCGATACGAAGTAGTATATATGGCAATGTAATGTAAAATACTATGTTTATAGGGTTTTCATTTGTACACGAGTTGGCGCCCGCTGCTGCGACTATCGTACCAAGAAATGTCGAGGCAGACCAATCATTCCTTATTCTACTCCTAAAAATCTTGTCCTGCATCATTATTTCATCCCGTAACTCGATGACGTAGTCATTCGTGTCGCCGCCGCCCGCTCTAACAGTAAAGCCTCGATTATCCGGAAGCAGAAAAATTCATGTATTAGAAAGTAATAGAAGAATTTTTCTAGATTCGGTTGCCATGTTTAAAATATCAGATATAAAGTCTTGATGTCCTATCTGGATATTATTAACCAAACGTAAACACAGCAATTAAAATATTTAACAATTAAATAAGACTGTTATGATAAATTCCAGGGGAGCATATCAAGACTAGCTTAATTTTCGAGACAGAAAAGGTTTTTCCAGAGCTAGCAAAAACAAGTGACTGTTTTTTTTTTTAAGGTGTAACTCTACACTTTTTTTTTGTTAAGTATGTACAGCATTGTTTCTTGTTTACTGTGCTTTATTTTAGTGATTTAGACGTAAAGCAAAGTTTTCAGCGGTACTCTGCATATGTATGTATTTTAAACTTTTTATTATGTTTATTTGTACACTAAAACATAGTTTTTATGTTGAATTTTCTTTTTTCTCGTGCTTGCACCCAATTTTCAGTCTTTTTCGGGTTATCCGCGGTGCCCTTCCCAACAAATCTCGCAGATAACAGGGGCTGTACTGTAGTACTGAAATTTTATATTTTTGTCGAAGACATTTGTGTATAACCAGCATTTTAACACCGAAACGGTACACATAATATAACGATAATATATATGCATAACATAACCAAAATTCCTAACCTAAAGAGCAAAAAAGCGATACCTGGTGAGCAATATACAGCCAAACCTAATACGAAATTGTTTATGGGAAAGTGTAACAGCAAATGAAGTTTGATTGAATTCAGTGCGTTAGTTTTTGAGGTATAGCTGTCTCGAAATTCGCGAAAAACGCAGCACGGCATCGCCAACTGTTATATGATTTATACGAAAACCAATCATCATCAACTTATGTCTAGGTCTAACAGGATATGTTGGTTGGAAATTCCGTGCATTCGTCCTTAAAATATAACTATCTGTAAAATCGTGAAAATCCTGAAAAATTTAGCATAACAGTGCCACCATTTTTATGATTTATACCAAAACCTAAGCAGCAACAAGATATGTCAACGTCTAACTGAATGTGAAGTTTTATGAATATCCGTCCATTAGTTCTTGAGATACAGCGATAGCGCAAATCATGAAAAATGCAGCTTAGAACACCATGTATTGCGCGATTGACACAAAATTTAATCAGCAGTAACTTATGTCAAGATCTAAGTTTTTTTTAAATTAAAATTCGTGCATTAGTTCTTAAGCAGATAGAGTGCCCACAAAATTTTTGTCATTTAATGACAGACATTTTCTAAAAACAGTCAAATCATGTTTAAGTCCTTCTAAATCATATAAATCCGTGGAAAACCGGAAATCGAAGTTTTTCAAGAGTCCAAGACATTGTTCTTGTAAAAGCAGAAGAAAGTAAGAATAAGAATGGTGACTTTCGTAGATATCTGCCAGTGGTTGCGTGTAAACAACAAATCTCCTATTTTAAACAGCATTTCGGATACATGAAAATCACGGAACGTTATCAGGAGGTGGCATTTAGGGTTAGTTCTTATTACTATGTAAGAAGAGATTTTTTTAAGTCAGTAAATTAATCCTGAAAAAGATTTAAATATTAGTAACAATGGCACTACTTTGTATCCTGTCGACCAGAAATCTATCGCCAAACTATAAGATTAAATGCCAATAATGGTTGATCGTAAATGTCATATTCACTTGACTTTAAGCAGACGTGTAAATTTACGTCATCAAGTGATTTTTATTTCGACGTTTTATTTGTATTTTTTATTAATGTTATACTAATTTATTTGTCCTTTCGTTATTTAAAATAAAAATTGTCAATTTGTATAATTTGGCCAGTGGTTTGTCGATTTATATAATTTGGCGAAAACTAGTCGACGGGATAACTAAGTAGTACAATAACAATTTTCTACAGCGCGCTTTCAGAATCGGCCTCAGGATCTGATGACACAAAATATTTCGGCCTCAGATTTCAAATCATCTGGCTCGGACTCCGAACCTCGGGAACTACTGACGCGTTTTCAGTATTTTTTAGAGAGTTTTGGCAGTCACCTAAGCTATAAATGGCTCGTTGCAAAAAATAAAAGTATAAAATACAATAGTTACGCGATTTCGCAAATAAAAAATGAAATGAAAAATAGCTGACATTGATATACTTTATTCTCCAGAAGTACTGAAGCGATTCCAATACTGTTTTAAAAATAACCTTGTCAATAAACAAAGTATATATCGATCGTCCGGCAGGAAATAAAGATAAAAAATGTATTATGCACATTTTCGCAAACAAAAAAAAATCTCGGTTTTTATGTTAATTAACAGAACTATTGCATTGTTTATTTTTATTTTTCGCCGAACGTTTAATGCATAATTTGTTTACTGCCAAATCTATATATGTATTGAAATCGTTTCACCAGTTCCCGAGAAAAGGGTTATCTAATCATCACTTGCTGGTATAATCGGATGCTTTTTGTAACTTTCCAAACTTCCCCGTCATACTTCAATGTTGCCTCAGCTTTTTGTTTAACATGACTTGTACAGAGTGTGTGTTACTATAACAACCAAAGAAACACACTAAAGTTGCTTATAGAGTAGATTCTTATTATTCTCATATTTAAAAAGCATTCTCCGAACAACTTTTACTCCTGCTGCCCTAATCTTCCGACTGAGCCATAAGGGCTTTGTTTATTATTGTTGTTGTTCAAAATTTCTTGAATGAATGAAAGTTAATGTATACTTCGTACTTTGAACCAGAAATTTTTATTAATTAATGGTATCAAATAAGTAGATCTTAGAAAAAGTTCTTAAAAACAAGGCAAATTAATATTATATTTTAATAAATGAATGTTCTGGTTTCAGAAACTTTTTTTGAGTTCAAAAATACCAGGAGGTTGGCAGCTAAGCTGATTTAATATTCACTGACCATTTTGCTAAGTTTGCAAGATCATTTTGTTGATAACTTTCGACATCAAATGAAATTAGCTGCCATTTCACAGGTGAAGGTTGTCCGGTAAATTCTACGAGGGTAAAACTAGTAATAAAAAAAAAAAAAAAAAGCTAACCAGCCGAAAATCAGAGAAATATTTATCCCAGTTATCCCCAATAATTTTTTGTTTTATGAGACTCTCTTAGTTCAAGTGCCACTTCGTTTCTACTCATATAATTATTCAATGAATCGCCTGAATTGCGGGCTAGCCATCCAGTTAGCAATCTCAGAAATACCTAGAAACTATTTAATGATACGAAAGTTAATTTTCATGATTGATTTTTTGCATTATAGGGGGGCTTTTCAGAATTTTTGTCAAGTGACTCAATAAATGATTAAATGCCTTCACTATTCAAGACATTTTAAAGAATTTTCCTTTTAACACTACATTCCATAGATAACCCCCGCCCCCACACACACATTTTTCAGAGTTGCTAATCTTGGTGTATATAATTGATTAAATGATATATGTAAAAAAACTGTCAGTCAACGGAGATGTTGGCACCATAAATATCGCACAGCTCAATGCAAAGTGAAATGAATGGTATCCCGATTATAGATCAGTCTTTCTTAATCAATATGCCATTCATTTAATTTTACGTCGGATTATGTGATGTTGCTATGTAAACAACCTCGCTAGAGCGTAAGCTGACTGACAGTTTCGTTATCTGTATCATCTAATCTATTACTTACAGGAAAATCAACGTCGTTAAAAGTGGTTGCGAAAATATGTATTGCATGCATATACTGCTTACTAGACTAGTATGTTACGGGGAAAATATCTTGAAAATGTATTGAATAATGAAAGTATTTTGTCATCTATTGAGGCATGAGACATGCCCGTTTTATATGGAATATCAAAATGCAATAATATTTTTTTATAATTTTTCGGATTTTACTGTAGATATATATAATTTGAAGTGGCACTCCTAAGCCTCCCTACCAACGTCAAGGTGGAGTCTCGTCAGGGAGGCCCCCCACCCCCCTACAGCAGAACTGACCAATTAATTAACAGTCTAAGGCTTCGACATATATCTAATGATTATGCAACAAAAAACATGTAAAAATCCAGAAAATAAATCAACACTATTTTGGAAAACACTTAAAATATATTAAATCAATAGCTCGATTTAGTGTACGATGCAAAAATATACTAAAAATATTACAAATTTAACTCTTTTTTTTTTCTTTTTGGTCTATTAAGCTATTTTACATTTTTGATACATAATAATAAAGATTAATAATAAACATATTTTTGATATTTTGCCCATGATTGCTATTCAAGCTGTCTAAAAAATAAAATAACTGTCGTATAGAACTTTTACAGAATAGAAGTATGAATAAAATTTACCTTTAGATGATCGTGCAAGTTCATGCAAAAAATGTCTTTAAAAACCACTTCTATGTGATACGATGCTTACAAAATCTTATAATTTAAAATCATAAACCTGGTTTTTTTCCGGTTTTTTATGAACAACTGAAGATTTTTATTTAAACGCAAAATACATATTTGGCATTGTATTATCTGACTGAGGTTGCCACATTAACAAAATAGCTGCTATTTAGAGCTGTTTATTTTTCTTTCTTTTTGTTTGAGAAATTAAAAAATATAGTGAAGAAATTTGGTAAATTGGCCAGTTATGCTTTTTTCACGCGCGCGAAGCTAAATATAGCAATATAACTTCCCCTTAAAGAAAAAAAAACTTGATAATTACTATAATTTGTAAATAATTATAAGTAATCGATTTCTCATAAATGCAAGCGAACTATGAGAAATTGATTTACCTCTTTACCCCTTCTAACATCTAGCCCCACCCTCCCCCCTCCCCCCCAAAAAAAATCAATACTTCAACGATATTGAACACAGGAGTAGTACCTAGCCCATGAGTAAAGAACATTGATGCTGCCAAACTGAAGCTGATGTTTGAGGGTTGTGTGATGTTTAGTGGAAAAAGATCGGTTTTTAATTGTCCCGGGGCCAAAAACCGTAGAAAAAGCAACGAAGAATCGGTTTTTAATTCTCCCGTGGCCAAAAACCGTAGAAAAAGCAACACAATGATCGGTTTTTAATTGTCTAAGGCCAAAAACCGTAGAAAAAGCAACACAGTGATCGGTTTTTAATTGTCCTAAGGCCAAAAACCGTAAAAAAAGCAACGCAGTGATCGGTTTTTAATTCTCCCGAGGCCAAAAACCGTAGAAAAAGCAACACAGTGATCGGTTTTTAATTGTCTTAAGGCCAAAAACCGTAGAAAAAGCAACACAATGATCGGTTTTTAATTGTCCTAAGGCCAAAAACCGTAAAAAAAGCAATACAGAAATCGGTTTTTAATTTCCCGAGGCCAAAAACCGCAAAAAAAGCAACAAAGAAAGAAAGGTGCATCTGCCATTACCATTGCCAGATAATACACATTTCAGATGGTGCTTTTTAGTTATACCATTGCCTTACAATATATTTTTCTGAATCCTATACTGTTTATTTGCCTACTCATAGTACTGTTTAAAGAGAGCATGAACCCTCCAATGATGATTTAAATATTTTTAGTTTGCGGATTGATTGCATGTGGAAGGAAGTATTACATGAGAAAATTATTATTATGGAAATGTATGAATGCTGTAAAAAAATATGCACATTAAAATATTAGTTAATACTTTCGCGTTTTTATTATTTATTTAGCGGTAAGATATAGCTGGAATTATGAATACTGGAAAAAAAACTACGCTCATTAAAAAAACAGTTGATATTTTTCTGTAAAGATCTAAGAATTGGTATTTTGATGCTATTGTAATCTATTAAGCTGTGGGGGAAATTTCGAATAATAAGCCAAAGTAAAAAAAAAAAATTAATGGATAAAACAAGTTAATTTTGAAGTAGTAAGCCAAACATGATGATTAAATGTTTTAATAACATAAAACTGGGCACATAATAATAATAATTTAGATATTTACAGAACAATGACCGAAATTGATATCTTAAAATTTAACTTAAAACTAAATACAGAATAAAAATAGATAAATTAAACTTATGCATACTAAATTCAGAATACACTGTCAATCCCATTTCTAATTTATTTATTTTTTCTTTTAAGGGGTCAGGTACCTTTTACAGTGTCGAAAAATCGAGTTTTTTAAAAAATAGCTTACAATTAAATATGTTATTGTAGGAACATTTTAAAAGAAACACCATTCAAAGACTTGCATTTGAAGAGAAGGTATGTGTAAAACAATTTGAGCTCTTTCTATAGTATCAAGGGGGGGGGGGGGGGATTTACTTTTAAAGTCAATTTCCTCAAAAACGCGATTTTGGTCGTTGCGAGCACGATTTCTGAAAAATGGTTGCCTAGAATTTCACAAAAATTTAACTGAATGTATTAAATGTATAAAGACACAAAATGAACTATTATTATGTATCTAAAGTAATAAGGTTAGAATTCACGACTACTTTTTTGTAAAAAAAGACTCATATTTCGAGTTTCTTTAAAAACGATTTTTTTTTCTCGTAAACTACACATAATATATTTTACATTGTAGGTCATTTTGAGAACACATTGCATCTGTACTCATTAAAAAATCGTGGCTGGATTTAGCATTTCAAGTGTGAAAAATCATGCGCACAATGCATGCAAGAAAAATTCTTTCGTAAAAATTGTATTATCTATAAAAATAAATTAAAAAACATTAAATGTGTGTACTTCTTTTGAGAACTTTAATTAATAACATAAGTCTTTCTTAGTATGTGTTTTAAATTTTATAATTAAAAGTCAATTGGTTACAGAGTGATTGTAATTTTTATAGAGGTCACCTTTTCACGTATTTTGTTAGTTCAAAGGATACCAACCCGCTTAAAGGGTCAAGTACCTATCAAAAAGTTCTTTTTCTTTTTATATTATAAAATATTGTTTATTTGTGATGTTTTAAGCAAAATCGGATTCAAAATTTTGTGTTAAAGCGAAAGTTGCGGAAAAAAAAAGATCTTCAACTATCGTTTTTTTAGGCCTAAGAAAGGTTTATATTTTCAAAGTCATTTCATTAAGAATGGATATTTAGAGGCTCAATTTTGCCAAAATGGCTAGCCAGATTTTCACAAATCTTTTTCACATTTTGCATAATAAGTGTACTCAGAATATCTTAAATGTTTTATTATTCAGTTAATTTGCTTTCTAATGTATTGGAAATATTTACGAACTCCCAAATTTTAATAAATTATTTATTTATGTTATTTAAAAAATACAAGCTTTGTTTTAATAGCAGATCATTTTAGATTCTATTATACTAGATATTAAAGAAAAATACTAATATGATTAAGTTATGTGAGTGCTATCCTCCGCACGTTACATCCATTTTCTTAAATTTATAAAATAAATGTATTTGATTTCTTAAAAAAGTAAAAAACCAAAGAATACAGGGCTGCCACAGGCGATTATTTTTGAATTCTAAATCACACTACTTTCTCAAAACGAAAATTACTGACGTTCTGTTCGAAAGCATTTGCAAGAGAAATATGCTACAAAGTCTTTCTTTTTAAATAGAGGTGCGAATAGAATAGAAAAATAGTCGCCTGTGGTAGCCCTGGAATACGGTCGTTTAAATATTCCTACGAGTGCGTCTAACGGTTTTAAAAAATTCCTTAAACATTTTTGACATTTAAAAAGTACGTGGTCTTCAAATTGAGCCGCTCTACATCGTTTTTAATAGATTCATGCTCATAGAGACAGGGTGTTCCAAAATTCGACAGACAAATTAAAAGGGGTGATTGAAGGCAGCAAGAGGATGAAAAACGACCATCGAGCTTGGGGTCACAAACCACTCATTTAATCAAGAATACAAGGTGTTCTACCCTAACCCAACTTTTGTTGACATAAATAACTTTAAAAAAAGACCCTGAAGTATATTATAATGAAACTTTTAATAGACATGTTCACTTTTGGTGTAAATATGGTAATCTAAAAAAAGGTCGTAGAAGTTTCCATTGTACGCGCCAGCAGTATGCATTCGACGCTCCACATTTTGGACTGTGAATATCAGTTCATACGATATCATCGATTGCGAGTGCACCCTGTTTTTTTTTCATAACTTTTCGTGATAGTATCGCATCTCATATAAACCAAGGTACACATTGTTACATTTTTATTGCAATATTTTTATTTTTCGAAAAATTAATATCGCCAAGCCGACTTCAGTTAAGGTGAAACATCCTGTAGTTTCGACTTAATTAGTGATTTGTGCGATCCTATGTTCTATGGAAATTTTTCATCTTCTTGATGTCTATTATCGCCCATCTTAATGTGTCGGTCGAATTTTGAAACACCCTGTATATATATATATATATATATACAGCAGCTGTTACCCGTAACTTCGTTTACGTAAAATTTAAAGATAATTATTCTGTTAATTAAGTGAAAGAATTCGTTCCCCACTAATTAAAACTTATGCAATTAACCAATTCATAAATTATTTTATGGAAGACAATACTTTTGATAATTCCATTTTTTAACTTTTTTGTATATGTTTATTTCCAGTTCTTTCATGTGCTTGATGTTTTCTCTGAAATTTTTAGTAAATTTACTTCCTTGTTGATTTATAATCATCCTATCTATTTTATTTTACATTTATTGCTCTCATGGGTATGGATTTGTCTCTATGCATTTTTCTTCATCAGTGATTATTATTTAAGGGGACTCTGTATCTGTCATTTTGATAGAAAAAAAACAAAAATGTCGAATTTCAGATTTTTACTTTAAAATGTGCCTTAGTATTCTTAGAACATTCTGTCCAAATTTCCGGAACGATTCGATAATCAATAAAGGAGATATACTTAATTTCCCTAAGTCTTCCCGTTCAACGTTCCTTTAAATGCGAATGTTTAAACTCATTTTTCTCAGTTCGCAATTTTTTATATTTTCATTTTAGTCAAAATTCTTAGGCTTCTACAATAATTAAGCAAATTGTCTGATTTTTTTTTAAAGTATTTTTAGAGCCTGTGTGTGATAACTAAATATCGGATTTTTGATATGTTTGTAACTTTAAAAAATAATTATGAACTTAAAAACATGTTACATTCCCACGTTTCTTCCATATATATTCACAATTTTTTTTTCTATTCATCTAATGGACTCATCAAAAATCTGATATTTAGATTTACAAAAAAAAAAAGTACTTTGAATAAATGCTAAAAATGTCTATTTCCAAATATGAGAAATGAAAGGGAAGAGGGAATTTTAAAATTTTTAATTTTTTTTAAGCATTCAATTTAAAAAAAAAGTTATTGCTGTATTAAAAATGTAACACGTTTTGTGATCTATTATGACAAACATGATGTAAAAATATAATATAGATTACAGTTACAAAATGATCTTTTTTGGTACCGAGTCCCCTTAAAATGTAGATTAAAGAACATGAACAGTACATATACATAATCAATCATACATGACTTTAGTAAAATCGAAAAAGGAACAAAATCTATTGTTTCAAAGATACCTGACCCCTAACGTATTCATTAATAAAATTTAATTTAATGCATGCTCAGACCGATCTATTCCTATCCCCGTAATATTCCCCGTTTATAACCCCCCCCCTTCCTAACTGGGATATGGATCTGCGGTCCTGAACTTTGCCGACCTACCGAATAAGAGAGCGAGCCTGCTCAAACGTGCTCTCTGTTTGGAAACTGAGGAAACCTTTATTCCTGACAAATCACTATCACTTTCCAGGACCCGCAGCATACTGTCCGAATATCCCAAGTTGCGGTGAACACGTCCAACCGCAACTTCGCGATCCTCAACACCCACTTTTTGCCCATCTGATTGCTGTGTACACATCTCCTCAAGAGGACGATATGGTACACAGGCTTCTATACCTACGCCTGAAATTCCCCTTCCCCCCTGCGGTGAAGAATAATCACCGCCACCTACTTCTAACCCCATCTGCAAAGCCCTAGCCTGGGCAGTTGCCCTATGTTTCCTCGACAAAGCATCATTAGCTGTCTTTAAAGACAGGAGCATGCGCATACGGAGAAAAACAAAATCATTTACCTTTATGTTTTCCGCTTCTCTGTCATACTTACATGCGACGGGAACACGGCGAGATCCGCCAAACAAGCCGGAACTGAAAATAAATAAATAAATAAAAATGGGAGATTTAGATGAACACATAATATTTACATTTTGGTTTTGATAGTTTTACAATATTTGATAATTTTATAATATATAATAGTTTTATAATATTTATCTATGTAAGAGATATATATAATGCAAATGGGAATTCCTTTCCACCCGTTTGTAATTTGAGTTCTGTTGAATGGATTACGATTGGACTTGCATTGTTCATTAAATAATATTTCAGGGAAGGTTTTAGTATATGGCATAACTTTCTACGTTTCTTAGTTATAAAATTATCAGGGAAATTCGCATAATTAGAGGAATCCGATTATGAAAGATTAGCCTTTTTAAAAAGTTCTGCGATTTCGACGAGACTTGCGCTGTTAGTTAAATAAGCTTTCCAGACTGGTTTTAGTATATTAAATATCCTTCTACGTTGTTTAATTACCGAGCTATGGATGAAATTTTAATAATTAGATTAAAAATTGATTATGAAACAGAATTCCATTTCGGACGGGTATAACTCCACATTCTGCTTAACGGATTTTTATAGGCCTTACACAGTCAGTTAGGTAGTTTTTAAGGAACAACACATCTTTCTACGTTGCTCATTTACAGAGTTACGGAAGAAAGCATTTAAAATGTAAAGGAAATTTCATTTCGAAGCTTATATCTCACTTTATGCTAAACATATTTTTATGAGGTTTACATTGTTAGTTAAGAAATTGTAGGGGAGGGAGGTTTTAATGTATAACACTTCATTCAACATTGATTAGTTATAAAGCTATGGGAGAAATATTTTATAATTTGATCAACCCGAATATGAGATATTATCTTTTTAAAAATTCCTACTAGATGGATTTTGATGGGAGATACACTGTTAGATGAATAAATACATGACATGGTATTTTATATTTCATTAAAACAAGTTGTTTGATTCAGTTACTTATAAATTAATGAAAATTGTATCAGAAAATAAACTCGAGGATTTCAGTGCGAAAGAATCGCACTGTATATTTTGTATATTTTACACTTGTATATTTTTAAAAAACCAGCAGCCTTCTGCAAAGTCAATTGAAATAGGCAATTTACTCTGATAAAACTCAATTGCTTTCGCTATTTTCCCACCGTAATAACTTAACAACCGTATAATATATAATAACCTTAATAACCGTAAAAAAGTTTCTCTACAGGAAATAAGTCACTTAAATCACAATAGACAACACAGTGATAAAGTTAAAAATTGTCACTTCGCCTTTTGCGTGAGTTAGAGAAATTACGTTAAAGAAAAAAAATAAACACAATTTCAAAGGATTGTTTACATTTGTGTTTTTGTGGCAAACTTAACCGTTTCCACATCAAAGTCCTAAACATGTCGGTAAAATCAGACCCGAACCAAAATTCTATTTAATTTCTACCCAAATCTAGTGTATTTCAACATGAAATCGAAATAACTTCCCGTTTTGGTACTTTTTTAGTATAGGGTCCTTGGCGTTTTTTAAAAAGCTTGGCGGGATTGGGGCTTCAGAAAGTGAGATTCGTTGCCAAATAATTAACAGTTTTGAAAGCAATCCTCATGGACTTTTATGCTTGTTTACTGTATACCTATTTATACATATGTAACCAATTTTTTTATATATGTTATACTATTAATTCTTCCTTCGCGATATTTCCTTTTATTATGCTAAATTACCTGCCTATTCACTAATTTCTAACTCTTTAATAATATCTATCATTAATCCTATTGAATTCTCCTTAAATTAATTATTATCTTACTCAAGTAACTTAAATATAAAGTTTTTAGTTTATTCCTAAATTGTACCTTTATTTCTGACCATTTCTATTCTTTAGTGTGAATTCGAATGTTTTAAGAGAGCCATTTCTTTTTTACTTATTTTATTTCGAGAATCTTTCGCGGGCTGGGGTATTTTTTACTTCCTATTTCACCAGCTCCCGAAATGACAGGTTTCTTTACAAAATCTCTCCCATTGGACGTGACGGTAGGATGCACGCATGCCTTTAATGCAATCATTGGCCAGAGCGCGCAACGTCATCATTTTGTGTTGACACGAGATATGAAAAAAAGCGGACGCATAGAACAATTCCACAAAATTTCTTCGATTTTGAACCTGCCAACACCCTGCTGACTGGTAGTTCTTTGACAGTAGTTTTTTATTCTAATTTAGGTCACGATCATAACGATGAATTTATTTACATCTTAAGACCTGAACTTATCCATGGAAATATGAGAATGGTTTTTGATGATGTGCTGTTAACAAAGATATGAAGCGCTAAGCTGACTCATTATTTTGTAATGGAGAAACTCCATCTTTTTCATTCGAATGCCTGTGTAATTTCACCCCACGACCTGCACCAACGCCAACACAATGCATATTGGCTATTTATCGAATCATAATGATTCGATTCACGACTGCTATACTGCAAAAAATCTGCAGGAGTTACCTAACTTCTAGCAATGTATTATTCTTCGATTTAATGCTTCACAGTAAGCACGCCAGAATTTCTACAATTTTACGCACACATATATATTATTATTTTTTATACACACTATACTTCTGTTTGTAAGTAAAAAATCGATAAATGGCTTATTTATATTAAATAAATTGTATAAATATTGAAAAAATCGCATGTGTAATATGAAACAATGAATAGGTTGCCAGAAAATATGTCGTCAAATTTCCTTCTCTCGCCAAGGCTTCTCTATCACTATAACTAAAATGGTTATATATGTATAAATATGTATATATTAAACAAGCATAAAAATCCATGAGGTTTGTTTTCATTAGTTGTTTATTATTTGGCAACAAATCTCACTTTTCAAGCTTGAATTGCGCCAAGTTTCTTTAAAAAACGTCAAAAGCCTTACGCTAGAAAAGTACCCGCTGTTCAAATGTGTCGGAAAAGTCACATCACATACTTAACTGAATCTGACGTTTGATGAAAATCCGTGCATCAGTTCTTGAGATAGAGCTATTGCAAAAATCGCGAAAAATGCAGCATAGCAGCGCCACCTGTTAGGCGATTTACACCAAAAGGTAATCAGCACCCATTAACATTAGGGACTAACTGAATATAAATTTTTATTAAATTCGGTGCATTAGTTCTCCTCGAGATAGAGAGCCCACACAAAATTTGTGTCACATACAGACAGAAAAAAGGACCGACAGAGTCAGAGACTCACAGACGGACATTTTATAAAAACATGTTTTTCGGGATTTCTGATCCCTAAAACCTGTAAATCCGATGAAAACCGGAGATGGAAATTTTTCACGAATCCAATACTTTCTTCTTGTAAAGATAGAAGAAAGTAAAAATATGCTTCTTTTTGTGTAACCCTGTATACGATCGATATACACCAAGTAGTCTGCAAAAACTCCCTTTAATTAAAACAATAAAGAAAATCATGCGTCAAGCATAGATTATGTATCACTTTCCAGCACATTCAGAATAATGTTAGTTATCCCGTCGACCAATTTCGCCAAATTATATAAATCGCCAAACCACCCGCCAAATTATACAAAGTGACATAATTTTTATTTTAAATAACGGAAGAACAAATAAATTAGTATAACAATTATAAAAATACAAATAAAACGTCGAAGTAAAAGTCACTTGATGACGTAAACACGTGTTGTCAAGTGAATGTGACGTTTACGATCAACCATTATTGGCATTTAATCTTACAATTAGGTGACAGTAATTTGGTCGACGGGATAACTAACAAGTACCGAATAATGTTACAAAACAGCACCGTTTAACAAGTTAAAATATTATGTCAATATTATTCAATTTCAATATATTTGAAATAGCGTAATGTCATGAAAATGCACTGCAAACGTGAAATATTAATCCCACATACTTCATATACAATACCAAACATGCTTTGGTGACCTGAAATAACGTTTATCAATTGCATGAAAATTGAAAATCCGAGTATAGTTATGGGAGTTAGAGGGTAGACAAACGGACAGACAAACTGAATGCATAAACACTTTTCAACTTTGTTGGGAAGTGTTAAAAAGTTTACCACAATTTAAAACGCACTTCAGCAATTATTGTTCTTAAATAGTACTGTAACCAAACTATTTTGTCGATACCTTTAAAATGAACGATGAACTATATACACCATACTTTTTATTATGCATCTTGTAATGCAATTCAATGGTATACAGGGTGTTTCATAAAAGACAGGCAAAATTTTAATAGGTGATAGCACACATCCAAACAACAAACTTTCATCAAATAATGCATGGTCGGAAACAAAACGCAAAGGCTCTAGCGCATTTGGAAACTTGGTACATCCAAACGTTAAAACTCCATACCTGTTGCGAGTGATCGGGAGAAGATCGAAACCAATAGCATGCAAATGTGACATGAGGAAGAAGAACACATATGCAAAATTCGCTTCGATTAATACATAAAAGCCGATGATCCGAGTGTGCAAGTGTCAATCGCGGTAGGAACGTATCGGAAGATGTTGTCCTTCACTAATAGGGAAAAGGCTGATATGCATTTTGTCTATACGGAAGTGCAAATGGAAATGGCCCAGAGGCTCGACGGTTGTATGGAGAGTGTTTTCCCAACTTGGTTTTGCCAGTCAATCGTTCTTTATGTATTTTTGCCTGGTATAACAACATCACCTTCGGCATCCTCTTGCATCTTTGCGTTTTAATTCTTTGAATGCATTCTTTCATGAAAATTATTTCTTTGGATGTGTACTATCACCTCTTAAAGTTTTGCCTATCTTTTATAAAACACCCTGTATATTATTTTCAACATGTTTAAAATACCGTAACATTATTAAAATATGCTGCAAATGTTTTTTCTACATAGACCGTCATGTCTGGGATGCTTTTGAGTGTCCTTGTAAACGAACTATCACGCTATACACTAATTTTTAATACCAAACGTCACCTCATAGGCATATATCAATTGCATGGCAATCCGAGCCTATTTACGCGAGCTAGAGCCATGTACTGGCAAATATAATTCATAAAGACTTTTCAACTTTGTTGGAAAGTGCTAAGGGTATACCGATTACGAATGACTGTTAGTTTAACATCCGTAATCGTGATTCCATCGATTTCGTTTTGCAGCGGATTGTCCAATGTTGCTAATTGTGCATTTAAATCACTAGCAAACTGCCAAATCAATCCACATGAAATAGATTTCACTGCATCAAACTCGCAAGCAATTTCTTTAACATTTATAGCATTTAAATTATACATTAACATAACGCAGCATAGGTGACACATGGCTACATGAATAAACCATTTAGGATTATATTAAATGTATGTGCGTATATATGAAAATACAATAAATAAATGATATGTATGTATATGTACAATAAAATATAACACTGGAGCCCGGGTAACCGAAAGGTACCGAAAAAAAAAATGGGAATTTCAAGGAAGCAATTACATCAAAATGTTCAGAAAAGATAGGAGTTTAACATCTAAAAAATATAAAATTTCGGAACTTTAAGAGTCCCGAGACCCCTTAAATAATATCTTATGATGACACAGGTCTTTAATAATTTTAACTTAGAAAAAACGACCACTTGTCCTTCTTTTCTGAGCCGAACTCCAACCTATGCAAATATCAAATCGACCCCTACCTGTAGAACATCGGGTGTAACAACTAAACATCAAGTACCTGCAAGCGGGTAATTTCTCAGATCCCTTCCTTTTTCCAGTTCCACGTTAATAACGCGTCAGGTATCAGGGCGTTACTAGAGGTAGGGCTACTATAACAATCACAGGCGACCAGGAAGAGAACGCTAAGTTACATTTACACTAAATATACCGGGTGTCCCAAAAATGACTGATGGATTTTAAAATTCAATAACTTGGAAACGGTGACAGATACTAAAAAAATTCTTGCAGGAGTATTATGCAAGATGTCAGGAGTTTTTATGCTGCGATTCTATGTTTTAGTTACAAATAGCATCGATAGGTGGCGCTACAAGCAATATCCGCAAAATCCAGGCTCGATTTTTCGACCTCTCTCTTCTTCCATGCGTAAAAAGGAGATGAAAATGTATTGAATGGATCCTGAAGTACCAAAAATCGGGTCTAGATTCAGCACCTATTGCTCTTAGGGACATCTATTGTTTGAAATTCGAACTAAAATCAAGAATCACGGTAAAAAACTCCTGACATCATACATGACCCTCCTGCAAGAATATTTTTAATATCTGTCACATCGTTTGCAAATTATTGAAATTTAAAATCCAAGAGTCATTTTTGGGACACTTGGTACATATAGCATTGCATTTATGTAAACGGGAGAAACATAGCAACCGTTTGACGTCATATAGAAAATATCTGTATGATTCTGTAAACTCTCTTTATAATGAGCAAGTCGAAAAGCAAGAAAAAAGCACGATATAACCGAAGGTATAAAAAATTTTGAGCACAGTAAACTTCAAGAAAACTTTGTATCCAAAACGTTACCTGCATGTTACAATTTCACTTAGGAAAATTATTGTAGTAACACTTTTCTAATCAAAATATAAATAGAATTATTTAAAAATAAGTTTAAGATATTTTTTTCTTTCTGAATACACAAAAAGGGAGCTACATGTGAGGGGCTCACTACCATTAGTATAGACCAAGTCCATAGAAAAAAGATCTAGTCCATTTAGAAAGGGAATAAGATCTGTTTTATTCACTCCCACGGTGAACCAAGTCTAAAAACAGATGCCCTATATGAGAAAGTATGTGAAAACTGATTTGGTTCAGTGTGGCAGTAGATAAAATAGATTTTATGCGCCTTCTAAATGGACTATCTCAAATTTTTTTAAAAATGGACTTGGACTACTATGGTTGTGAGCCCCTCCTATACGAATAAGGGATTTAACTAGGCACGAAATAACTGGTATTTAGAGATATACATCAATCAAACAAGCTGCAATTCATCGCAAATGCTACAAAAAATGGAACAGAAAAATTTCAACAAACTCATTCGTATCATCATACTTTGATTTTAAAATAATGTGGACAAAAAGGCAGTATTCTTGTCCATTTCGCAGAATACGTATAAAACAGTATCAATATAATAGGATTACGAGCACGGAATGGCACTGTAAAACCCCTAATATAATATCAGGGGATTCAGGGGATTTTAGGTTCTTTAGCACCAGAAATTTTTTAAAGTACTGGTCGCTCTATCAGAAGATAGAATTTTTTTTTAATTATATAAGGCAACTATTACTTCAAGAAATTTCTGGTACAACGTCCTTCAAGCGTACGAACCCTGAATATACAAAATAAAAGTTCTGACAGAGGACACTCCGAATTAGGACACCACACTCTGATTAATATACTTCGGGACCCTTTGTGGAGCTTCTTTTCCCAATCCCGACTAAGCTAAATCATTTCTTCTAGATACAACCCGTTAAGTTGACTTTAATAAAGTAAGTCTTGCATGTAACATAAAATGCAGTTAAATAATGAATAGAAAAAGTAAAGAATGAAATTGTAAAATAAAGAACAATAACTATTTTATTGAAATAAGTGAAAAACATGTATTTTATATGTATTTTAACACGTTGAGTGCCACGGTGACTGACACTGAAGCTGAAAATTTTACAATGTTTAAGTCATTTTTAAGAAAGTATAATACTGTAATAAATAATAGGTAAGTAAATTTTAAATACATTTTCAGTAATTACTTAAAACAATATATATATGTTTAGTTTTATATCATATTTTAGATCGTCAGTCATCGGTGAATGACGCGTTCTAAGCGGAAAGTTCAGGGTCGGTCACCGGTGACTGACGTTGCGCTTAACGTGTTAAATGTATGTTATATATGTATGTTACATATGCATTTTAAATGAAACGAGTGAACAGTTTGTATTTAAATCGTTATGAATGCGATGCAAATGATGGCGTATGGAATACTATTTGGCAATTCATGACCTGCGCCCGGCTAGCATAAATGTACATTTTTGTATAGTAAACTTTATGGTACAGATGTCATATTCGCCCCATATTGGCGCGATTTTTTTCGGTTGCCAATTTGGCGAAAACATCAACAGCATAAACAACATAATCCGGGTTACCACATCAAGAAAAATAACCACACTTTGGCGCAAGTTAAGTACCTGTTGCCTATATGATATTGGCGACAGAAAAAAATCGCACCAATATGGGGCGAATATGACATCTGTTCCAACTTTACGTACACATCGGTTATAATTAAAATTCGCCTATTCAAAAGTACTAGGACTCCAATCTAAGAAAGCAGCCAAAGAGAGATTTTGTCAAAATATTTATACTTAAAAGATAACGGTTTTTAAAAAAATGAAACAGTGTCTACGTTTGCCAAATGCGTTTAAAATGTTAAATAGTGAAATATCGAGTGTTGTGCTCCAAATTTCACGTCAAAATGCATCGGCAGTATAGATATAGCGTCCGAACAAGCTAACATTGGATATCCACTCAGTTACATAAAATACTTCAATAAAACTTGCGTACGGAAAAATTAGTGATCAGTGTAACAGGATTTTATATTTTTTTATTATCCATTCCAGTAAAAAAATGAGGATTAAGGAAATCAAATTTTAGATTCTGTGATGCAAACTTTCGAAATATGTTACCTTATAACAGATTTATTATGTTTTTATATGACAGAATGGTAATAGGTGCAAATATTTCACAAACACTGATGTCTGACGCATTTTAAATACATAACAAAAAAAGTTTCATTTATTTTAAGATTTCTAAAATGAAAACTTTCATCTTTTAGTGAATCTTAGAGGAAGTTTAACTAAATTTTATTCCAGTTTTGTTGCGAAAAGTAACTTTACTATTTAAATATCAATTATATTAGCATTCATTTTTGTAACTTGATAGGATGAAAAATGCGTTTAAGATTTATTTTGACGGGAAAAGCTGTTAGCAAGAAATGTATTTACTGCAATAGATAAATATGTTTACTAAAAATGTCATTTAATATGTAAACATTTCTTAGAAATTAAATTTTCTCGTGGATTGATATCATCGCATACAAGTATTCATATTATAACGGCCTCGAGATAAAATATTAAATTACAGTAAAATAAATAAAAATATTCAAATATCTATAGTATATACTTACAAGCACGAAAGGAGTCCCATATTTTTCTCAAATTAATAAAGATTTGTCACTAAATACAATTTAATTTCCCAATTTGTAAAATATGTCAAATATCAGAGCGACCAAAGTCAAATAGCTATTTAAAATGGAGTGTTCTTTTACTAAAAAAAATCAAATATTGCTTTCAACAATGGGTCTCGTGCGCTGATGTTTTACAACAATGGGACTCGTACGCTATTTTTAACATTCAATTCTCATATTTTGATCTTCATTTTTGTACGGCAAAATATTTTCAGTATAGCGTTGCCACTCATTTTCTAATTTTTAAATAATTTTCTTGCAGAAATGAGAAATCTTGCGACTGGTTATATATTTAAAATACAAGCCGGGTTTTTTCTCGTCAGTTGCTCTGTGGTTTCTACTGACCGTATTTAATAATTATTTTCTTAAGTGAACACTTTTAATTTATAGATGAGCCAACACTAAATATATTTTTTAAATATTTCAATTTTTACATTTATTTTTCGTTTTTAAAAAATTAATAACATTTCATCAAAATTGCATTAATCGGGCCATTTTCTTTGTTTGTGAGGAAAAGGAAATAATGTGGGTTGATACTTATTATATTTTTATTGACGTCATTTTCTCAATTCAATTGTTATTCAATTCCTACTATTAGTTCACACTCTCCCTATATTTATTTATTTATATATTTATATATCTTGTTCAAATTTTCAATCGTTAATAAAATACTCATTATTCATCCTATCAAGTTGAAATAAATTTTTTAGAACTTGTACTGGATGACAATTGATGTTAATGCAGTTTTTTCAAATATTAATTAATTAATTGAATTTTAATTAATTAAGTTTAGTTTTGCATGGGAAACAAAATGGCGGCCATTGGTTATTGAAGGTAAATGAAAATATTTTCAATAAGGGGTTACCATAGGGGAGACCCTGTTCTGTCGCCAAATACGGCCAAGTTTGTCGCCAACTTGGCGATATTTCTAATATTTCGCCCAAATTCCTTTAGAATTCCATTGTAAACCTACTTGCTTATAGAAAATCAACAAATTGAGATATTTTAATGCAACAAAAACTAATATTAGCTTAAGGGATTATATTAAATTTTTCTTTGATGACCAAAGTAGGAATTGACTTTAAAAACAAAATTTTTAAATTACTTGTTTTTAATTTGAATAGATGACGATGCTTAAGACCTTCAAAAAGGTCAATGCCATAAAAGTTAAAATGAAGCAATTTTTTTAAAAAAAGCATTCATTTAAAAACTTGAAACTGCAACATTTTCCTTTAATTGCGTCAGAATTACATTCATCTTTAACGACTTTTTATTCCAATAGATGAGATAGCAATGAGAGGTCAAATCTTCAGTGGAAGAAAATGCTTTCACCTGTGGAAATGACGACATTTTTAAAGGACGTTCAAATTATCCCGCCCACATTCTTCGATCGCGGAAAGGAACGAAATACGAAAGTAATATAATGTTTTAAGAAGGAAGGGGTATTTTCACTGGTAAAGCTGAAATATTTTACTACGAATATGTCTAAATGACGGAAATTCAACTTATACTCTGCCGGTACTGAAATTAGGAAGTCAAGAGCTTCAAAACTCTTAATCTCAGAATCGACTGGTCGTAAAACACTTGGAAATGACATCATTTTAACGCAATTGATATGAAATATTTCAGTTTTATGAATGAAAGTGCGCATTGTGGAACGCGCACATTCGTTCATAGTGCAGAGTAAACATGGCGTCATTTTCGCCGCCACCTTTTCTAAGATTAACGGCCTTATAAGTAGCAATTCTGTTTGGCGCCTGATGCGAAAATTTTTGTTTCGTTTTCTAGCGATAACCCGTGCGTCAGTAGTGATAACTGACAGTGCCAACCAAGTGCTATCTGGCTCGGCTCCTGGTGCTCTTCCTACCAGAATCATTCACACAAAATGAAAGTCAGAAGCAAAGTCAGTGAAAATTACATACGCAATCGAAATAAAATATTTTAATATTATGAATGAAAGTTAGCGTATATTTTTCTTTTTGATATAATATTCCAGATGTCCAAGATAGTAGATTATTCGGTACTCACGTATGATTCGGGCCAGATCCTGTTCACCGCGCCAACAATGGCACCGAAAACATTAATTACAGTAACCCTTTTATTTATTTATTTGTTTTATTTTATTTTATTTATTTATTTATTTTTTTTTTTGCTATCATCATTTTAAGTGCATAGTTAATATTGGCCGGGGTCCAGATAGATTTTGCTTTGCTAACGAAACGAAATTGATCAATCAGAAAATTTGCTTCCTTAAAACAAGGAAAAGTTCCCAAAAATTAAGGCTTCTGATTGATCAATCTCGTTTGGCTAACAGCGCAAAACCTATCTAAATCCACGCCATAATGTAGTTGCCATATTAAAGACAGTGACAGAGGTACTATTTATATACGTATAACTACATAATATGATATAGCATAGTTATAGATATAATATGTTATATTCATTTATACAATGTACTTATATTACATATCCTGATGGGCATAAGAAACCGCTGGAAATTAAATTATCATCGTTAATATCGTTTAATTTCAAAAGACCTCAATTCAGTGTTACGTATTTAATAACTGCGTACTAAATTACTGTTTTGTATTATCTTAATTTGCTTTTATATATATCATTTTTAAGGATTTTGTGTATTTATTAAATAGTACACATAAAATTATCACTTTGAACTCTATTGGAAATTGGTAAAGATAAACAAAATTGACAACGAATTTTTGAGATTGATTCACCTGGCCTCGACAATACACAAGTACCGATTATTCCTAGTTATTAAAGGCAGAAAAGTTACGAGCTATTTTTTTTTTAATTCCACGATCAGGGTTGCCGGATTTGGCCTTTTTTAAATTCTGAAATTTTACATTCACACCAGAAACTCTGTATAGTATTGTTTTCATTATTTAATGACCGACGCTTCGTGATTGATTACCTAAAGTAAAATTTCTGATGTGAATTCGAAGTTTTTAAATTGAAAGTAGAGGCCATACTGGCAATCCAGTCCATGAGTAGCAACATACCGAAAAAAAGAAAAGCAATAACCTATAAAAATTAAATCGTATGACATTTTAAATCAAGAATTCTTTTTGAAAATCTACATATGTATAAAAATATTAATTTTCGCCAAAAAAAGATACACGCAAAACGTTAACTTCTGTGAAAGCTGTTCCTAAGTCGGCTTGCCAAAAAAAAAGGTCGCTATTCGGTGGCATGAGAGGCTTGTATAACGGCTAATACAAAAATTAGAATCAATACAGAAAAACAGACATCAAATCTTGAAACTCATAGAAAAGTAACACAATTTTGGATAGCAAACTCAAAGAAAAGGATGGATAAATGCGAAGATTGAATATGTTTTGCTCCTACTTCACGAATTATTAATTTGAATGAAACAAGTAATATAAAAATTTTGTTTTTAAAGTCAAGGTCATCAAAGAAAAATTTAATATAATCCCTTAAGCTAATATTAGTTTTTGTTGGATTAAAATATCTCAATTTGTTGATTTTCTGTAAGCAAGTAGGTTTACAACGGAAGTCTATGGGAATTTGGCGAAATATTAGAGATATCGCCAAGTTGGTGTCACTTTTGGCGACTCATTTTGGTCGTTAAATTTGGCGATATATCGCAAGTTGGCGACAAACTGGGCGGTATTTGATGGTCCCCGCTATGGTAACCCCCCCCCCCCTTATAGATATGAAGATGCATTAAATGCTTCAATAACCAATGGCCGCCATTTTGTCTCCCATGTAAAACTAAAATTAATTAATTAAAATTTAATGAATGAATTAATATTTGAAAAAACTGTATTAACATCAATTATCATCCAGTATAAGTTTAATAAAATTTATTTCAACTTGATAGGATGAATAAGTATTTTATTAACGGTTGAAAACTTGAACAAGATACATAAATAAATAAATAAATAAATATAGGGAGAGTGTGAACTAATAGTAGGAATTGAATAATAGAACAGAAAATATGTGATGAAATGCAAAGAAAACTTTCCAAATCCCGGTCGAAACCAACAAGAGAAAAACTGAACCTAGCGAATAATGCGATATACGATCACAACTACAGTGGGTGATCGGGTAACGAGCTTAGTCCGTTCCAAAACAGTGTTCGCTAACCGAATTGTTCGTTAACCGATCATAAGATTTTGTATCGATTTGTATGGGAATCCAATTAACTCGTTCTTAAAAGCTAAATAATGTATAATACAAATCTGCGCTTTATAATAGGGTCTTTATTTAATATAAACAGATCGTATTTTGGTAGATTTGTCTGTGTCGCGGCGTATTAAAATAAATAAATGACATGCCCTTTGTAAAAACTTTTAGGAATACATTCATTGACCGGCATTAAATCATATCAATTTGTCACTTTTACCTTTCAAAAACACATTAGTTCTATAAAAGGTCGTGTTTACAGCAGGGCTCAAGTGGAGCATAGAGCATGTTAATAATTTGTGAACTAAATTTCAGTTTAAATTATCAATTTGCAATTAAAATTATTTCTTTAAAAAAGGACGCAAAATATAAAAAAAAAGGTTTCTAATCTGTTCATTTTAATTTGGAGGCCCTAAAATGTAGCGCCCGAACCCCCGGTAGCCCATGAATTAATTAAGCCATACATATACAACTGTTAAAATGTTCTCTAAGTCGACAATAGATACAATTAAACACAGCTCCACTGTAAAAAAAAAAAAAAAAAAAAAAAAAAAAAAAAAAAAAAAAAAAAAAACCCTGTAGAATTACCAACAGTTTGTGCTGTTAATTTTACGCAACTACTGTTATTTTTCATGTTTATATAGTCAAGAAACCAAAAAGAAAGCTACAGCACATTCGACTGTGATCGAGTTTGAGCGCGAGATGAACAGTACTTTGTGCTGTAAAAATGTTTTTTTTTTTTACAGTGTCGGCAAACCTGAAATTCAAGCATTGCGCCTTCTTGGCTTTGTTCTATGAGGTGTTCGTTATCCGAACATAAAAATCTCTCAGGAAAGTGTTCGTTAACAGGTCTGTTCGTAAACCGAACAGTTCGTTAACCGATCACCTACTGTACTTTGTAATGTTGCAGAAAAGGAAACATTTACGGAAGAATTTGGAGGGAAAAAATAATTTAAAGCAGAGAATGGAACTGGACCGGATTAATATATTCTTTAACAGTTTTTAAATGCTAAAATCTAAAATGCAAGCCTTAGAGTCCCTTGATAGATCCAACTGTTCAAAGAATGGAATTCTACAAATGAAGAAAATGATAATTTAAAAAATAATAATTGAAGTAAAAATGTTTACTAAAAATTTACGTATAAATATTATATCTCAAATTTCGTAATCGGAAGTATGCTAATTTTGATTATAAATTGATATAGGTTATAAATTCGACGTCAATTTCGAAAAGTTTTTCAAGAGAAAATTCAAATATATTTCCAAATTGCTATCAATGTATCTTTTTAACTTTTTACATTTATTTGTTCTAATCACTGAAATAGATATGCAGTTTTTTAATTTGCATGTTAATGTTCGAAATTACATATATGTTATGATTCAAAATCAAAATTTAAGTCTTCCGAATCTTAACCTAGTCAAATTTTTAATTAAATGAATAAGTATTTTGTCTATTATTAATCGTATTACTGTGTTATGACTCAATGATATTCCATTTCTTTATGTCAATAAATTTCAACTCGCGGTTGATCTTCTGTGACCAGTTCAACTGCCAAGGGTTTGAATCAAACATGAGTGGTGCTGGCAGCAGTGCTATAGATAATGTTATTGGTGGTGTTTAATATGGCCAATTATCTATGCGAGGAATATAATCCGCGGGAATTGCCCTCCGTGTGGGCTTTCTAAGGGAATCTAACAAGAATTTGCGCATAGTTACACAAGTTCCAAAAAACCACGGAAACCTCCGAATGGTTTTGCCTAACAGCGCGATATGTGTTCGAACCCAGCACTTTCCGTCTGCCAGTTTTCAGAGCAAAATCTTTCACCTTTGGTGGAGATGCCGTGCTAAACATAGAGCGAACACAGCTGCAAAGCAAAATCGGAGATACCCCGATTAGTGAGTATTGTCAACGTAATCTCGGTAACATCCGTAATCTTGGCAACATTTATATATTATGATAATATGTTTTAATTCTCGTTTAAAAAAATTACTTATATTCGCGAAGTTTTATTTTTTAATTTACGGCACACCAGTGCAGTCGAATAACCTCCTCAACAGCTTTTCAGTGTACCTGATATATATATATATATATATATATATATGTCAGTGACAGCAGAAAGTAACATTCTTATTAAATTTTTAAATTTCAAAAATTACTTTAGAAGCAGCATGCCAAAATATCGCTTTAGCTTTTTGATCTCTATACAGAGTGTTCGGATACTACCGTACAAATTGCTCGTTTGGAGTACATCAAAAATGTACATACCTCTAAAACGTGTAGTTTTCAAGAAAAACGCGAAGGGGGAAAATGTGACTTCACATACGAAGCACTGTAAATTAGCTTCTTTGAATCTCCTGAAATTGCAAAGCGTATAAGAAACAAAGATTAAGATTTTTTTAAAAAAATGTGCCCCAAAAGCTTGTGAAGAGATAACAATTTAAAAAGAATGAAATTTAGGTGAGGGTTTAATGCGCAAAATGCAAATGAACAACAGCGTTCGGTTCGCTTTAAAAGGTGGCAGCTTGAAAGTGTCGGCAATCTTCACATAGTAATAATACGTTCCCTTCGTGAGTATTACGATATGTGCTTTAGCTTCGGTTAGTGTAAAGAATTACAAACTGTTGTGTGACTCATACTTTTACTTTTCCACTTTTCTCGAAAAACATGGGACGTCGAGGTATGGTTCTTTGGCCAACTTTTACGTATTCAGAGCAAGGATTCTTGTTCTGTACAATTTGGGCTCTAGTATACGAACACTCTGTATTTATTGAAAAAAATAGAACGAAAAATTATGCGTCCAGCATAGATTATGAAGCACGTTCCAATACATTCCAAATACTGTAAAAAAACTTTACAGTTTGTTAAGGCTGTTCTCAACTGCTCTGCTCAACAAGCGTAAAACATTTTGACACATTTACAAAATCCTTTTTAAACGGAAAGATATAAAATTGGAAGGCCTGACTATGGCAGCAATGCGGAATCAAACTGTGTTTTCCATTTTTTGATCAATCAGTTATCTATTGAGTTATAAGCGATTTTGATCACGTGACGAAAACGGTTTTCTCCCTTCGCTGACTGGTTATTCTTCTTTCTTCGGGAACTTCGGTTCAAAACGTCAACTTTGACAGTATTTTCTGAAAGATCTATCGCGTTTGCAAAAAAAAAAAAAAAAAAAAAAAAAACGGAAAAAACATTTCGATTATATAGTTTCTGACCAGCAACACCTGCTAGTTTCATGCATTTCCGAAGAAAATTAAATTAAAACTTATGTCATAAAGTTGCCCTTTTGGATTTGAGAACAGCCTCTAAATAAACAAAGGATGACCGTCCTGGAAACCCAGCTTCCGCTTTAGAGTATAAGTGTAAACCTGGGGGGAAGACGTCTAAATAAACAATTTGAAAAACGCATAATGCCTTTAAAAACTCAATTCCATAAATGGTCGTAAAAGTTTCCGAATTATTTTGTGCAGCCCTGTATACTACATAGTATGCTAAATGCTAGTTCAGTAAAACGCATAGCACAGTTTAAAATTCCCATTCAGGAATTTCCGTCAATAAACAAAAATGTACTTGAGAACTTTTCTGCAGCCCTGTATAGGATCTGTAGAATTTATACACTCTATGTAATATGCAATTT
The DNA here is from genome assembly GCA_963932465.1 of Maratus speciosus. Classification (NCBI taxonomy): domain Eukaryota; kingdom Metazoa; phylum Arthropoda; class Arachnida; order Araneae; family Salticidae; genus Maratus; species Maratus speciosus. The sequence goes on from OZ010792.1 coordinate 584,443,313, forward strand.
AAAAAAAGTGAAATTTAAAATCGCATACCCCAACTCTGAAAACGCGCTTCCAACAATTATTGTTCATAGCCAGTTTAAAATAGTGTAATATCATTAAAATACACTGCAAACGCTTTTTTCGTCATAGATCGTAATGTAACGAAATTCTTTTGAGAGTTCCTGCAAACGAATTATTAATGCTACACACTTTGTTTTCAATACCGAACATGCCATAGTAAACCCGAAGAGCGTATACCAATTTCATGGCAATCTGACTCAATTTACACGAGCTAGAGCACAGACAGACAGGCAAACTGAATTCATAAACACTTTCTAATCATGTTGAAAAGAGTTAAAAAAGGATCCAGTCCCTATCTGCCATAAACTCTAGTATGAAAGATTTCATACACTGAGAGGGAAGACATGTAGAAAGGCCATGCAGTGAAATCACAATTTGGAATAAAAATCTAAATATTCTGGGGAAAAAAAATATTCTGAATTATTTTTAAAAGGTTCGCCAACATTTCGATTACTATATGTTTACATTTTAATCAATATTTTAAACGATATCTGCATATTTTATAAAAGGGACGCAGACAGAAATACCAGAAAAGGAAGATCTATTTGCCTGTATTTTAAATGTTGTGTACAGTACGAAAGTATAGAACGAATTGGAAGCGAACTTCTCATTCAGTACAACATTCGATGTTTGAGAACATTTAAATTTTTTTTCGCCAAAACATGCCCTCTAAAATAAACAAATTTGGCTTCGACCTGGATGATGGAAGATTCTACGCAATTTTAATAGTATACTTTAACACAAACACAAGTAACATAAAAGAAGTTTTACACTGATTATTTTGTTAAATTTGCTTTAAAAACATTTTTAGCAAAAGATAAAGGCGGATGGTCATTGTAAGTAGCCGACTTTTCTTTTTTATATACCTTACCACTTGTAACAAAATATATTCAGTTGTATATTAGTTGGTTCCTATTTTAAATCAAATTGTTACAGATATTGATCCATCTTGTCACTAACATAAACCGACTGTGCGAGATTTAATCAACATTAGACATTTTTTGGTAGTCTACCTGGTGGAATAACACCCTATCTCTTTTTAAGTCCTTCGATTTGCTTAGCGAATTTAATAACAAAATATTTAAGAAATAAATTAGCCAATGCAAGATAAGAAGAAGCATTGTTCATCTGAATTTTAATTTGGCTAATTTATTTATCCTAGCTTTATTTAATCAACCCATTAGTTTTAGAATATCTGTAATGGAGATATGTTTTAAGAGAAAAAGCTAATAAAGAAATATACTAGTGCAGCAGATAACTAAGAAAAATGTTTCATACGTTTACATTACATGCATGACAAATAAGTATATCTGAAATAACTGCTTTGCTGTTACGTAGATTTTTTTGAATATCATTTTGCATATTCATAAGAAATTGATTCGGAGATATAACTTCCGCATCTAAAATTTCAATGAATTGCAAAATGCTGAACTTAAATTTAAACAGGCACCGATTTCATGCAACTTTAAAAATTCATTAGAATTGCATGCATTGAAGATATATATTCACACAATTTAAACTTTGGTACAATTTAGCATTTTGCGATGGATTGAATATTTTAGATGTACAAGTTATATATCTTTGAATAAATGTCTTATTAATATGCAAAATACTACTGAAAGAAATGTACGTTGTAGTATGCTAGCAGTAAAGCAGATAATAACGGTCAATTCGATTTTTTGCATTTAACGCTAAATTGATTTTATCTCAGTTCATATTCGTTTAGATATTATAAAATATGCAGAAATCGTGTAAAATAGTGATAAAAATGTAAACAAATGCTACTGAGAGTGATTTTATTTTGCTCGCAATCATTTCATGCACGTAACGGTCGCGAGTTGAAATGAAAATGTTATCATAATGTGTTAAATACATTTAAATATAAGAAAAATTACTTACAACCAAGAGAAACAGCCCATATTTTATGAGTTTTCAGATCCCAATACAATTATTTAGCTTTAATATGAATAAAAATTCACTTTACAATAGCACAAGTTGATTAGCACAGCTAAATCGAAAGTGCAAATATTTGAAATCTCAAGTTATAACTTTCAAATGATGTAATATTTAAATATTTACACAGACCAAGGAGATTAGGGTCGCAAGCTTTTAATTGTTTAGATTTTCATCGTTGGAATTTTCTGACGTCAGTTTCACACCATAGCTGCAATTTGCGTTTAGTTTATGTAGAAAATGTGTATTAAAAGTATAACTCTATTCTGATTATATACAAAAAATAAATAAATAAATAAATAAAAACAAATGAAACGGTGTTCTATTTGGCAGAAAATGCGCATTTTAACTCAAAACTGAAATATTTTACCGCGATTATATATAAATTGCGACATTTGTTTATGATTGGAAAATCTCATAACATCTATATATAACAAGAAAGAAAAAAAAATCATGCGTCATGCATAGATTATGAAACACTTTCCAACAAATTCAGAATAATGATACAAAACTGCACCGTTTAATAAGTTAAAATGTTATGTCTAATTCAACCCTATGGAAACGCATAGCACATTTGAAAGCCCAATCTCAGCTGTTACCATCTACAATCAAGAAATTATCCGAATTCTTTGATCAGCCCTGTATATATTGTATTGTCCTATTGTATAGTAAAAATCTTGTAGTACAATTCAGTGATTTATATCAATTTCAATGCATTTGAAATAGCGTAATACCATTAAATACACTGCAAATGATTTTTCCCCATTGACTATAATGTAACGGAATTCTTTTGAGTGTCCCTGTAAATGAATTATTAATCCCACATACTTCATATACAGTACGAAACATACCTTGGTGACCCTAAATAATGTTTATCAATTGCATGAAAATCCGAGTATACTGACGGGAATTAGAGCGTGGACAGTCGGACAGACAAAACGATTTTATAAACACTTTTCAACTTTGCTGGAAAGTTTTAAAAAAAGACGTCATTTTCACTGGCTTATCATTCAGGGAAAAAAAGCTGCATTGATGGATCTAAAGCCTAGGGTAGCAGTGAAATAAAAAGGACTGAAAACTGCGTCAGTTAGACACTATCTTAGTATGTTTCAGTTTTACGACCGAAACTGTGCATATTCTATATCTCTAAGTCCTTTTCATCAGCCGAAGATTTTAGGACAAATTTTGATTACAGCCCAAAGTATCATGTCTTTTTTGTATGCGAAAATATTTCTAAATGACGTCATTTTCATCGATGTAAAATAAAATATAGTACTTTTAAATTATAGGGGCCTTGGCGTTTTTTTTAAAAAGCTTGGCGCAATTCGGAATGTTTTTATATACAATTTATTTTTGTCTGTATATAAAAATAGATAAATGGCTTCTTTATAATTAATAAGCTTGACATTTACACCGTGGAAAAGTTACAATAATAACGTGAAAAAAATGGCTTCTTTATATTAAAAAAATTCTATTGAAAAAATCTGGCTGTTAAGGATCAGACCTTTTAGTGGATCATTTATAATAAAATTTGTCAAAGATTGATAGAACAATATCCAGTATCTTTCCAAAACCAAACCTGAAAAATCGGTTAATTAACATGTAAGTCTTATCAAAATCCGCCCTGTAGAACTTTTTAAAATGGCGAATCTTTAAAACCGGATTCATCTGATTATGGAACTTTCCTTTATAGCTCTATAACTAAGCAATATAGCAGGATATATTATACTTATATTAGAAGCTTCCCTGAAAAATATCTAATTAACAGTGCAAGTCCCATCAAAATCTATTCAGCTGAATTCAAGTTATTGACAGCCGGAAGGAAATTTCAATTTATATTTATATATTAGATTTAATATTTTATTATTATTATTATTATATTAGTAGTATTATTATGGTAACGGAAAAGGGGTATTTTAATGTGGGAAAACGCTGATACTTTATAAAACTAGAAACGTCATAGCTTAGAAAATTTTTCTCGAAAGATTACTTTTTTTGAAGAGGAGGAGGAGGAGAGGTGTTTGTTGAATGATTTTGTATATAATCTGTAAAAATTGATGGCCACAATATAATTTAATTTAATTTTTACAAAATAACTATTTTTATGTAAATGACTTTCACTACGTTAGAGAACAACGTTTAAATATCGTTATATACCAATGTGCAAAGATACAATCGTATTGGTTTAGTAATATAGCCATACTACAGGAACAATTTTACATTATTAGGATTTAAATGCGATTCACTGAAAAAATTTCATTAGAAAAACTTTGCCTAGACTTCTTTCTTTTTTTTTTCTAATCAGGCACTCTGTATTTTACTTAAATTATTAAGACAAATGTGAAACTTAATGTTTGATTTCCGTTGACACAGAGAAAAATAGACTTGTAAATATATTAGCCTCCCTCTCAACTGGAACTCCGCTTTAACCAGCCGACTTTTTTCCAAACATTAGGCAAAATTCACGGATGACGGTCTCGGGAACTTAGCTTACGCTTTCGAGTTGAAGTGGGGAAGGAGGCAAAATTCAGAAAGAAGAACGTCGGTTTTAAGTGGATATGCATTGACCAGTGTTGAATTCAGGGTGTGGCCCGGGGGAAGGGGGGTTCATCGCCCTCAGGAACAATGAGATGTCCTCCCGAAAGATTTGGGGTTTTGTGTTTTAATGGTCAAAAGTGCAATCTCTCCTCCCCCTCCCGGAATTCTATAACGTCTGATCTATTTGTAAACTGTTTTGTACAAACACTTAAAAAGCTTGAGGGATGCGAACAGATCACCGTAGAGAAGATCTATAAGAGTTGTTTCAGTCTAATAAAAATCTCAAGCATGAAACATTATTTGATGAGGATATAATTAGGGCTATAACTGATGCTGTTCAGTAGAAAGACGATCCTGATGATGATCTAGTTGAAGTTGACACTGCTAAAATTCCTCATACTCAAGGGGTAAAAGTATTAGAGATGGCGCTACGCTATGTTAAGCAGCGGCTAACAACTCCCTCAGTTAAACTTATGATGTTAAATAGATGAAGAGATTATCCTGCAAAATGTCGGGCATGTTGCCTTCAATAGAAGAAGGTCGTTGATTTCCTCATGTTTGATTAACTTAAATATACATAATGTAGAACAATTTCAACTTATAAAAGTGTGTGACACGATTTTCAACAATATAATTTGTGTTAAGTATTTTTCATTATTTATTATCAGTGATAAATTTTCTTCCAATTCAGTTAATTATAACTAGTATTCATTTCACAAAATATAGAAAATATGTAGCTTTTTAAAACTACACAAACTGAAAAACTACATGCATCGTACGGGTTTAATTAATTAAATTAGGCAGATACTTATTTAATTTTTCTTTTTTTTTTACCTCTCCGCTTTAACCGGTTTTTCTCTTAATCGTCTAATCCTCGGTCCCGTTTAGGCCGGTTAAGCGGGAGGCTACTGTAGTTTGTTGGAGAAAATTTTTAGAATTGTTTCCGAATCGCATTCAGAATTTTCAAATGTTCTTTATTATCTATATCCTCAATCACATTTCTGAGCATTACTAATATCGCGCGATCATTGCGGAAAGAAATGACTATTTTTCTCCGAAAAGTTCTTTCGTTGTTTGAAATATATGAAAATTAATATCCTACCTCTTAGTGGTACTATGATGTACAAATAGATGGCAGCACCAAATATGGTATCAGTATCAGGAGTTGATTAAAACGTATGGAAGTTAAAGTATAGATGGCAGCACTGCAAAAGAATATACTACGGAAATATTACATAGATTGCACAAACGTTTCAGGACAGAATTTTGTTTGTTAATTTTTTTTGCAACATTTTGGGCTTGTTTTTTTCTTGAACTATATATTTATACATATATTTTCGTCCGAATAAAAAAATTAGTAATTTTAACACATTTGGAAAATTGATATATATATCTTCTGAAAGAATAATGATGCTTTTTGTATATTTTTGTCATTTTTGAGCACAGAGAAGAATAAATATTAACAGGTTTGGGCTGGCTTGGCGGCCCTATCGCCCCAGGGCCGATGCGCCCTCGTCCAGAGAAAACTTCGCGCCCCAAAGTGCCTAAGCCGCTCCAATATTTTTTCCCTTGTTGTACACGTACATTCTGACTAGTCTACTGAATTTTGAGAATTCGTTTCGAAAGATTCGTTTCATTGAATTATTATTGAATTATTTCCTGGAAGAGACGGCAAGGTGAGGTCCTGTAAAGTCAAAACTGAGAAATGTGTTCTCAAAAGACCCATCCAATTGATTTATCCTCTTGAACTTGGAATTGATTATGACTCTAAAAATTAATTCATATAATAATCTTTTTTTCTTCTTATTTTAGTTTGAATTTGATTGTAAAGTGTTTAAATGCTGAAGTATGTATAACATTTCATATTTTATATTTGTATTTGTATTAATTTCATATATTTTAATTATTTGTGATGAACACCCATATGTTCATGGGTGGGTAGTGTTATGAAATGGCTTCTGCCTTTCGCTGGGGAACGGAGGTCACGTGGCTCAGTACATGTTGCGAAAGAGCGCGCGCAGCTTGATGCTAGAATTATTTTTAATTAAGTAAAGAAAACTTGAAATGCTTGGTCGGGAAAAAATGTTTCTCGGAATTATAAATATTTATATGAATAAGTGTGATTTAATGTAGAGAAGTGATACTTGAATATAATTTTTCGAAATGATCAGAATATATTTATGCTTGGCCGAAATGCATGTTATAGCATTTTTGGAATTTATAGTCTTATTTTTAATGTTAAATGTTCTTATGTGTCGTCGTCGTGCTGTGCTGTAACAAATAAAAAATGAAAAGACCATCAAGATTAATTATTTTAAAGGAATCACCTATAATTACAACGAAATATGTTTTCTCGAAATAATTTTATTACTTCGAATGATGTTTCAAGATAGTTTTGAAATGAATAAGTTTCAGATGAATTCTCATTTACAGGGCGTAAAGCTTCCAGAGTCAACTCACTGAATACCAATCCCGTAATATGAGTTTTACAGTATCTTTTTCCCGACGTAATATAGATTCCAGTTTCTATAAAGTCTTGAGTTTGAGCTGCTTTTGGTACAGTCACGAGGAAGTTTTTACACTTACATATTATACAATATGTGTTAGAGTTGTGGCAACGAGGTAGTGATCAATTTATATTAGGTTGCTTATTTATGGTGTCGTCGGCAGTAGTCGTTGACGCACAATCTCTTATTGTTACCACAGAAGCAGAAATAGGAGTATTTCGATCCCGAAGCACACGAAATACATATATGATCTGCAATTACAGCACAAATTAGAACCACTCTGTAGATCGCAGTTTTTAGAACTTTTGAGTATCGACGTAACTTTTGCGTTAAAAAGATACGAAAATCACTATTTGTTTTTCGCCACGTTTTATAACAATGACACTGACTTCGAATTATTTATTATTAAATTTTTCAATAAATATTTACAACAACATATTTAGAACACAACATTGACGTCTAAACTACGTAAATACTTTTTCAGAGCAGCAAAACAAATCTGAACACGTTCCTATAGCAGTGCAACTGATACTCGCCTTGAGAAGTCTATGATACTCGCACGAAATATATTTTTCTCTAATAGGTAGAAGCGCACACAGAACCAAAATGAAATAATGCTCATATAAAAGCTTATAAAGAATATTATCATTGCAAGTCAAGATTAGTTTGATTCATCGAACGCTTCTTAAAGGAAAAAATAATTCAAAGATGAAAAATGTGACAAAAATGTAGTAAAAAGCCGAAACACTATAACTTTTATGACTATTTTATTTAGCACGTAAATCTTATATTATAAAAAAATACATATCTTTAAGTATACAAAAACAATGAAAAAATTTCGAAAACCGAAACTTTTTTTTTGTTTCGCGTGTATGATGGGCGAAAAACAGCCCTTATCAACCCACCTCCTTTAAGTTGTTTTGAAGAATTCCAAGTGTAATGATGTTCAATCTTGTTTCAATCCAAGATAATTTTAACCATTTATTTAGTTACTTTTTTAACAAGGTTTTTTCCTCTGAATCTTAATCAACTGAAAGATGTTTTGAAAGTTTTTTTTTAATGAAGTTTACATTGATTGAAATGAAGCTTAATAAAGAACTGTCGTCACCAATATTTTACTTTTCGATATCTCATAAAATCAACACACATTTTTTACCGCAGCCCTCTACCAAGGCACGTTTATCTTTTCTTTGCTAATTGCAGTACAAGACTGTATTGATACAGCCTAACTATTTATGAAAGAGACGGTACACATCAGCAGTACGGTCGGAATACCAACCGTTCAATAGTTATGGTTGAAAATGCATAAAAATACGCTATACTAATATACAACTTTTTTCTGGAGGTCTTAATAAGGGGTACTCATTTTCCGTTATGTTATATCGGATGCCAGCATCCGAGTTTCTATGAAAAGACAAAACACACAACGATGAATAAGGTATCTTACAAAAATTTGTTGAAAAGACTTTTGGCATAGAACTCCCACATTTAGTTCAATAAAATGGATAGTTAACTAAAATTTAACGACAAAAAGTATCAGAAAAAAATATTAAAAATTGCAGCACGAAAAGCTCGCACAACTCCACTGTTGCCAGACACTGGTGCACCACTGGTGCAGTCCGCATTAAACGATGTAAGCCTTTTAATGGTGTAAAATATTTTCCATTGAATTCAGTTTAAAATAGAAATTAAGTCTCACACGTTGCGCTACGAGTAACTATCCTATATTTTGGTAAAAATGTAAGATCATGACAATTTATTTATACAAAAGAACAAACTACTAAGACTAAACAAAATAAGTCAAGAAATTGATTGTACTTATGCTTTACGTTTAGAGTCACTTCTCCCATTTTTTGCTATTGTAGCTAACTCATCTCAATTGAACAATATAAAGCGAGTTAATAGCTGAGAGTAGCCTTTTGGAATTTTGCCGAAAACGAAATCGAATTTTCGGCCGATCTGTAAAAATAAGCAAATGGTGTGAATAGATTAATCGATTTGTATTATATTGATATATAGAAATAACTAGCAAAAACCATGGCTTTGCACGCGTGGTTATTTAAATATACCAACTAGTAGCAGTGTGTGTGTGCATTAGAGAAAATTTAACGTACTGCTACGGATAATTTAAAAATAGTAATTAAGCTAGAATTTGACTCATCTTCATTTTAGGTAGATTTCGTAAGAAATACTACCTATTGCAGTCGTTACCATGGTGCGACTTTTGAAAAATTCCTTCATAACTTTTCATTACATGACCCCAGGAACCCAAAACCACCCCCACCTAAAAAGTTTATATATATATATATATATATATATATATATATATATGTATGTATGTACTAAATTTTGTCCGCACGATAAAAGTCGCAATTATGCACGGAACGTCTTCAAACTCGCCAACAACTTTAAGATAGCTAATTTCTCGGCGGGGATTGAAAATGAGCAAAATCGGTCCAAGGGAATGGGAATGGGAAGGTTTAAAATGTTGAATACCGTCTTAACATGATTCTGATAAAACCAGCTTTTACACAACAATGGCAAGAAAAAATAAATATTTTTCGTTATAGCTGTTGCCAACAATTAAAAAAAAGCAATAAAATTCTCACCACAACAATTGGTTTTCTAATGCAGTGTTTTCACGTGAAAAATTAAATTAGATAAACAGTTTGACGAATTGAAAACAAATTGAATATTACGTCATAAGTTTTCTAGAGCAAGATTTCTGCATGAAAATTCAAAATGAAATAAATAGTTTGACGAATTGAAAACAAATTGAATATTATGTCATATGTTTTCTAGAGCAAGATTTCTGCATGAAAATTCAAAATGAAATAAATAGTTTGACGAATTAAAAAAAAAAACAACAAAATATTGCGTCATACTGAAAATATAATGGACCACAGCAGGTGAATATGTAACGTCATTGAGTTTGAAGAAACGTATTAAAACATGATAAAAACCCGAGTATGGAAATATTAACATATTTTAACACTTTGAGGTTCTCTAAATTTGATTTAGCCATTTTTAAACCTATTCCATATACATGCGTGTGTGTATATTAGAATTTTCACAAAATGTTTAGCTCCCTAGAGCTCATTCTTAGCGAAGAAACTGGGTTTATCTTTAATCTTGATTTAAGTTTTGTTGGTGAATTTAGTACTTAACTTCGAAATCTACCTCCGCCTGTAGGCCCGAGCCGGCAGGGATTTTTTATACTGTATTAGGCGAACAGGACACTTAAATTAATAAGATAATCTAAAATGAATTTCAAATAAATCGTCATTTGGAATTTTTTTTGTTTTATTTTGTTTTGTTTTGTGAGTTATTTGGGGAAACCGTTCTAAGCCAATATTTACACCTATAAAGGAACCACCATCCAAGCTTCCATATCCACTGTATCAAAGCAATCTCAATTTTAGAACGCTCTCCCCCCCCCCCCCCCCCCCCCCTGCACCATTTCAATTTAGAATTCTTTTTTTAAACTAGTCTGTGCGAACACTGCACAGGTCGAAATATAATACAGATTGAATTTAAAGTTTGATTAACAATTCTAAATAAATCGAAATTTAGAATGTTTTCAGAATGTTTTTCTCCTTTTAAATTACGATATTTTTTAGAAACTGGATTTAGATCTGAAAAATATCTTCCATTCAAAATTTAAAATTTCTAGCCCCAGAAGTATCGCAGCAGTCACAATTTTAAAACGTTTAATGCTCCTCCACCTTTTTACCCGACTGCCAAGAAGGGTTATGTGTTTCACGCGTATCTGTGTATGTGGATTTCTTTATACCCTCGAACCATCCCAACGGCTGGATGGATTTTTATGAATGAGGTCTCTATCGATTCGTCTTAACGGCCCGATGGTTATAGGCTGGCTTTTGTTTTTATAAATTCAAAACGGCGGCCGTAAAATACAAAATGGCGGTAGAGACGAAAAAAAATTTACGCACCCTGTTTGGTGGCATATGATGGATAGGTCTTTCAAAATGAAAACGATGTTTCATTGACTATTTTACAGTCAGAAGCTCATACAACCTGGAAGTTGTGTATGTAGGATCTCTAGCTTTACTGCAACTCTAACCGTCATAGACATCTATAGACTTCGTCAAAACAGTGTTTATAGACAGGAATAAACAATTAAACACAACTTAAAAGTCATCAATACAAGTAAATAAAAATATAGGTAAGTAATATAAACAAGTAATATAAAAAAATGTATTTTAAGTTAATTCCTACTTAGGTCAATAAGGGAATTTTTTTTCTCCCATTCTTCTTTCCGCTTGAGTGGCGCTTAAAATGCCTTGATCAAGAAGAGGGCTCTCTCGGTCTTAAAATACCTTGTTCAAGAAGAGGGCTCTCTTGATTATTGAAAAATAATTAATTTAATTTAATTAATGAATATATTTGAAAAAAACTGGATTAACATCAAGTGTCATCCACTACAAGTTTAAAAAAATTTATTTGAGCTTGATTGGAGGAATAATAAGTATTTTATTAACGATTGAAAATTTGAACAAGATATATATAGCGAGAGCTAATAGTAGCAATTGAAAAAAAAAATATTTCACTTTGATGAGAAATAATTAATTAGTTCGTTTTTTACGCAGTCGGGTTTTTTGATTTTTTTAATTTAATTGTTTATTATTAGATTTTGAATCTTGTAAAACCTGTGAGTGTAAGCATATTTACGACTTAAAAGTTGGACATGTTAAATTTCACGTTGTTATCTCTAACAGCTCCTTATAAATCGTAATTTAAAACGTTTTTCGCTCATTTCAAAACTTCTGAATTTCAAAATTTTCATAAACACTTTATACATACCGAGCATTTACATCTTAAAAGTAAATCCCTACTAAATTTCAAGTTTCTAACTCTTAACAATTCTAACTAAATCGTAATATGTAATGTTTTTTAAATGTTTTCCTCTTATTTCCCCTTTTAAATTTCGAAGTTTTTGAGTAATTGTTCTCAGCGAGCATTTAGATTTTAAAGGTATTTACGATACCGAATGACAAATTTCTATTTCAACTGTATCACAGAAATCCAAATTTTAGAATGTTTTCTGCTCCTGCAGGCTTAAAATTTCGAATATTTAAAAAGCCGCTCTGAGTGATCATATAACTAACAATTAAAAACAAATAGTAATCTATATAAATAAAAAATGTAAATGTTCGTGTGTACAAAATCTTTAATGTCCGAAAGTTCTTCACCGATTGCTTTGAAATTTGCTGATTGCGCTCTATTCAAATACGCATGTGATTTTTCTATACCTTTTATGAACCTCGCTTCACCCCTCCCCCAAACTTGCCAACCGGGCACTTTTTTATTTACTTTTCCAACACCCATCATGTGGTACATCATTAGAAAGCTCTTTGATCACTCTTTCATATTATGCACCTCCCATCCCTCCTCTTCCGACTTTTCTCCCGGGGAGAACGTTACTGAAATATTTCGTTAGAATTTTTTTTTCTTTGTTTTTTAGTTCGTGTTTTGGTTATAACATTATTTCTTCTATTCTAGTGTTTAGTCCTATACGCATTGCTTGCTTTATAATTTGCACTCACGTCTTGAGTCAGTCATGACTGGTCATTGTAAACAGAACTTCATGTTCATAGCAATAAACGAAAAGTGTCTCATTTTAACCGATAAAGGTCCAAATCAATGAATCATGTTGAAATTTTCCGAAGGACCGAACGAGATTTTTGGAATACTTCGGCAGCATTTTCGCCGAAAATTCGTTTTCAGCGAAACTCTGATTTTTTTAGCTGAAAACGAAATCGAATTTTCGGTCGATCTCTACTTTTCATTTTCAGGTAGCCAATAAAACTCTTAGAAATTGTGTTGCAGACTAATATTGAGGAGAAAAAAGTGTACGGTGATAAATGGAATGAAATAGGTGAAATTACTTTCGAGGCATACATTGGTGTACTAGTCTCCTTGGTGAATCAAAGAAGAGCTTATCGGAGTCTGAAACAAGCACACTTGTTTTTTCTGCTTCAATGCCACAGAAAACGTTCTGCCGAATCTCAGGACTTAAAATATCTTGAAAGATATATTTTGCAAATTCGTTTAACCCTTTATATGCCAAATTATGCATTTAAAAATCTTTCTCCACGAACCTTTTTTCCTCTTGCTTTACTATCTACGTTAGAAGTTACATGCATTATAATAAGATTAATTTATTTTTTGTTAATTACGGCTAATTACTTGATGTGTTACTCAGTGAAACCTCCGTGTGCGACCACCTCCCTTAACGACCATTTTTTCATGGAACGAAATGTGTTTCCATAAGCTCAATACTCATTTTACCTCCATTCAGAGACCATTCCAGTTGAATTCCCTCCACAAGCGACCCATTTCTTTGAAGAAAGTGAAACAAATTCCGTTTTTTCCTGGTCACTTGAAAAAGGTCTCTTTAGAAAAATAATTCCGGAGAGCGCATTATTCATCAAACTTCTAAACTAAGTTTAGAATTTTTCTTTATTCCGGTAACTTTTAAGTGTTTAAACCCCTTTGTGCCTTTTTAGGCAATGAATTGTACTTTCATGGCAAGTTAAGAAAGGCGGTCAATAAATCTCCTGCCCTATTCTGTCAAGAAACTCTCAAAAAATAAATTAATAAAATCGTCATTATTTGTTCACGTCTAGAAAAAATTGCATTTATTTACAGAACTTCGAAAGGACTTGGAAATAAAAGTTATAAAACCGAAAAATCAAAGCAAACGTCATTGTATTCATTTTTTAAACTCTGCAGTAATTAACTTATGTAATTATCATTTGTTTTGATACTTAAATTTTCATATTTTCTCTTAATATGAAAAATAAATTCTAGTAACATTGTTATCTTTTTTCAACAATTAAAATCTGGATTTAAACATGACCATCAGTCGGAGCGACCCATTTTTATTGGAAGAGAACGTGGTCGCTTTAGGGAGGCTTTACGGCATATATGTCTATGATGTATGTGTGACTAGGTAATGATGCTATTGGTGGATCATCAGTGAGCATTTCGGAGTCAGAAGAATATTCTACAGTTGTAACACATATCGTCCAATGGAAAGCATGCGTAAAGATATTCCCAATTTTTTAGTTTGAGAAAATTCAAAAGGTTTCATAAAAATGCTAAAATATATTTTTAGATTTTTCCAATTTGTAATTTTTTTTTCCATTTTTTTAAAAATAAAAATTCAATATTTTTTGCTTTATTATTCATCAATGTCATACATAAATCATGCCATATCTTCTCCTACATTATATCAAATTTCACCTGTCTAGCACCCACGCATTCCTAATAAATATGTATTTATGTATTCAAACAATAAAAATCCTGTTCAACGAGATCCCGACGGTTCTCAAAAGTATCGCTTTGAAAAGTGCTTCGTAAAATAAACAAACTGAAAATTAATTTTTTTAGAATGACATATTGGCAAGTAATCTATTTAAAACAAGGAAAAAAATAGAATAGCTTTACCTTTTTAAAATTTAAGATATTCCCAAGCAAAAGTGAGGGATACCATGTCAGACAAGAAAATGGAAGCAAAACTGACGCTCACAAAACGCGCCCAAAATAGCTTCGTTAACAATTATAAGCTTGCTGGAACTGCTGTTGCTATCTAGTAAAGGTCAAGCTAAGTATTGACTATTGTTTCTTAAAAGTACCATTGCAAATGCATTCAATGAGTGTGTTTTAATTAGGATTGAAAACTGTAGTACTTTAAAGTTAAGGGTTAAAGAACTTGCTAGAAGAATATATTAAAATTAAAAAATCAAAAAAATCGACTGCGTAAAAAGCGAACTAATTAAATATTTCTCATCAATGTTAAACTATTTTTTATATTACTTACCTTCTTTTTTATTATTATTTACTTGTATTGATGACTTTTAAGTTGTGTTTAATTGTTAGTTCCTATCTATAAACACTGTTTTGATGAGGCCTATGAAGGTTAGAGTTGCAGTAAAGCTAGAGATCCTACCTACACAACTTCCAGGTTGTGTAATATTTAAACGGAGCTTCTGACTGCAAAATAGTCAATGAAACATCGTCTTCATTTTGAAAGACCTATCCAATGATAGGCCACTCAATAGGGTGCGTAAAATGTTTTTTCGTCTCTACCGCCATTTTGAATTTATAAAAACAAAACGTGGCCAATAACCGTCGGGCGGTTAAGACCGCGAATCGATAGAGATCTCATTCATTAAAATCCATCTATCCGTCGGGTTGTTTTGAGGGTATAAAGAAATCCACATGCCCAGATACGCGTAAAACACATAACCCTTCTTGACAGTCGGGTAAAAAATAAATATAATTTAAGAATTTAAAATTTGAATAAATTACAATTGAAAACAATTCCATCAACAATTATTAAGTATAGTTAATTTTCTTTATATATATATATATATATAATTTTTACAGTTAGAAATTCCTGATTTATAATATAAATGCCGTATTTTATTTTATTTTATTTTTTTTTTACCAGCATAATTAACTTAATTTTATTTTTTTCGTATGCAGCTGCGAATATTAATATGCCATGACATTGTAATTATAATAAATTAAGTTATAATAATTATAAAATCTAAAAAAAAAATTCAATGTTTTGAAAACTATTTTTATATATTACAAAATATATTTTGTTTTGCGAAAAATTTTCCTACAGCACTGCAAAACTGGCCTATGTACTTTATCGTTTATTTATTTGAATATTATGTTTCTTTTATATTTAGATACTCTAACAGTCAAATTAGCACAGTGAAATCTATTTTGATCCATTTAAATTGCGAAGTACTAATGTAATTAATATCAATATTGTATGCATTTATATGTAGTTTTGGTTTAATTTGTATTGCACAAACAGTAAGTTAATGTACAAAAAATATATTATGGTACAGTCGTGGGAAAAAAAAGTAAACACCCCCTACTAACTCCTCAACAAATTATCGTAGAAAAAAGTTACTGGTACTGAACGATTGGAAATAAAGCCTACTTTTAAATGATGTATATAAAATTTGCTTAGGGGCCACCTACTTATTAAAACGAACCATAACTTTGTTTTTTTCAATAGCAGTACCCAATTCTGACAGCATAAATGAACTCTACACCCTTCCATTAGCCTAAAAACGAATTTTTATGCAATTCGTACCATAAGTTTCCGAGAAATTAATTATTTTAAAACGAGCGTATTTTAAGGGCTGTATCCAAATTGAAGTTCCGTGCTGGATTGTTAACCCAGAGAGCCACTTCCTTTATCAAGACACCTTAAGCGCCACTCAAGGAGCCAATGAAGCGTGTTAGATTACAGTACGGCAGAATAAATTTCAAAATGTCTACTCATTTCCATCATAGACGGCCCCTTAAACCATCATTTTGCCGTTTTTTAAGCATAATTTGAAAACTACTTGGAAGAAAAATGTGAAATTTTTGAATTTCCATAAAGCAGGACTTAATAAATCTAAATTCATCAAAAAAATTGTAGGTTGCAATTCATAATTTTTTCGAATATTAATTTCATAATTCATATCATAAAATATTAAAAATTACAAATTCAGCTTATTTATGTTTGGCTATATTAGTATTATTACCACAAAAAAAAATTAGCACATTAGGAGCATAATTTCGGGAGATATAAATAAAAATATGAAAATATAATTTAACATTAGAAGCACTCAATTTTGAATGTTTATAATTCAAAAACTTATCATTCAAATGACTTGAAATTTGGTGTCTAGGGATAGTTTGAACCGAATATTTGAAATATCTCGTTAAAATTGGGTATTGCTATTGAAAAAAATGAAGTTAGGATTCGTTTTAATATGTAGATGACCCCCTAAGAAAATTTTATATACATCATTTAAAAGTAGACTTTATTTCCAATCGTTCGGTACCAGTAACTTTCTTCTATGATGATTTGTTGAGGAGTTAGTAGGGGGTGTTTACTTTTTTTTTTCCACGACCGTACATCTGTACTGTATAGTTTTTTTTTCTTTTTTATATATTTAAAAACTGTAACAATGTTATTAATTCAACAAAAACATGTATTGCATTCGTATGGTAATATATTATTTATTGGATATTTAGAGCAATATAGCATTGCATAAGTTTGTATACAGTTTTTTTCTTTGACTGTTTTAAAGTAAGTAGAATTGTGTAGATAAAGTATTGAGAATCAATTTTTTAATTGAATTTGTACTGTAAAACTGCAATTACGTTTTATATTATCCAATTTTGTATTTAGTATTGATTAATTTTGCATAGCATAATAGAATAAGTCAATATGCAAGGAGCACTGGTATTTTTGTATGAATAAGGGACTTATTGTATACTGTTTGAAAACTATAAAAATGTTGGGAATTTAGTAAAACTCGTACTGCATTTGTATGATATAATATTAGGGGACTTATACAACAGGACTTTGTATAAATACGTATATAATATTTCTTTTAATCTTTTCGAACGTATATTGGCTTATCCCGTAAGTTTGACAAAATATTAAAGATTAGTTATGTATTATGTTATTTTTTTTCTGCTAAACTATACTACTGAATTAAAATTTGCAAAATGAAATGTTAAATTACCTTATATAATTTTAAACTTTGCATTTACTGAAAGTTATTAATTTAACATATAAAAATGAAAATTTGCCTGTCTGTAATTCTATACAAATCAAAGCGATATAAGTAAGCGTCCTATCTTAAATGGGAGAGGTAATCGCAAGATTAAAGGCGAGGTCACCTCAATCAAGGTCGCACGCCACGTAGCGGACGGGGTGAACTACAGAAAGATGCCTCACTGTTTTCTTCTTTATGGATAATCTATAAATTGCACATCTACGAAATAACAGCGCAAGCGCAAACGTCGTGTTTTCATTTGTTTGTAGCATTTATATTCTGGCAGTAATAGAACATTCTATTAATTTTTATTCGTGTTTTTTGACTTATTTATTATAGTTAATTATTTAAATAAAAACAGTTCTTCTCAGAACTAATATTATTTGTTAAAATGGCAAAATGTTGGCTATCGAATAACTGTAGTTTTCGAAATTGTAAGAAAATTACTTTTCTTATAGAATTCATATCTGTCCTTTTCCAAAGAGTAAAACAAGTTAGTTACGTATTTTAACTTTAATTTATTAAAAAAGATAAAATATTATTTAATATATATTATCAAATGCTGATTTAAATACGCTCGATTTTAATTATTTTCTTTTAATGAAATGAAAAATGACTCATAAAAATTAGTAAGTAGTTAATGAGTAAAGATTGAATTTTGTAGTCTTATTTTTTACTCAGTTCTTGATGTGCTAAAGTTATAAAAAACTATATACACGGTTGTATTCCCGATGAGAATACAACGTTTATGAATATTTAGAATATGTATAGAATTTAATCATAAATAAAATATTCAATTTTAAGTCCCTCTGTTCGCTTATCATGCGCAAACGATAAATTTCCAATATTCTCTTAATCGCATTGCAATCATCTCACTTAACTAACAAATATTTCATTCATTTAATTTAAAACTCATTTCATTTTATATTCCGAATCACTTTAATTTAAAATGGTTGCATTAAATGTTGTACTATTAAACGAGCAAGTGTTGTCCATTTATCTGTTTAAATATTTTGTGAGTCTAGGCAATAACGTCAATAATTTTCCTAAAATCGCCAGATTAGATTTTTTTTTTTTAAACAGACAAAGCCATTTAAAGAATCTCTGTTAAAAATTCCATTACGAATTTCAGATTGTTACTTACTCACAGAAGATGAATCTTGTTTGCCAGATTTATTGCAAAATATTTTTGTTACAGCTTGTTTTGATAAAAATATGTGTATTTAAAAAAAAGTCGCAATGTCATTTTAGTTTAAGGGCAAAAGGCAATAATGCGTCCGGTGCATTAGTGCTTTTCTCCCGAAATTAAAATGATATAGCGACTATTTTTTTTAAGTGTACATAATTTTATCAAAACAAGCTGCAATAAAAACATTTTGCAATAAATCTGGTAAACAAGATTCATCTTCTATAAGTGAGTAAAGATTCAGAAAATATAAGTAAGAGATGCGAAGATAGTAGATATTCTGTCTTATATGACGTCATACTGAAAACCCACGTATTTGCATTATTCACCCTGTCCACCAGATGGCGCAGCTGTGTCAATATACTCCAGATTCCAGTATTGACATTATACGCTTAGTTATATCGCTTTGATACAAATCCACAGGTGAAATGTTACATACATGTGTATTAAAACACGGCCGTGCCAACTAAAGTAATCCGGAATCGAAATAATTTATAGTTAACTTTTAATTAATAAAAAACCATCCATATGACAGCAATTTCCTATAAAATTAAACATTTTTCGTTACATCAGTTGCCAACAATTAAAAATACACAAAAAAGTCTTACACAACAATTACTTTTCTATTGGAAGATTTCCACGTGAAAAATGGGAATTAAATAAATACTTTGATGAATTAAAAAAAAGTGAATATTACGTCATAACTTTTCTATTGCAAGATTTCCACGTGAAAAATGGCCCCACAAGTGGCTGAGAGGTTCTGCTCTCGAAGCTGGTAGACGGGAGGTGCTGGGTTCGAACCCAATCGCGCCCGTCGGCCTAACCGTTTCGGAGTTTTCTTCGAAACCGTGGGTTCCCATACGTAAATGCGGGTTAGGTTCTCTTAGAAAGACCCCCACGAAGGGCACCCCTCCCCCTAGGGCCTATATCCGACGTGTTGATAATTGGCCGTCACAAACACAAACCAAACCAAACCACGTGAAAAATGGAAATTAAATAAATACTTTGACAAATTAAAAAAAAAAAAAGAAAGAAAAGAGTGAATATTACATGATAACTTTTCTACTGCAAGATTTCCACGTGAAAAATGAAATAGTTTGACGAATTTAAAAAAAAAAAAAACGAATATTACGTCATATTGGAAATATAAGGGACGTCAGCAGATGAATATATACCGATATAATTTTGAAAAAACGTATTCAAGCATGATAAAAACCCGATTATTTAAATATTGCCATGTTTTAACATTTCGAGGTTATCTGAATTTGTTTTCGCCATTTTTAAATCTATTCCATATGTATATACGTGTGTGTATGCGTGTATATTAAAATTATTTCCACAAAGGTTTAGGTCCCTAGAGCTCATTCTTAGTGAAGAACTGAAATAAACATCGCTTTACTGCTTTTTTTATTGTTTGTTTTGTACTGTATGTTTATTTTTGAAATTGATTTTTCAAAACAAACGTTCTTAAAATTCCGGGCAACGCCGGGTTCTTCAGCTAGTATTTTAATAAAGTACATTTTCTTTTGATATTGGAATTTGTAATGTTGAAAATAGAATGAAGCTTAATGCAAAATGTAACAAGGCTTATGTTAAAGTAGAATGCATTGCAGATATTTTGTATAATAATGTAAGAAAAAAACTGGCTTAATTCTAAGTGAAAATATAATTGTATGAAACTTTAATGATACTTTCAGTACTATTTAAAATACAGTATTTTTATGAAATATATAAATGTAGCCGAATTACAAATTCTATTCTACGTTGAATAATTTGGTTTTTAATATATATATATATATATCATAGGAAATTTTTTTTAAATCAATAAGTTGTTTTATGTATAACCTAACGTATAACCTAGGTATAACCTAAACCTTATGTATAACCTATGTATAACCTAACAGAACACTAAATTTATATACAATGGGCGATCGGTTAACAAACTTAATCCATTGCAAAACAATGTTCGCTAACCGAATTGTTCCTTAACCGATCATAGATTTAGTATAGATTTGTATGGGAATTCAATTAATTCGTTCTTAAAAGCTAAATAATAAATAAAAATAATATAAATCTTCCCTTTATAATAGGGTTAATATACTTCCTTATTTAATAGGGACAGATCGTATTTGGGTGCCTTTGTCCGTGTCGTATTGTATTTAAAAAAAAAGTGACATGCTCTTTGAAAAACTTTTAGGATTAACATTCATTGACTGCCGAATTAAATCATATCCATTTGTCATTTTGACATTTCAAAAACTACTTCGATCTCCAAAAGATCGTGTTTATTGCAGGGCCCGATAAAGCTCATGTGGTGCCTAGAGCCTATTAATAATCTGTGAGCTGAATTTCAATTAAAATAATTAATTTGCAATTAAAAATATTTCTTTAAAAAGAGACACAAAATATAAAAATTAATGTTTCTAATCTGTTCATTCTAATTCGGGGACCCTAAAACCCCCGGTAGTCCACAAATTAATTAGGCCATACGTATGCAACTGTTAAAATGTTCTCTACGTCGACAATATATACAACTAATTACAGCTCGGCAAATCGGAAACCCACCATTGCTTCTTCTTGGCTTTTGTTTTGTGACATGTTCGTTAACCGAACGTGTGTTCATTATTCGAACATAAAAATTTATCACGAAAGTGTTCGTAAACCGATCACACACTGTATACCTACATTAAAATAAAATTGTAATGTTTTCCAATATCTTAGTTTATGTAAAGAAAAGTTGTATGATGACTGCTGAAATGTAAGCATTATGTAATACCTTTTCGTCGAAACAGTTGCTGAATAGGTAAATTTTAGGAAATTTAATAACTGCATCCCTTCCAGTGACAGCTAGAAGGCCGTTGCAAGAATTCTGTTAAAAGTGTATGGTTGAAGATTTTATAGTATGGATTTTACAGAACCATTTTCATAGAAGTAAAATTATTATAATCTTAACACTTTGAGGTCTAAGCCCGAGTGTCACTCGGGTTGCCGTTTTCGCTGAAACGAACTAAGCCCAAGAGTCTGTCGGGGTCCACTTTCAACTCTATGAACTATAAAAGTTCCCACCTTATACGTTCGCAAACTTTTCCGATATTATCTACAAACCTTTTCAATAAAAAAAAATATAGTTGGCAGTGCTCAACAGGATCGGAGTTTAATTCGAACTTGTGAACCTTGTGGTGTTGCTCTTTGTGCTCTGAAATGTCCTACACAAAAGAAAATTTTACTAAATGTTAATATACAAATTAAAATAATATCGAACTTTTACGTTAAAAAATGAGTTTTTCTAATACGGAACTTTTTTTTTAAATATAAGACATGCCTTTTTCAATAATTTTTCATTAAATATTAAGTTTTAGTACATTTAAATATTTTATAACGCCGCATTCTTACTATTACTAAATACTCTTAACTAAGGAAGAAAACATAACTATAAGATTACTTATAGTTTATTGTACATATATACAAAAGCCGCTCAAGAGCAGCTATTAGAACAAGTCACATTTTACAACTGCGCAGAAATATTCTCGGCTACGTGCAAAGCCTTAAAATTCCAGACTGTCCGTGTATGGTGCTGCCATCTATTAATACAGATCTCAACTATTATTGAGATATGACACCCCTCCCCTCATAGTTCAAACGAACTACAGGCAATCTTGCTCTTTGACTTCTTCGAACTGGGGCACTTTTCTTACAGTCCTCGTCATTGTTTCCAGTCAAATTGTCTTTTACAGTTTTATCTGTCGTAACATCATTTTTATTATTCACAACTGTACCTGCCACAATATCATGCGAAGGCTTAGATTGGCTTGGTTCTATCGTATTATCATTATTAAGCTGTTCTTTTATTTTCCCATTAATTCCTGAAAAATGGTTTTGGATAACCCTTTCATACCTATCATAATTACTGTAATTTTTACCGCTGTGTCCCATATTTTCAACTTTGTCTGGCATTAGTTTATCATTTCGATTTATCTCTATAACTCTCTCTGGTATTTCATAACTTATCTCTTTATTACGTCTCAACTGATCAACGTGACGTTTACACATTACTCCATCACATCTATTTATTAAAACTCATCTACTCCCCAATAATTTCATAATTTTTCCTTTTACCCATTTCTCCCCTTTTCCAAAAATTTTAATAAAAAATAAATCATGAAGATTATTTGTGAAGGGGTTGCTGTATTTTAGGTTTTGACGGTAATACCAAGTGAAGGGCTGTTCGAACTGGCCTTCCAAACATTAATCCAGCAGGAGTTTTACCAGTCACTGAATGAGGAGTGGAATGATTTTCTAACAAAAATCGTGAAATTGACAATGTTATGTCACTTTTATCTAGCTTTTTAAGGCAATTTTTCACAGTTTGCACATATCTTTCCGCTTGTCCGTTCGAAGACGGATGATAAGGTGGAACAGGCGTATGCTTAATTCCATTATTTTTAAGAAATTCCTCAAATTCATCACTTGTGAATGCGGGACCATTATCACTGACCAATTCAACAGGTAATCCAAATGTGGCAAAAATTCTTCTTAATACCTTAATTGTAGTTTTACTATCAGACCTGGGTACTACCTCTACCTCCAACCATTTAGTATAAGAATCGACTACTATTAAAAACATTTTACCTTCAAAAGGACCGGCATGATCTATATGGATCCTTTCCCAGGGCAGTTCAGATTTCCATTTCAAAGGTTCCATTTTGGGACAATCCCTCGCAAACATCTGACATCTATTACAAGAATTTACCATTTGTTCAATTTCTTTATCCATATTTGGCCACCAAACTACCCCCCTAGCTTTCGCTTTCATGCTCGATATACCCTGATGAACGGAATGCAGTAATTTTAATATATATTCATGGCCTTCCTCTGGAATGATCACTCTATGTCCCCACAATAGACAATTTTCTAGACAGGAAATTTCCTCCCTTCTACGAAAATATGGTTGATATTCTTCTTGTTTAACCTTTCGCGGCCACCCATGTAACACCCAGTCTAAAATTTGTTTAGTTACAGGATTTTCAGTTGTCCATTTTGCAATAGTTTTAGAAGTAACAGGCCAATTATCATTATTTGAAACAAACATTATTTCCGCAGGGTTACTCACTATATTTACAGTTTCTGGGAGAGGTAATCTACTTAATGCATCCGCATTTTTATTATTTTTACCCTCGCGATACTCAATTGTATAATCATACCCAGCTAACATTAATGACCATCTCAGCATTCTAGGTGATAATGTATCAGGTACCTTTTTAATAGGATCAAATAATCGAATTAAAGGTTTATGATCTGTTATAATTTTAAATTTTTTTCCCGCTAAATATTGGTGAAATTTAGTGACACCAAACATTACAGATAAAGCTTCTTTATCAATCATAGCATAATTTCTTTCAGTTTTATTTAAAGTTCTCGAAGCATAAGCAATAGGTTTCTCTTTACCCTCAACAATGTGGCTTAAAACTGACCCTATACCATATTCAGAAGCATCACAGTTTAAAACTATACCTTTGTTTACATCATATAATTCTAAAACAGGAGATGTAGTTAATAATTGTTTCACTTTTTGAAACGCTTTTTCATGCTTTTCTGACCATGTCCAGTTTACATTATTATTTAATAATCTATGTAACGGTTCTAAAACATCTGAAATATTAGGCAGGAAGTTTCTATAATAAGAAATTAATCCTAAAAATGAACGCAATTGTGACACATTATTTGGAATAGGAGCATTCAAAATAGCATTAACTTTTTCTGGAATAGGTCTAATTCCTTCCTGAGATATTTTATGACCTAAATAAGAAACTTCTGAGACCATAAATTTTAATTTTTCGTTATTTAATCTTATACCATGCTCAGAAAAGCATTTCAGAACATTTTCAACTCTTTCAGAATGTTCGGATTCATTACTAGCACTAATAATTACATCATCTAAAAATACACCAACATATTCAAATTTTTTAAAAATATGTTCAATTTTTCTTTGGAACATTCCAGGAGCACATTTTACCCCAAATGCTAATCGTAATACATTAAACAAACCTTTATGAGTATTTATAGTGAAAATTTTGCTACTTTCTTTATCTACAGGTTGTTGTAAATATGCATCTTTTAAATCAAAAACAGTAAAAAATTTACCACCTGAAAATTTAGAAAATAATTCTTCCATTCTAGGAAGAGGATAGTTATCATTTTCAGTATTTGGATTAATTGTTGCTCTATAATCACCACATATTCTAACAGAACCATTAGGCTTAGGAACAATTACTATAGGACTAGCCCATTCTGAATGATCAACAGGTTTTAAAATACCCTCATTAGTTAATCGTTCCAATTCAACATCAGTAGCTTTCCTTAAAGCAAAAGGAACAGGTCGAGACTTAAGAAAAACTGGTTTTGCATCTTTTATCAATTTTATTGACGCGGGAGGACCCTTGATTGTTCCGATCCCGTCAGCAAAAACATTAGGAAAATTTCTAATTAAATCATCTTTCGAAATGCTTTTAATCATATTTACATTAGGCCAAAATAATTTTGATGATTTTAACCAAGTTTTTCCGATTAGACTCGGACCCTCCTCTTTAATTACCAATATTCTTAAATCAGGTATACAATATTCATTAACAACAGCATTTACTTTAAATTCCCCCAAAACAGTTAAAGAGTCTTTAGTATAAGTTTGTAGCTTAATATTAGATTTAATTAAAGGCAGCTTACCTGAGAACAATTTATGAGCAACACTTTTACTTACGATCGTATGAGCCGCACCACTATCAATTTCAAATTGTATATTTACACCATTTATTTTAACAGATTTTACCCACGACAGATTATTGGAGTTGTCGTCCATAAAATTTAAACAATATTCTTCCTGAACAGTTTTAATTTTTCTGTTCTTAAAAGGTTTCTCACTTTTCATTCCAAAGTTTCTGTTACAACACATTTTTAAATGACCCAATCGATGGCAGAAATGACATTCTGCTGATTTAAAAGGGCATACTTTTGGACTATGATTTTTAGAACATCTGTAACACGGTTTCTCAGGCGCGAATTTACCTTCTTTAGGCTTAGGTGCCTGAGTATACTTCTCTACTTTCGATTTCTCTCCTTTCGTAACACGCACTTGTTTGACAGTTGTGCTATCTCCGATGTGTAGGAATTTCACTCCAGCCTCAGCTATCTGAAATGACTCAGCTATTTCCATCACTGTTTGGAACGTTAAGTCTCTAGAATCCAGTAATTTTTGCTGTATTTTCTCATCCTGAGTGCCAAACACCAACTGATCACGCAGGCGGTCATTAAGCATATTTCCGAAGTTGCAATGTTCGGATAAACGACGCAAATCTCGTACGAAATCGGCTATGTTCTCACCTTGCTTCCTTAGTCGTTTCTGGAACTTAAATCGTTCCACAATTTCACTAGTACGTGGTGAAAAATGATCTTTAGCTTTCTTTAAAAGATCCTCGTAACTGATTTCTTTCAGCGTATTTGGAACAATAACATCACGTAAAGAAGCAAAAGTTTTTGTTCCAACTGAACTTAATAAAATATTTTTTTTCATTTCATCATTCTTGATGCCATTCACTGAGAAATAAAAATCAATTTTCTCGACGTAAATAGTCCAAGGAACATTTGCATTATATTCTTCCAAGCGTCCCAGAGTAATTATTTCTTTCTCGGCAACTTTCCGTGCCACTTTTTTTTTCTCTTTCGAAAAAGATTTTTTTTTTTTTCACACGAAAAAATTTTCACTGCTTTTTAGTTTGGGTTAAATCCCATTTTCGTCGCCACTTTTATAACGCCGCATTCTTACTATTACTAAATACTCTTAACTAAGGAAGAAAACATAACTATAAGATTACTTATAGTTTATTATACATATATGCAAAAGCCGCTCAAGAGCAGCTATTAGAACAAGTCACATTTTACAATTGCACAGAAATATTCTCGGCAACGTGCAAAGCCTTACAATTCCAGGCTGTCCGTGT
The DNA here is from genome assembly GCA_963932465.1 of Maratus speciosus. Taxonomy (NCBI): domain Eukaryota; kingdom Metazoa; phylum Arthropoda; class Arachnida; order Araneae; family Salticidae; genus Maratus; species Maratus speciosus. Next base: position 584,470,153 of record OZ010792.1, read on the forward strand.
ATGGTGCTGCCATCTATTAATACAGATCTCAACTATTATTGAGATATGACAAAATATTTCCATGATTATGAATAACAACAGTTTGAAGTTTATAATAAAACACATATCTTCCAAGTATATTTAAAAAAATCGTGAAAAGTACCAAATACCCTCATTCCAGAGGGAGATATGCGGTTGAAAGCCCGGACCTCAAAGTGTTAATAATTTCTTTCGAAGAAATCCAAACAATGTTGTCGGGTTTCCTCTAAGTCCACACAACTTTGAAGAAAACCTTTACTATTTATATGCTGCCACCACCGCTATTATAACGTGATATCGGTCACGCTATGAAAGGATTGTTGAAAAGAAAACCAATTCTTTCAATTAAACTGAACTAACAATTTATTTACACATAATTTACAGCTAAAAAGACACTATTTACATTTAAGAACTCGGATATAGGTGATCCGGTCCAACATTAAATTAAATACAGTAAATACTTGCTGTGTACTGTTAAAGTACTTTATATTCCTCTCAAGCTAAGCTAGTTAAATTAGATTTATCGGAGATCACTATTAATCTCCCAACACATTAGCTCTATACTCCAAGAGCTTCACCGCCTAATCACGCTCTATCCAAGAGCTACTCTCGAACAATTCACACCTTGAGTTCCAGGTATCAACTGTTCTCTGCGAGAAAGTGACCAACCACTTTCAGCTATACGCCTTAACTGATCTCCCTCAGCTATATCACTCCTCTCCCCAAAACATAAACGGGGTTTCACCTCTGACACCAGGGTCCACTCCCCTTCATCCAACCTCAAATGTCACCTTCCCGTGACGTCCATTATATCCCTATATGGTGAAACCCTTTTGCCCGCCATATCTCAGGTATGCATTTGAATAGCAGGGAAAGCCCTCTCTATTGATAAACTACATTCCTTCAAGTAATCTGTCAAACTCAATAGCTCGGGTTAAATTCCAGATAAGAAAAAAAATGTTACTTTAAATTTCCCAGTACACAGACAATATACAAGCAAGAAAATAATATATAACCATAGTTCTAATAGTATATGTTCCTCAAAACCTGACAAATGCTATATTTCTGTATCCTATTAAACTACCTGTAAAAAATACCTTTTGTACAGTTATAAATACTAAGCCCTTCAGGAATTCCTCACAATCAGATTTAACTTACAGCTTTTCACCGATAGATGTGCTTAAAATTCCTTTAGGAATTTCAACTGAGTTTCACCTTTACAACAGAAATAGCATCTAAGGCGTTTAATTACTGAATTTGCATAATTTGCCTATTCAAACTGCAATTTTAAATTTCGTTTTTTCCCTACTATTTTGAAAAGCCAAACGTTAAATAAAGAAGTTCTAAAACATTTGAAAGTGTGTTTATTTTATTAACTGAAACATTAAACACATTTATTGTTGTCACATATCCTACTAAATCAGCATTCATTATGGTTATATAGGGTGTCTGAGCCAGTAGTTGATCGAATTAGGTCGGTGCTACGGGGTTTTTATAATAATTCCTTCTTTTTAAATTTTAGAAGTAAAAAAAACATGATTGCTACAACCATTAATGAATGTCCTATAAGGGATAAAAATGGAATCTGCTGAAATTAAATAGCAACAAAATTATAACTATTTTCTTTAATTGCCATTTACCCAGTAGTTGCTCAATCGAAGAAATCAGTAAAAAATTAAAAAAAATAATCTTTAAAATATGATATTTAAGCTGTGATTAGCAATAATTCATATAAAACTATTATTTGAAATAAGCAAGATGGGAAGTGGATTATTTTAACTTAGCATAATGGTCTCGTACTAATCAAAAACTAAATTTTTACATTTTCTAATTTAAAAAAAAAAAAATCATAAAATGGCTTCTTTTACAGCAGGCAGCTGACAACAGTTGTTCCAACATTCAAACAAAACTAGTATGTTTAGTGCAAGGTGTAAAAAGCATTTCCGCCTAAAATGGTGCAATATTTGATTAATTTGATCAACTACCGGAGGGGTATCAACTACTGGAGCAGTCACCCTATATGCAAGAATTAAAAATTCAGAAGATGTGCAAATCACATTGGTAAATATCTAAAATATAAGATTTATTCACTTGTTTTATATTACTATAACTTATAATTTAAAATGAGATAAATATATTCATATAGCATTTACACTAAAATAGATATTAGATAAAATTTATTTGATTCTCTTAGTAAACTTGAGATTTCGGAATATTTAAGACAAAGAAACTGAAGATCTGAGATTTAATCATAAAATACTGAATTTTAGGAATGAAAGATGTTGAAATTGAGACGAGGTCATTCTTCTCTTAGGGGATGGCAGAGCCCCTTGAAATGAAAAATATTTCACATGTAATAAATATTTTCATAGAATTGTATAGCCCTGGGGTATTAGAGCTCGTACTTGTATTTCGTTATTTCTAAGAGTTAAATTTACCATAACTACGTGAAATATTACACGCAATAGCAGTCATACCTTTTAAATAAACATAATTGAAAACCAAATAAAGAAAATAAACTACAGAATAAAGGCTAGAAACATAAAAAATAGCTTAAAATCTGACGTTGAGGTCCCTTATCTGTAGATTTTAGTTCAAAATGGATGGGGTGGGGGAAGAAATCGTCTCTTTTTAATATTAAAATGTTATAGTTTAAAAACTTTGTCATATTTTCAACACATTTTTAAAGTTTGAAGACATGGAAGCTCTATTTAATTAAAAAAATAATAAATAAAAAAACGGTAAAATATTACTAAACAAGACAGGCTTAAAAGAAAAAGAAAAAAATCATGCGTCAAGCATAGATTATGAAACTCTTTCCAACACATGCAGAATAATGAGACAAAACGGCATCGTTTAATAAGTTAAAATAGTATGTCTCATTCAACCTTATGGAAACGCATAACACAATGGAAAACCAAATTTGAGCTGTTCCCATCTACAATTAGACAATGATCCGAATTCTTGGAGCAGCCCTGTATAGGATATATATAGATATGTATCTATTAACTACTGGCATGCCTACATCGAGTTCAGTTAAGAAATACATATACCTCCGTTGAAAATTTAGCTTCGAAATGATTCGTGAATTATTATGTTTTTGTATAGAAGGTATAGAAATTATATACAACAATAACGTGCAAAAAAAAAGTTACATTTAAAAGCGCATATCTAATTTTAAAACGCACTTCCAGCCATTATGATCAGAGACAGGACTGTCTTTTGTGTGTTCCTGTCAGTGAATGACAAATGCTATGAATACCCTATTCTATCCTAATTAGTAAAATTCAGTGATTTATCAGTTTCAATACATTTGAAATAGCGTCATGCCGTTAAGATGTTCTGCAAACGATCCCCCCCCACCCCTATACCCTGATCTAATGGAATACTTTTGAGTGCCTCTGTAAGTGAACTATGAATCCCACTTACTTCCTATACAATACCAAGCGTGCCTAGGTAACCCTCAATAAGGCTTATCCACTGCATGAAAATCCGAATGCATTGACGGGAGTGAGATCTTTAAACTTTGTTGAAAAGTGTTAAAAACGGGATCTCTTTTGGTCTCTTCTCCGCATTAATTTAAACAAGTTGGCAATTGCTCGTTAAACGTGGCAAATGAGGTGCGTTAGTACTATAACTATTTTTATAAATATTTTTGATCGCATATTGTACTGAATGTATATTTTAGTGCACTTCAATGAGTCCATATCCATTTCATTCTGTTCGAAAGGCTGTAATATCATTAAAATGCACATGAAATATTTTTTTCCCATTGGCCGTCATGTAAACGGAAAACTTTTGACTGTCCCTGTCATTAAACTATACATCCGATTTTCATAAAATTTGAAATGACTCGACACAATTTTGCAACAATTATATATTTAAAATTTCAGACCATTCGGTCGGGTAGTTTTTGCTCTGTTATATGCGGACAGAAAAGACGGACTGAACGACGACTATAGGTGCTACGTATTTATATAATTACGTACGCACCTAAAAACATCCTTATCGATCACTTCATCCTAAAACTTCATTCTATGGCAAATGAAAAATTTCTAAATCATGATTTTAAAAAGAATATTTTTCCTACAATTTATATACAGGCTGTTTCAAATGTATCTTGACATTTTCCTGTAAAGTGCTTTTAATAAAATACTTGTTAGTACAAATAAGAGGTGCAAGATATAAAGGGCCCACAACCATAATAGACAAAGTCCATTAAAAAAATGCGATAGTCTATTTCGAAGGTGCCTAAAATCTGTTTTTATACACTCCCACAGTGAACAATCTGTTTGCACGTACTTTTATATATGGGCGATTCTCAAAAGGTGGGCACTGGACACACGTCATAACTTTAAGCTTTTCAAACATAACTTTAATTATCATTGACTTTATTTATTTTTTTTTTTTACACTGAGTTTTTAATTCTATTCAGAGACAGAAAATGGCATAATTTATTGTAAAAGCTTTGTATAAATATCTTAAAAGTTTATTATTTTATGCTAAAGAGGCCAATTTCGGACATTCATAACGTTAACTGCTCCAATGTACCACCAAGAAAAAGAGTTTTAACTTTTTTCCAGGTGGTTCTAATGGTAAACAACGAATGCATAAAGGAAACGGATGATTTTTTCATAATTTCGTTAAGAGATGGCAGGCTGATTTATTGCTTTTTTGAAGATAGAAGGACTTTTCTATAAAGAATTTTTCTGTATTTTGTTATGTTCGAAAGTAACGTACGTAACAAAGCATTTGATTTTATTATTATTATTACTGGATAACAAAAAGTTAATTATACATATATACATGTATACAGACACATTTATTACATTCTTAGTCTTAAGAATATTTAAATACTAAGAGCAACGTCCAAAATCTGTAACGTACGTGCGAAAAAATGTCCAAAATTTGTAACGTACACAACTGCTAATTAAATGCTTTAATCATTAATTTTCCAGAATAATTGCTGTCTTTTAATGTTTGTGTATAATTTTGTAGACATACTATTAAAAATATTAATATATTATATTTATAGACAAGATACTATACTATTAAAAAAAATTGGCCTTAAATTTGAAAATTTTAAAAATTACATATAGTTAACGTTTAATGATCCCACCTTTTGAGAATCTCCCATATAGCATCTGTTTACGAACTTGGTTCACTGTGAGAGTAAATAAAAGTTTTTTTGCACCTTCTAAATGGACTGTATCTTTTTTTTTTTTCAAAATGGTACAAATAACTTTGTCTACTAGGGTTGTGAGACCTCATATATTCAATGCATTTCAATGTAATTGCCCTGAAAGTCTAAGCATAGGCTCCACCTTTCTTGGTTGACGGGAAAGGCACCTGCAAGCATATGAGGTATTATTTGTGCTGCTGCATCCGTTATTTGTTGTGTGCCGTATCCTAAGAAGGCGGTAGCGATGGTCGAGGGTGTTAACTTCGAAGGCTTAGCAATTTATATTCTCTTAGAATATGATAACATGAAATTTATTTTATACAATAAAAGATATTCTGGAGTAATGATAAGTCGCTATGTACACAACAATGTAAATTTTGTTGAACCAAAGCTTATGTATCAGAAATAGTGTCTATGAGAAGGTGGCAGCTAGTTTATTAAGTCCATAGGCATTGCATTACTTGAACGGAAAACGCTTGTCTAGTCTCAGAGATTAAGATCTATCCTTTTCCGCGACGGCACCCTGGTGCCCTGTTGCCGCTGATTCGGGTATCATTCCCCGGTACTAGGGATCGTAAAGTCCGGCCCTTTCGGCCTTCAAACTCTTCCACTCCAAAAGTCGCTCTTCCAACTCCAGCCAAAATCTAATCTCTCCTCTGCATCCTCCTCTCGTATATATATCTCAATTATCTCCCTCTAAAAACAATAGTGAGTTTCTCAGCCACTAACTGTCCGTTCTTTTCAAGAACCTCCCAGGGACCTTTTCCGCTATCTCCTGAGTGGACACCTTGAGCACCTCCTCTTTTTTGCACACGCACTCTCTAAACATCTGTTCATGTGAGAAGGTCTGAGAGGTATTTTCTCACGCTAAAGTTCACAAGAGTTCCGCCTGTTTTTTTGCACTAGCAAACTGTCACCGATTGTCAAATGTCCAAGATTGATGGTGACTGAGTATGTTACTTCATCTTGTCGTGCGTCTTAGTGGACTTTAACATATTTTTACTCTGTTTTAGAAATGCATTAGTTCTTTCTATATGGCGAATCTGATATAGTTCAGATCTTTACAGTTGTTTCAGTTGTTCAATTTGGGTGATCTTTACTGCGTACATCTTCGACTTCATGAACCACCCGCACGAAAAAGTCTACGAATTTCTCGATGAACAATTCCCTGTAGGTCACGGTTCACGCTGGCTATGGGCGCCGCGCTCTCCTGACTTAACATCCCTAGATTTTTTTTTTTGTTGTTGTTTTGTTTGTTTGTTTGTATTAACCCTTAATTGCGAGAATTATTCTTTTAGAATTGTGGGTTTTTTTATATTAAGGATTAGACACCAGAAATCTTAAGACAGATTTTTAATTTTATTTAGTAGCATATTTTTGTAATTTTTAGAGGATTAATATTTCTATATAAATAGTGGTTGTAAGAACTTAATTTATTTATTGAAAATTAAATAAAAAGGTGATGGAAATTTACATCACCATGCAATTAAGGGTTAAACCTACTAAATTTGGTTTATAAAAGCGTTTGAAATAAGTCCGTAGATGTTAGAAATAATGTGCAGTCGTGGGGAAAAAAAGTAAATGCGCCCCCTACTAACTCTGCAACAAATTATAATAGAAAAACGTGACTTATAGCGAACGATTGGAAATAAAATCTACTTTTAAATGACGTATATAAACTTTGCTTAGGGTCTACAAATCAAAACTGAACCAAACTTTTTTTAATGGCAACACCCAATTTTGACAACATATTTAAAATATTCGGTTAAAACTATGCCTAGAAACGAAATTTCAAGTACTTTGGATACGTTTTTGAACTATAAAAATTCAAAATGTTAAATTACATTTTTATCAATATTTCCTGAAATTATAATCCTAATGTGATACTTTTTTGTAAACATAAATACATTGAATTCTCAATTAAAAAAATTTTATAATATGAATTATGAAATTAATATTCGAAAAAAAATATGAATGCAAACCTACCGTTTTTTCGATAGATTTATATTTATTATGTCCTGCTTTATTCAAATTCTGAATTTTAAATTTTTATTCCAAGTAGTTTTCGAATTATGATAAAAAAAGTCAAAATGTTGTTTTAAAGGGCTGTCCATGATATGCAGGAAAAGCGTCATTTGAAAAAATATAGTTTACGCATTTTATTGAAACATTTGGGTTGACGTCAAACGTATTAAGTGGGTTCTCAAATATAAAAGGGCAACTTTCTGACATAAGTTTTAATTTATTTTTGTTCGAAAATGTATGAAACTAGCTCGTGGTGTTGTTCAGAAACTATGTCATTGAGCTGTTTTTTCCATTTTTTTCAAATGCAATAGATCTTTCAGAAAAGAGTGTCAAAAAGGGCGGTTTGAACCGAATTTCCGCGCAAAGGAAGAAAGAGCACTCAAGAGCAAGCGAAAAACGCGTTTGTCACGTGATCCAAAACGCTTGTAACTCAATAGGTAATGGATTGATAAAAAAAAAAATGAAAAAAACAGTTCAATTTCCAATCGCTTCCATAGCCAGGCTTTCCAATTTTATATCTTTCTGTTAAAAAATGAATTTGTAAATGTGTAAAAACGTTTTGCGCTTGTTGAGCAGAGCAGTTAAGAACAGCCTTAAGCGAGTGAAAGGTTCCTATTGGTAAGAAATCTGCCTCTCTACTAATTGTAAAAGTTAAATGTCTTTAAATTAATAAGTTTTGAAACTGAAAAAAGAAAAGAAAATATTGAAAATCCACTTTAGGAGAATGTCAACGTACTCGTTAAACTGCCTAAGCATGTCGCATTTAAAAACACTCCTCGAAACAACAACAGATGCATTATATTTTTAATTTTGCTTCTGTTTCAGTAATTGTGCAGAAAATTTGGTATTACTTAGTTATCTCGTCGACCAATTTCGCCAAATTATATAAATCGCCAAACCGCTCGCCAAATTATACAAATTGACATAATTTTTACTTTAAATAACGAAAGAACAAATAAATTAGTATAACATTAATAAAAATACAAATAAAAAGTCGAAATAAAAATCACTTGATGACGTAAACACGTGTAACTTGCTTAAAGTCAAGTGAATGTGACATTTACGATCAACCATTATTGGCATTTAATCTTATAGTTTGGTGATAGATTTTTGGTCGACGGAATAATTAAGTACAGTAAAACATCGATTATCCGGAAGCAAAAAAATTCATGTATTAGAAAGTAATAGAAGAATTTTTCTAGATTCGGTTGCCATGTTTAAAATATCAGATATAAAGTCTTGATGTCCTATCTGGATATTATTAACCAAACGTAAACACAGCAATTAAAATATTTAACAATTAAATAAGACTGTTGTGATAAATTCCAGGGGAGCATATCAAGACTAGCTTAATTTTCGAGATAGAAAAGGTTTTTCCACAGCAAGCAAAAACAAGTGACTGTTTTTTTTTTAAATGTGTAACTCTACACTTTTTTTTGTTAAGTATGTACAGCATTGTTTCTTGTTTACTGTGCTTTATTTTAGTGATTTAGACGTAAAGCAAAGTTTTCAGCGGTACTCTGCATATGTATGTATTTTAAACTTTTTATTATGTTTATTTGTACACTAAAACATAGTTTTTATGTTGAATTTTCTTTTTTCTCGTGCTTGCACCCAATTTTCAGTCTTTTTCGGGTTATCCGCAGTGCCCTTCCCAACAAATCCCGCAGATAACAGGGGCTGTACTGTAGTACTGAAATTTTATATTTTTGTCGAAGACATTTGTGTATAACCAGCATTTTAACACCGAAACGGTACACATAATATAACGATAATATATATACATATCATAACCAAAATTCCTAACCCAAACAGCAAAAAAGCGATACCTGTTGAGCAATATACAGCCAAACCTAATACGGAATTGTTTATGGGAAAGTCTAACAGCAAATGAAGTTTGATTGAATTCCGTGCGTTAGTTTTTGAGGTACAGCTGTCTCGAAATTCGCGAAAAACGCAGCACGGCATCGCCAACTGTTATATGATTTATACGAAAACCAATCATCATCAACTTATGTCTAGGTCTAACAGGATATGTTGGTTGGAAATTCCGTGCATTCGTCCTTAAAATATGACTATCTGTAAAATCGTGAAATTCCTGAAAAATTTAGCGTAACAGTGCCACCATTTTTATGATTTATACCAAAACCTAAGCAGCAACAAGATATGTCAACGTCTAACTGAATGTGAAGTTTTATGAATATCCATCCATTAGTTCTTGAGATACAGCGATTGCGCAAATCATGAAAAATGTAGCTTAGAACAGCATGTATTGCGCGATTTACACAAAATTTAATCAGCAGTAACTTATGTCAAGATCTAAGTTTTTTTTAAATTAAAATTCGTGCATTAGTTCTTAAGCAGATAGAATGCCCACAAAATTTTTGTCATTTAATGACAGACATTTTCTAAAAACAGTCAAATCATGTTTAAGTCCTTCTAAATCATATAAATCCGTGGAAAACCGGAAATCGAAGTTTTTCAAGAGTCCAAGACATTGTTCTTGTAAAAGCAGAAGAAAGTAAGAATAAGAATGGTGACTTTCGTAGATATCTGCCGGTGGTTGCGTGTAAACAACAAATCTCCTATTTTAAACAGCATTTCGGATACATGAAAATCACGGAACGTTATCAGGAGGGGGCATTTAGGGTTAGTTCTTATTACTATGTAAGAAGAGATTTTTTTAAGTCAGTAAATTAATCCTGAAAAAGATTTAAATATTAGTAACAATGGCACTACTTTGTATCCCGTCGACCAGAAATCTATCGCCAAACTATAAGATTAAATGCCAATAATGGTTGATCGTAAATGTCATATTCACTTGACTTTAAGCAGGTATGTAAATTTACGTCATCAAGTGATTTTTATTTCGACGTTTTATTTGTATTTTTTATTAATGTTATACTAATTTATTTGTCCTTTCGTTATTTAAAATAAAAATTGTCAATTTGTATAATTTGGCCAGTGGTTTGTCGATTTATATAATTTGGCGAAAACTGGTCGACGGGATAACTAAGTAGTACCATAACAATTTTCTACTGCGCGCTTTCAGAATCGGCCTCGGGATCTGATGACACAAAACCTTTATTCCCAGTCAATGATCTAACACAGCTTTTCTCACAAAATACGCACTGTTTCATCGCAGGTGATTATAATGTGCACAACCGGCGATGGATCTGTCATTCAACCACCCGTCGTGGCAGTGCACTACACAACTTAATCACTCACCTAGGACTTAATTTACATGCACCCAGCACCCCTACACGTTATGGGCTTGGTAGAGGTCGCCCCTCCATTATTGACTTTGCAATTTCAAAAAATTTGGTTTTTCCTATTAGTTCTACAGTTATTAATGACTTAAGTTCTGATCATCTTCCTGTTGTTTTCAAAATTGACTGTGTTGATCCCCCCTCCCCCCCCCTTCTGTGATTGTGGACTGGAGTAAATTTAAAACTATTCTTTCCAATTCTGACCTGACTTTCCCTAATATTACTAACACTGATGATATTGACAAGGCTGTTGATAACTTTCAAAATATTATTATTAATGCTCAAAAACAAGCTACTTACCAATATACTAAAAATAATAACTCTTTTACTATGCCTAACTACATTCATAATGTTTGTAAGCAACGTAATGACATCCGACGGCTGTTTCAAAATACTAGAGATCCTACTTTAAAGCCCATGATTAATCGGCTTAATAATAAAATTAAAAACCTCATTTCTAAGGAAAAACAAAAAAGCTGGAGCAATTTTCTTAACTCCCTCTCTCCTCAAGATAACTCTCTTTGGAAAATAAAGAAAAAACTTAATAATAATTTACAATCCCCCCCCCCCCTTAACTGCCTTTAATACCACGGCATATACGGACAAAGACAAGGCTGAAATCCTCGCCAGGTCCTATGCTGAGCAGTTTTCCCCTAACCCTTATCTTGCCAGCCCTAATCATTATTTTGAAGTAAATGAAACTGTTCAAAATTTTTTAGCTACCCCTCCCACGGACCCATTCCCGGAAATTCAACCAATTGTTATTTCTAATATTATCAAAAATCTTAAAAACAGAAAAGCCCCTGGATACGATAACATAACTAATTATGCTCTTAAAAATCTTCCTTGCAACTGTATTATATATCTAACTAAACTTACTAATGCTATTTTTCAGTACTACTACTTCCCTAAAGCTTGGAAGACTTCTATTATTGCACCTATTCCTAAACCTCAGTGTAATCTTCAAGATCCGACTAACTATCGACCCATCTCTCTGTTACCCTCTATCAGCAAAGTTGTTGAGCGAGTCATCAGGTCCCAGTTACATGACATTTTAGACGCACAAAACATACTCATTCCTGAGCAATTTGGCTTCAGAGCTAAACATTCCACATTACATCAACTCCTTCGTGTTGTAGAGTTCTTGAGTGAGAAACTAAACACGAACACACCAGCTGCGGCTGTTTTTCTCGATGTCGCTAAGGCATTTGATAAGGTTTGGCATATTGGCCTTATATACAAACTAATTAAGTTTGGAATTAATGCTAGACTTATCTTTCTCATACATTCTTACCTTAGCGACCGCACCTTTCGCGTCCGCCTTAACAATATACTTTCCACTTTATACCTTATTCTCTCTGGTATTTAACAAGGGTCGGTCCTCGGCCCTACATTATTTAACATTTTTTTCAACGATATCCCAAGAACACTGAGGACTTATCTTGCCCTGTACGCGGACGACACGGCAATGTACGCCTCTGCACAACACCCATTCACATTATACAAAATTCTCCAAAAACACATAGATAAATTCCTTAACTGATGTAACCTGTGGCGTGTTAAGCTCAACGAGCAGAAAACAGCTGCTGTCTATTTCTCTAGAAAACTAACATTTTCCAATCGCATTACTATCAATAACACTACTATTCCTTGGACTAATGACACCAAGTATCTGGGGGTTACCCTTGATAGAAGACTTACCTGGAAAAAGCATTTTATTAATATCCGAGGCAAAATTGCTGGTATCTCCCAGGCCCTCTCTCCTCTTCTCAAAAGCAATACTCTTTCTATTCATAATAAACTAATCTTGTATAATGCATGTATTAGATCAATCTTAACTTATGCTTGTCCGATCTGGGGATTCGCTTGCAAAAACAGTATGGAGTATCTTTACGGTGCTCATAACAAAAACTTACGCTATATCCGTAATGATCACCATTTTCTTCGTAACACCACTATCCGCAGTGATTTGAAAACCACTTCCTTAAAACAGCGCATTAATAAACTTGCTAAAAATTTTTATAAATCTGTATACAACCTCCCTAACCAAATTATAGCGGAACTACCCGACTACGAGGTATCCGACCCCACTAACAGAAAACGCCCTAAATACTCGCTTTTGCTTAGCGATGAAGACTGAGTTTCCCTCACCTTCTGCTATACTTAACCTTTCTGTTTGTTCTGTCCTGTCTATAGTATAAAAAAAAATTGTTTTTCTGCTAGTTCTTTAGCATTATATATTTTTAAACTAATGTATGGTCTCTGAAAAGAGTCTTTATTTTTTGTGGGGCACTCCCCGGTAGCTTTTTCGTCTTTTCCTTCTTTTTTTGGAACTAATGGAATTTTCTTTCTTTTTTAATTATTTTTTTTCTTTTCTTTGTTTTTTTTTTCTTTTTCACATATGTTATACTAGTACTTATGTACTTTGTTATTTTTTGTTAGTCTTTTCTTTTTCTTAAAAGTAAATTTAACTTTTGTGGCTACCAGCCACGTCTAAACATTATTTTTTTAAGGCTCCCTAATGCCCTTGCAACACAATCACCTATCCACTGGATGTAAAGTTGCAACGCAACTAGGTAATCCATTCAGCTGCTCACATTGTTCCATTGTTCCATATTTCGGCCTCGGATTTCAAATCATCTGGCTCGGACTCCGAACCTCGGGAACTACTGACGCGTTTTCAGCATTTTTTAGAGAGTTTTGGCAGTCACCTAAGCTATAAATGGCTCGTTGCAAAAAATAAAAGTATAAAATACGATAGTTACGCGATTTCGCAAATAAAAAATGAAATGAAAAATAGCTGACATTGATATACTTTATTCTCCAGAAGTACTGAAGCGATTCCAATAATGTTTTAAAAATAACCTTGTCAATAAACGAACTATATATCGATCGTCCGGCAGGAAATAAAGATAAAAAATGTATTATGCACATTTTCGCAAACAAAAAAAAATCTCGGTTTTTATGTTAATTAACAGAACAATTGCATTGTTTATTTTTATTTTTCGCCGAACGTTTAATGCATAGTTTGTTTACTGCCAAATCTATATATGTATTGAAATCGTTTCACCAGTTCCTGAGAAACGGGTTATCTAATCAACACTTGCTGGTATAATCGGATGCTTTTTGTAACTTTCCAAACTTCCCCGTCATACTTCAATGTTGCCTCAGCTTTTTGTTTAACATGATTTGTACATAGTGTGTGTTCCTCTAACACCCAAAGAAACACACTAAAGTTGCGTATAGAGTAGATTCTTATTATTCTCATATTAAAAAAGCATTCTCCGTACAACTTTTACTCCTGCTGCCCTAATCTTCCGACTGAGCCATAAGGGCTTGTTTATTACTGTTGTTGTTCAAAATTTCTTGAATGAATGAAAGTTAATGCATACTTCGTACTTTAAACCAGAAATTTTTATTAATTAATGGTATCAAATAAGTAGATCTTAGAAAAAGTTCTTAGAAACAAGGCAAATTAATATTATATTTTAATAAATAAATGTTCTGGTTTCAGAAACTTTTTTTGAGTTGAAAAATACCAGGAGGTTGGCAGCTAAGCTGATTTAATATTCACTGACCATTTTGCTAAGTTTGCAAGATCATTTTGTTGACAACTTTCGACATCACATGAAATTAGCTGCCATTTCACTGGTGAAGGTTGTCCGGAAAATTCTACGAGGGTAAAACTAGTAAAAAAAACAAAAAGCTAACCAGCCGAAAATCAGAGAAATATTTATCCCAGTTATCCCCAATAATTTTTTTTTGTTTTATGAGACTCTCTTAGTTCAAGTGCCACTTCGTTTCTACTCATATAATTATTCAATGAATCGCCTGAATTGCGGGTTAGCCATCCAGTTATCAATCTCAGCAATACCTAGAAGCTATTTAATGATAGAAAAGTTAATTTTCATGATTGATTTTTTGCATTATACGGGGGCTTTTCAGAATTTTTGCCAAGTGACTCAATAAATGATTAAATGCCTTCACTATTCAAGACATTTTAAAGAATTTTTTTTAACACTACATTCCATAGATAACCCCCACATTTTTCAGAGTTGCTAATCTTGGTGTATATAATTGATTAAATGATATATGTAAAAAAACTGCCAGTCAACGGAGATGTTGGCACCATCAATATCGCACAGCTCCATGCAAAGTGAAATGAATGGTATCCCAATTATAGATATTTCCCAGAATTGGTAACAGTCTTTCTTAATCAATATGCCATTCATTTAATTTTACGTCGGATTATGTGATGTTGCTATGTAAACAACCTCGCTAGAGCATAAGCTGACTGACAGTTTCGTTATCTGTATCATCTAATCTATTACATACAGGAAAATCAACGTCGTTAAAAGTGGTTGCGAAAATATGTATTACATGCATATACTGCTTACTAGACTAGTATGTTACGGGGAAAATATCTTGAAAATGTATTGAATAATGAAAGTATTTTGTCATCTATTGAGGCATGAGACATGCCCGTTTTATATGGAATATCAAAATGCAATAATATTTTTTTATAACTTTTCGGATTTTACTGTAGATATATATAATATGAAGTGGCACTCCTAAGCCTCCCTACCAACGTCAAGGTGGAGTCTCGTCAGGGAGGCCCCCCACCCCCCTACAGCAGAACTGACCAATTAATTAACTGTCTAAGGCTTCGACATATATCTAACGGTTATGCAACAAAAAACATGTAAAAATCCAGAAAATAAATCAACACTATTTTGGAAAACACTTAAAATATATTAAATCAATAGCTCGATTTAGTGTACGATGCAAAAATATACTAAAAATATTACCAATTTAACTCTTTTTTTTTCTTTTTGGTCTATTAAGCTATTTTACATTCTTGATACATAATAATAAAGATTAATAATAAAAATATTTTTGATATTTTGCCCATGATTGCTATTCAAGTTGTCTAAAAAAGAAAATAACTGTCGTATAGAACTTTTACAGAATAGAAGTATGAATAAAATTTACCTTTAGATGATCGTGCAAGTGCATGCAAAAAATATCTTTAAAAACCACTTCTATGTGATACGATGTCTTACAAAATCTTATAATTTAAAATCATAAACCTTGTTTTTTTCCGGTTTTTTATGAACAACTGAAGATTTTTATTTAAACGCAAAATACATATTTGGCATTGTATTATCTGACTGAGGTTGCCACATTAACAAAATAGCTGCTATTTAGAGCTGTTTATTTTTCTTTCTTTTTGTTTGAGAAATTAAAAAATATAGTGAAGAAATTTGGTAAATTGGCCAGCTATGCTTTTTTCACGCGCGCGAAGCTAAATATAGCAATATAACTTCCCCTTAAAGAAAAAAAACCTTGATAATTACTATAATTTGTAAATAATTATAAGTAATCGATTTCTCATAAATGCAAGCGAACTATGAGAAATTGATTTACCTCTTTACCCCTTCTAACATCTACCCCCCCCCCCAAAAAAAAAATCGATACTTCAACGATATTGAACACAGGAGTAGTACCTAGCCCATGAGTAAAGAACATTGATGCTGCCAAACTGAAGCTGATGTTTGTGGGCTGTGTGATGTTTAGTGAAAAAAGATCGGTTTTTAATTGTCCCGGGGCCAAAAACCGTAGAAAAAGCAACGAAGAATCGGTTTTTAATTCTCCCGAGGCCAAAAACCGTAGAAAAAGCAACACAATGATCGGTTTTTAATTGTCTAAGGCCAAAAACCGTAGAAAAAGCAACACAGTGATCGGTTTTTAATTGTCCTAAGGCCAAAAACCGTAGAAAAAGCAACACAGTGATCGGTTTTTAATTGTCTTAAGGCCAAAAACCGTAGAAAAAGCAACACAGTGATCGGTTTTTAATTCTCCCGAGGCCAAAAACCGTAGAAAAAGCAACACAGTGATCGGTTTTTAATTGTCTTAAGGCCAAAAACCGTAGAAAAAGCAACACAATGATCGGTTTTTAATTGTCCTAAGGCCAAAAACCGTAAAAAAAGCAATACAGAAATCGGTTTTTAATTTCCCGAGGCCAAAAACCGCAAAAAAAGCAACAAAGAAAGAAAGGTGCATTTGCCATTACCATTGCCAGATAACCCTTTTTTTTAACACATTTCAGATGGTGCTTTTTAGTTATACCATTGCCTTACAATATATTTTTCTGAATCCTATACTGTTTATTTGACTGCTCATAGTACTATTTAAAGATAACATGAACCCTCCAATGATGATTTAAATATTTTTAGTTTGCGGATTGATTGCATGTGGAAGGAAGTATTACATGAGAAAATTATTGTTATGGAAATGTTTGAATGCTGTAAAAAAATATGCACATTAAAATATTAGTTAATACTTTCGCGTTTTTATTATTTATTTAGCGGTAAGATATAGCTGGAATTATGAATGCTGGAAAAAAAAAACTACGCTCATTAAAAAAACAGTTGATATTTTTCTGTAAAGATCTAAGAATTGGTATTTTGATGCTATTGTAATCTATTAAGCTGTGGGGGAAATTTCAAATAATAAGCCAAAGTAAAAAAAAAAAAAAAAAAAGAAAAAAAAATTAATGGATAAAACAAGATAATTTTGAAGTAGTAAGCCAAACATGATGATTAAATGTTTTAATTACATAAAACTGGGCACATAATAATAATAATTTAGATATTTACAGAACAATGACCGAAATTGATATCTTAAAATTTAACTTAAAACTAAATACAGAATAAAAATAGATAAATTAAACTTATACATACTAAATTCAGAATACACTGTCAATCCCATTTCTAATTTATTTATTTTTTCTTTTAAGGCGTCAGGTACCTTTTAAAGTGTCGAAAAATCGAGTTTTTTAAAAAATAGCTTACAATTAAATATGTTATTGTAGGAACATTTTAAAAGAAACACCATTCAAAGACTTGCATTTGAAGAGAAGGTATGTATAAAATAATTTGAGCTCTTTCTATAGTATCAAGGGGGGGGGGGGGGGGATTTACTTTTAAAGTCAATTTCCTCAAAAACGCGATTTTGGTCGTTGCGAGCACGATTTCTGAAAAATGGTTGCCTAGAATTTCACAAAAATTTAACTGAATGTATTAAATGTATAAAGACACAAAATGAACTATTATTATGTATCTAAAGTAATAAGGTTAGAATTCACGACTACTTTTTTGTAAAAAAAGACTCGTATTTCGAGTTTCTTTAAAAACGATTTTTTTTTTCTCGGGAACTACACATAATATATTTTACATTGTAGGTCATTTTGAGAACACATTGCATCTGTACTCATTAAAAAATCGTAGCTGGATTTAGCATTTCAAGTGTAAAAAATCATGCGCACAATGCATGCAAGAAAAATTCTTTCGTAAAAATTGTACTATCTATAAAAATAAATTAAAAAACATTAAATGTGTGTACTTCTTTTGAGAGCTTTAATTAATAATATAAGTCTTTCTTAGTATGTGTTTTAAATTTTATAATTAAAAGTCAATTGGTTACAGAGTGATTGTAATTTTTATAGAGGTCACCTTTTCACGTATTTTGTTAGTTCAAATGATACCAACCCCCTTAAAGGGTCAAGTACCTATCAAAAAGTTCTTTTTCTTTTTATATTATAAAATATTGTTTATTTGTGATGTTTTAAGCAAAATCGGATTCAAAATTTTGTGTTAAAGCGAAAGTTGCGGAAAAAAAAAAGATCTTCAACTATCGTTTTTTTTAGGCCTAAGAAAGGTTTATATTTTCAAAGTCATTTAATTAAGAATGGATATTTAGAGGCTCAATTTTGCCAAAATGGCTAGCCAGATTTTCACAAAACTTTTTGACATTTTGCATAATAAGTGTACTCAGAATATCTTAAATGTTTTATTATTCAGTTAATTTGCTTTCTAATGTACTGGAAATATTTCCGAACTCCCAAATTTTAATAAATTATTTACTTATGTTATTTAAAAAATACAAGCTTTGTTTTAATAGCAGATCATTTTAGATTCTATTATACTAGATATTAAAGAAAAATACTAATATGATTAAGCTATGTGAGTGCTATCCTCCGCACGTTACATCCATTTTCTTAAATTTATAAAACAAATGTATTTGATTTCTTTAAAAAGTAAACAACCAAAGAATACAGGGCCACAGGCGATTATTTTTTATTTCTAAATCACACCACTTTCTCAAAACGAAAATTACTGACGTTCTGTTCGAAAGCATTTGCAAGAGAAATATGCTACAAAGTCTTTCTTTTTAAATAGAGGTGCGAATAGAATAGAAAAATAGTCGCCTGTGGTAGCCCTGGAATACGGTCGTTTAAATATTCCTACGAGTGCGTCTAACGGTTTTAAAAAATTGCTTAAACATTTTTGACATTTAAAAAGTACGTGGTCTTCAAATTGAGCCGCCCTATATCGTTTTTAATAGATTCATGCTCATAGAGACATATACAGTGTGTTCCAAAATTCGACAGACAAATTAAAAGGGGTGATTGAAGGCATCAAGAGGATGAAAAACGACCATCGAGCTTGGGGTCGCAAACCACTCATTTAATCAAGAATACAAGGTGTTCTACCCTAACCCAACTTTTGTTGACATAAATAACTTTAAAAAAAGACCCTGAAGTATATTATAATGAAACTTTTAATAGACATGTTCACTTTTGGTGTAAATATGGTAATCTAAAAAAAGGTGGTAGAAGTTTCCATTGTACGCGCCAGCAGTATGCATTCGACGCTCCACATTTTGGACTGTGAATATCAGTTCATACGATATCATCGATTGCGAGTGCACCCTGTTTTTTTTCATAACTTTTCGTGATAGTATCGCATTTCATATAAACCAAGGTACACATCGTTACATTTTTATTGCAATATTTTTATTTTTCGAAAAATTAATACCGCCAAGCCGACTTCAGTTAAGGTGAAACATCCTGTAGTTTCGACTTAATTAGTGATTTGTGCGATCCTATGTTCTATGGAAATTTTTCATCTTCTTGATGTCTACTATCACCCCTCTTAATGTGTCGGTCGAATTTTGAAACACCCTGTATATATATATATACAGCAGCTGTTACCCGTAACTTCGTTTAAGTAAGATTTAAAGATAATTATTCTGTTAATTAAGCGAAAGAATTCGTTCGCCAATAATTAAAACTTATGCAATTAACCAATTCATAAATTATTTTATGGAAGACAATACTTTTGATAATTCCATTTTTTAACTTTTTTTATATGTTTATTTCCAGTTCTTTCATGTGCTTGATGTTTTCTCTAAAATTTTTAGTAAATTTACTTCTTTGTTGATTTATAATCATCCTATTTATTTTATTTTACATTTATTGCTCTCATAGGTATGGATTTGTCTCTATATATTTTTCTTCATCAGTGATTATTATTTAAGGGGACTCTGTATCTGTCATTTTGATAGAAAAGAAACAAAAATGTCGAATTTCAGATTTTTACTTTAAAATGTGCCTTAGTATTCTTAGAACATTCTGTCCAAATTTCCGGAACGATTCGATAATCAATAAAGGCGATATACTTAATTTCCCTAAGTCTTCCCGTTAAACGTTCCTTTAAATGCGAATGTTTAAACTCATTTTTCTCAGTTCGCAATTTTTTATATTTTCATTTTAGTCAAAATTCTTAGGCGAAATGAAAGGGAAGAGGGAATTTTAAAATTTTTAATTTTTTTTTTTAAGCATTCAATTTAAAAAAAAAGTTATTGCTGTATTAAAAATGTAACACGTTTTGTGATCTATTATGACTATGATGCTTTATTCAAACATGATGTAAAAATATAATATAGATTACAGTTACAAAATGATCTTTTTTGGTACCGAGTCCCCTTAAAATGTAGATTAAAGAACAATAACAATACATACATAATCAATAATACACGACTTTAGTGAAATAGGAACTAAATCTATTGTTTCAAAGATACCTGACCCCTAACGTATTCATTAATAAAATTTAATTTAATGCATGCTCAGACCGATCTATTCCTATCCCCGTAATATTCCCCCCTTTATAACCCCCCCTTCCTAACTGGGATATGGATCTGCGGTCCTGAACTTGGCCGACCTACCGAATAAGAGAGCGAGCCTGCTCAAACGTGCTCTCTGTTTGGAAACTGAGGAAACCTTTATTCCTGACAAATCACTATCACTTTCCAGGACCCGCAGCATACTGTCCGAATATCCCAAGTTGCGGTGAACACGTCCAACCGCAACTTCGCGATCCTCAACACCCACTTTTTGCCCATCTGATTGCTGTGTACACATCTCCTCAAGAGGACGATATGGTACACAGGCTTCTATACCTACGCCTGAAATTCCCCTTCCCCCCTGCGGTGAAGAATAATCACCGCCACCTACTTCTAACCCCATTCGCAAAGCCCTAGCCTGGGCAGTTGCCCTATGTTTCCTCGACAAACCCTCACTAGCTGTCTTCAAAGACAGGAGCATGCGCATACGGAGAAAGACAAAATCATTTACCTTTATGTTTTCCGCTTCTCTGTCATACTTACATGCGACAGGAACACGGCGAGGTCCGCCAAACAAGCCGGAACTGAAAATAAATAAATAAATAAAAATGGGAGATTTAGATGAACACATAATATTTACATTTTGGTTTTGATAGTTTTACAATATTTGATAATTTTATAATATATAATAGTTTTATAATATTTATCTATCTAAGATATATATATAATGCAAATGGGAATTCCTTTCCACCCGCTTGTAATTTGAGTTCTGTTGAATGGATTACGATGGGACTTGCAATTTTCATCAAATAATATTTCAGGGAAGGTTTTAGTATATGGCATAACTTTCTACGTTTCTTAGTTATAAAATTATGAGGGAAATTCGCATAATTAGAGGAATCAGATTATGAAAGATTAGCCTTTTTAAAAAGTTCTGCGATTTCGACGAGACGTGCGCTGTTAGTTAAATAAGCTTTCCAGGACTGGTTTTAGTATATTAAATATCATTCTACGTTGTTTAATTACCGAGCTATGGATGAAATTTTAATAATTAGATTAAAAATTGATTATGAAACAGAATTCCATTTCGGACGGGTATAACTCCACGTTCTGCTTAACGGATTTTTATAGGCCTTACATATTCAGTTAGGTAGTTTTTAAGGAACACCACATCTTTCTACGTTGCTCATTTACAGAGTTACAGGAGAAAGCATTTAAAATGTAAAGGAAATTTCATTTCGAAGCTTGTATATCACTTTATGCTAAACATATTTTTATGAGGTTTACGCTGTTAGTTGGGTAATTGTAGGGGAAGCAGGTTTTAATGTATAACACTTCATTCAACATTTCTTAATTATAAAGCTATGGGAAAAATATTTTATAATTTCATCAACCCGAATATGAGATATTATATTTTTCAAAAGTCTTACTGGACGGATTTTGATGGGAGATACGCTGTTAGTTAGATAAATACATGACATGGTATTTTATATTTTGTTAAAACAAGTGTTTTGATTCAATTAATTATAAATTAATGACAAGTGTATCAGAAAATAAACTCGAAGATTTCAGTGCGAAAGAATCGCACTGTATGTTTTATATATTTTACGCTTGTGTATTTTTAAAAAACCAGCACCCTTCTTCAAAGTTAATTGAAATAGGCAATTTACTCTGATAAAACTCAATTGCTTTCGCTATTTTCCCACCGTAATAACTTAAGAGAACAATAAAAGTTTCTCTACAGGAAATAAGTCACTTAAAACGCAATAGACAACACGGTGATAAAGTTAAAAATTGCCACTTCGCCTTTTCCGTGAGTTAGAGAAATTACGTTAAAGAAACAAAAATAAACCCAATTTCAAGGGATTATTTACATTTGTGTTTTTGTGGCAAATCTAACCGTTTCCACATCTAAGTCCTAAACGTGTCGGTAAAATCAGACCCGAACCAAAATTCTATTTAATTTCTACTCAAATCTAGTGTACTTCAACAGGACACCGAAAATGAAATCGAAATAACTTCCCGTGTTGGTACTTTTTTAGTATAGGGTCCTTTGCGTTTTTTTAAAAAGCTTGGCAGGATTCGGGCTTCAGAAAGTGAGATTCGTTGCCACATAATTAACAGTTATGAAAGCAAACCTCATGGGCTTTTATGCTTGTTTACTGGATACCTATTTATACATATGTAACCAATTTTTTTATATGTGTTACACTATTAATTCTTCCTTCGCGATATTTCTTTTTATTATGCTAAATTACCTACCTATTCACTAATTTCTAATTCTTTAATAATATCTATCATTAATCCTATTGAATTCTCCTTAAATTAATTATTATCTTACTCAAGTAACTTATATATAAAGTTTTTAGTTTATTCCTAAATTGTATCTTTATTTCTGACCATTTCTATTATTTAGTGTGAATTCGAATGTTTTAAGAGAGCCATTTCTTTTTTACTTATTTCATTTCGAGAATCTTTCGCGCGCTGGAGTATTTTTTACTTCCAATTTCACCCGCTCCCGAAACGACAGGATTCTTTACAAAATCTCTCCCATTGGGCGTGGCGGTAGGATGCACGCGTGCCTTTAATGCAATCATTGGCCAGAGCGCGCAACGTCATCATTTTGTGTTAACGCGAGCTATGAAAAAAAGCGGACGCATAGAACAATTCCTCAAAATTTCTTTCACCTGCCAACATCCTGCTGACTGGTAGTTCTTTGACAGTAGTTTTTTATTCTAATTTACGTCACGATCATAACGATGATTTTATTTGCATCTTAAGACCTGAACTTATCCATGGAAATGTGGGAATGGTTTTTGATGATGTGCTGTTAATAAAGATATGAAGCGCTAAGCTGACTCATTACTTCGTAATGGAGAAACTCCATCTTTTCATTCGAATGCCTATGTAATTTCACCCCACGACCTGCACCAACGCCAACACAATGCATATTGGCTATTTATCGAATCATAATGATTCGATTCAAGACAGCTATACTGCAAAAAATCTGTAGGAGTTACCTAACTTCTAACAATGTATTATTCTTCGATTTAATACTTCACAGTAAGCACGCCAGAATTTCTACAATTTTACGCACATATGTATATTATTATTTTTTTATACACACTATACTTCTGTTTGTAAGTAAAAAATGGATAAATGGCTTATTTATATTAAATAAATTGTATAAATATTGAAAAAATCGCATGTGTAATATGAAACAATGAATAGGTTGCCAGAAAATATGTCGCCAAATTTCCTTCTCTCGCCAAGGCTTCTCTATCACTATAACTAAAATGGTTATATATGTATAAATACGTATATATTAAACAAACATAAAAATCCATGAGGTTTGTTTTCATTAGTTGTTTATTATTTGGCAACAAATCTCACTTTTTGAAGCTTGAATTGCGCCAAGTTTCTTTAAAAAACGTCAAAAGCCTTACGCTAGAAAAGTACCCGCTGTTCAAATGTGTCGGAAAAGTCACATCACATACTTAACTGAATCTGACGTTTGATGAAAATCCGTGCATCGAGATAGAGCTATTGCATGAGATAGAGATAGCACTATTGCATGAGATAGCTTGAGATAGAGCTAATGCAAAAATCGCGAAAAATGCAGCATAGCAGCGCCACCTGTTAGGCGATTTACACCAAAAAGTAATCAGCACCCATTAACATTAGGGACTAACTGAATATAAATTTTTATTAAATTCGGTGCATTAGTTCTCCTCGAGATATAGAGCCCATACAAAATTTGTGTCACATACAGACAGAAAGACGGACCGACAGAGTTAGAGACTCACAGACGGACATTTTATAAAAACATGTTTTTCGGGATTTCTGACCCCTAAAACCTGTAAATTCGATGAAAACCGGAGATGGAAATTTTTCACGAATCCAATACTTTCTTCTTGTAAAGATAGAAGAAAGTAAAAATATGCTTCTTTTTGTGTAACCCTGTATACGATCGATATACACCAAGTAATCTGCAAAAACTCCCTTTAATTAAAACAACAAAGAAAATCATGCGTCAAGCATAGATTATGTATCACTTTCCAGCACATTCAGATTAATGGGTACTTGTTACTTATCCCGTCGACCAATTTCGCCAAATTATATAAATCGCCAAACCACCCGCCAAATTATACAAATTGACATAATTTTTATTTTAAATAACGGAAGAACAAATAAATTAGTATAACAATTATAAAAATACAAATAAAACGTCGAAGTAAAAGTCACTTGATGACGTAAACACGTGTTGTCAAGTGAATGTGACATTTACGATCAACCATTATTGGCATTTAATCTTACAATTAGGTGACAGTAATTTGGTCGACGGGATAACTAACAAGTACCGAGTAATGTTACAAAAACAGCACCGTTTAACAAGTTAAAATATTATGTCTAATTCAACCCTATGAAAACGCATAACACATTTGAAAACACAATTTCAGCTGTTCCGATCTACATTCGGAAAATTATCCGAATTCTTTGATCAGCCCTGTATATATTGTATTTTAATCATCTTGTAGTGAAATTCGGTGCTTTATATATATTTGAATATGTTTGAAATAGCGTAATGTCATTAAAATACACTACAAACGTGAACTATTAATCCCACATACTTCATGTACAATACCAAACGTGATTTGGTGACCTTAAATAACGGTTATCAATTACATGAAAATTTGAAAATCCGAGTATATTTATGGGAGTTAGAGCGTAGACAGACGGACAGACAAACCGAATGCATAAACACTTTTCAACTTTGTTGGGAAGTGTTAAAAAGTTTACCACAATTTAAAACGCACTTCAGCAATTATTGTTCTTAAATAGTACTGTAACCAAACTATTTTGTCGATACCTTTAAAATGAATGATGAACTATATACACCATACTCTTTATTATGCATCTTGTAATGCAATTCAATGGTATACAGGGTGTTTCATAAAAGACAGGCAAAATTTTAATAGGTGATAGTACACATCCAAACAAAAAACTTTCATCAAATAATGCATGGTCGGAAACAAAACGCAAAGGCTCTAGCGCATTTGGAAACTTGGTACATCCAAACGTTAAAACCCCATACCTGTTGCGAGTGATCGGGAGAAGATCGAAACCAATAGCAAGCAAATGTGACATGAGGAAGAAGAACACATATGCAAAATTCGCTTCGATTAATACATAAAAGCCGATGATCCGAGTGTGCAAGTGTCAACCGCGGTAAGAACGTAGCGGAAGATGTTGTCCTTCACTAATAGGGAAAAGGCTGATATGCATTTTGTCTACGGAAGTGCAAATGGAAATGGCTCAGAGGCTCGACGGTTGTATGGAGTGTGTTTTCCCAGCTTGGTTTTGCCAGTCACTCGTTCTTTATGTATTTTTGCCTGGTATAACAACATCACCTTCGGCGTCCTATTGCATCTTTGCGTTTTAATTCTTTGAATGCATTCTTTCATGAAAGTTATTATTTTAGATGTGTACTATCACCTCTTAAAGTTTTGCCTATCTTTTATAAAACACCCTGTATATTATTTTCAACATGTTTAAAATACCGTAACATCATTAAAATATGCTGCAAATGTTTTTTCTACATAGACCGTCATGTCTGGGATGCTTTTGAGTGTCCTTGTAAACGAACTATCACGCTATACACTAATTTTTAATACCAAACGTGACCTCATAGACATATATCAATTGCATGGCAATCCGAGCATATTTACGCGAGCTAGAGCCATGTACTGGCAAATAGACATAAAGACTTTTCAACTTTGTTGGAAAGTGCTAATGAATAGTATACCGATTACGAATGACCATTAGTTTATTTAGTATAACATCCGTAATCGTGATTCCATCGATTTCGTTTTGCAGCGGATTGTCAAATGTTGCTAATTGTGCATTTAAATCACTAGCAAACAGCCAAATCAATCCACATGAAATAGATTTCACTGCATCAAACTCGCAAGCAATTTCTTTAACATTTATAGCATTTAAATTATTCATTAACATAATGCAGCATAGCTCACACATGGCTACATGAATAAACCATTTAGGATTATATTAAATGTATGTGTGCATATATGTAAATACAATAAATAAATGATACGTATGTATATGTACAATAAAATATAACACTGGAGCCCGGTTAACCGAAAGGTATCGAAGAAAATGGGAATTTCAAGGAACCAATTACATCAAAATGTTCAGAAAAGCCACATCAAGAAAAATAACCACACTTTGGCGCAAGTTAAGTACCTGTTGCCTATATGATATTGGCGACAGAAAAAAATCGCACCAATATGGGGCGAATATGACATCTGTTCCAACTTTACGTACACATCGGTTATAATTAAAATTCGCCTATTCAAAAGTACTAGGACTCCAATCTAAGAAAGCAGCCAAAGAGAGATTTTGTCAAAATATTTACACTTAAAAGATAACGGTTTTTAAAAAAATGAAACAGTGTCTACGTTTGCCAAATGCGTTTAAAATGTTAAATAGTGAAATATCGAGTGTTGTGCTCCAAATTTCACGTCAAAATGCATCGGCAGTATAGATATAGCGCCCGAACAAGCTAACATTGGATATCCACTCAGTTACATAAAATACTTCAATAAAACTTGCGTACGGAAAAATTAGTGATCAGTGTAACAGGATTTTATATTTTTTTATTATCCATTCCAGTAAAAAAATGAGGATTAAGGAAATCAAATTTTAGATTCTGTGATGCAAACTTTCGAAATGTGTTACCTTATAACAGATTTATTATGTTTTTATATGATAGAATGGTAATAGGTGCAAATATTTCACAAACACTGATGTCTGACGCATTTTAAATACGTAACAAAATAGTTTCATTTATTTTAAGATTTCTAAAATGAAAACTTTCATCTTTTAGTGAATCTTAGAGGAAGTTTAACTAAATTTTATTCCAGTTTTGTTGCGAAAAGTAACTTTACTATTTAAATATCAATTATATTAGCATTCATTTTTGTAACTTGATAGGATGAAAAATGCGTTTAAGATTTATTTTGACGGGAAAAGCTGTTAGCAAGAAATGTATTTACTGCAATAGATAAATATGTTTACTAAAAATGTCATTTAATATGTAAACATTTCTTAGAAATTAAATTTTCTCGTGGATTGATATCATCGCATACAACTATTCATATTATAACGGCCTCGAGATAAAATATTAAATTACAGTAAAATAAATAAAAATATTCAAATATCTATAGTATATACTTACAAGCACGAAAGGAGTCCCATATTTTTCTCAAATTGATAAAGATTTGTCACTAAATACAATTTAATTTCACAATTTGTAAAATATATCAAATATCAGAGCGACCAAAGTCAAATAGCTATTTAAAATGGAGTGTTCTTTTACTAAAAAAAATCAAATATTGCTTTCAACAATGGGTCTCGTGCGCTGATGTTTTACAACAATGGGACTCGTACGCTATTTTTAACATTCAATTCTCATATTTTGATCTTAATTTTTGTACGGCAAAATATTTTCAGTATAGCGTTGCCACTCATTTTCTAATTTTTAAATAATTTTCTTGCAGAAATGAGAAATCTTGCGACTGGTTATATATTTAAAATACAAGCCGGGTTTTTCTCGTCAGTTGCTCTGTGGTTTCTACTGACCGTATTTAATAATTATTTTCTTAAGTGAACACTTTTAATTTATAGATGAGCCAACACTAAATATATTTTTTAAATATTTCAATTTTTACATTTATTTTTCGTTTTTAAAAAATTAATAACATTTCATCAAAATTGCATTAATCGGGCCATTTTCTTTGTTTGTGAGGAAAAGGAAATAATGCGGGTTGATACTTATTATATTTTTATTGACATCATTTTCTCAATTCAATTGTTATTCAATTCCTACTATTAGTTCACACTCTCCCTATATTTATTTATTTATATATTTATATATCTTGTTCAAATTTTCAATCGTTAATAAAATACTCATTATTCATCCTATCAAGTTGAAATAATTTTTTTTGAACTTGTACTGGATGACAATTGATGTTAATACAGTTTTTTCAAATATTAATTAATTAATTGAATTTTAATTAATTAATTTTAGTTTTGCATGGGAAACAAAATGGCGGCCATTGGTTATTGAAGGTAAATGAAAATATTTTCAATAAGGGGTTACCATAGGGGAGACCCTGTTCTGTCGCCAAATACGGCCAAGTTTGTCGCCAACTTGGCGATATTTCTAATATTTCGCCCAAATTCCCTTAGAATTCCATTGTAAACCTACTTGCTTATAGAAAATCAACAAATTGAGATATTTTAATGCAACAAAAACTAATATTAGCTTAAGGGATTATATTAAATTTTTCTTTGATGACCTAAGTAGGAATTGACTTTAAAAACAAAATTTTTAAATTACTTGTTTTTAATTTGAATAGATGACGATGCTTAAGACCTTCAAAAAGGTCAATGCCATAAAAGTTAAAATGAAGCAATTTTTTTAAAAAAAGCATTCATTTAAAAACTTGAAACTGCAACATTTTCCTTTAATTGCGTCAGAATTACATTCATCTTTAACGACTTTTTATTCCAATAGATGAGATAGTAATGAGAGGTCAAATCTTCAGTGGAAGAAAATGCTTTCACCTGTTGAAATGACGTCATTTTTAAAGGACGTTCAAATTATCCCGCCCACATTCTTCGATCGCAGAAAGGAACGAAATACGAAAGTAATATAATGTTTTAAGAAGGAAGGGGTATTTTCACTGGTAAAGCTGAAATATTTTACTACGAATATGTCTAAATGACGGAAATTCAACTTATACTCTGCCGGTACTGAAATTAGGAAGTCAAGAGCTTCAAAACTCTTAATCTAAGAATCGACTGGTCGTAAAACACTTGGAAATGACATCATTTTAACGCAATTGATATGAAATATTTCAGTTTTATGAATGAAAGTGCGCATTGTGGAACGCGCACATTCGTTCATAGTGCAGAGTAAACATGGCGTCATTTTCGCCGCCACCTTTTCTAAGATTAACGGCCTTATAAGTAGCAATTCTGTATTGCGCCTGATGCGAAAATTTTTGTTTCGTTTTCTAGCGATAACCCGTGCGTCAGTAGTGATAACTGACAGTGCCAACCAAGTGCTATCTGGCTCGTTTCCTGGTGCTCTTCCTACCAGAACCATTCACACAAAATCAAAGTCAGAAGCAAAGTCAGTGAAAATTACATACGCAATCGAAATAAAATATTTTAATTTTATGAATGAAAGTTAGCGTATATTTTTCTTTTTGATATAATATTCCAGATGTCTAAGATAGTAGATTATTCGGTACTCACGTATGATTCGGGCCAGATCCTATTCACCGCGCCAACAATGGCACCGAAAACATTAATTACAGTAACCCTTTTATTTATTTATTTATTTTATTTTATTTTTTTATTTATTTATTTTTTTTTTTTGCTATCATCATTTTAAGTGCATAGTTAATATTGGCTGGGGTCCAGATAGATTTTGCTTTGCTAGCGAAACGAAATTGATCAATCAGAAAATTTGCTTCCTTAAAACAAGGAAAAGTTCGCAAAAATTAAGGCTTCTGATTGATCAATCTCGTTTGGCTAACAGCGCAAAATCTATCTAAATCCACGCCATAATGTAGTTGCCATATTAAAGACAGTGACAGAGGTACTATTTATATACGTATAACTACATAATATGATATAGCATAGTTATAGATATAATATGTTATATTCATTTATACAATGTACTTATATTACATATCCTGATGGGCATAAGAAACCGCTGGAAATTAAATTATCATCGTTAATATCGTTTAATTTCAAAAGAGCTCAATTGAATGTTACGTATTTAATAACTGCGTACTAAATTACTGTTTTGTATTATCTTAATTTGCTTTTATATATATCATTTTTAAGGATTTTGTGTATTTATTAAATAGTACACATAAAATTATCACTTTGAACTCTATTGGAAATTGGTAAAGATAAACAAAATTGACAACGAATTTTTGAGATTTATTCACCTGGCCTCGACAATACACAAGTACCGATTATTCCTAGTTATTAAAGGCAGAAAAGTTACGAGCTATTTTTTTTTTTAATTCCACGATCTGGGTTGCCGGATTTGGCATTTTTTAAATTCTGAAATTTTACATTCACACCACAAACTCTGTATAATATTGTTTTCATTATTTAATGACCGACACTTCGTGATTGATTACCTAAAGTAAAATTTCTTTTCAGAATTTCTGATGTGAATTCGAAGTTTTTAAATTGAAAGTAGAGGCCATACTGGCAATCCAGTCCATGAGTAGCAACATACCGAAACTAGGATGTTGTGGCCATCACAAAACTTTCTTCTATATAAATCACGTCAATTAAATCATTTAAATAGTACAAGAAATTACATGAATTTAGCACCAATTCATATCAAAGTATATCTGAATTTGAAGTTTGATGAAAATTCGTGCATTAGTTCTTGAGATAGAGCTACAGCGGGAATTCTGAAAAATGTAGCATAGCAGCGCCACCTGTTGAGCGATTTACACTAAAAATAAACAGCACTAAATGATATCAAGGTATACCTGAATCTGAAGTTTGTTGAAAATCTAAGCGTTAGTTCTTGAGATAAAGTTATTGCGGAAATCGCAAAAAATACAGCATAGCAGCGCCACCTGTTGAGCGATTTACGCCAAAAATTAAACAGCACTAATTTACACGTCAATTCATGTCAAGGACTAACTAAATCTGAAGTTTGATGAAAATCCGTGCAATAGTTCTTGAGATACAGCTCTTGCGAAAATCGTGAAAATGCAGCACAGCAGCGCCACCTGTTGGGCGATTTACACCAAAAATTAAACAGCACTAATTTATATCAAGGACTAACGAAATCTGAAGTTTGATGGAAATTCGTGCATTTTTTCTTGAGTTAGAGCTATTGCGATAATCATGATTAATGCAGCATAGCAGCGCCACCTGTTGGGCGATTTTCCCAAAAAGGTAATCAACACCAAACTATATCCTGGACTAACTGAATCTGAAGTTTTATGAAAATCCGTGCAGTAGTTCTTGAGATATAGCTATTGCAGAAATCGTGAAAAATGCCGCATAGCAGCGCCACCTGTTGGGCGATTTTCACCCAAAACTAATCAGGTCTAGTTTATATCAAGGTATAACTAAATAATAAGTTTTGTGAAATTCTGTGCATTAGTTCTTGAGATAGAGCGCCCACAAAATTTTTGTCACATACAGACTCACAGACAGAGTGACAGAGTGACAGAGTGACGGAGTGACAGACAGACTCACAGACAGACATTTTCTAAAAAGCATCAAATCGTGTTCTGGGCATTCTAAAACGTGTAAATCCGTCGAAAACCGGGAGTCGAAAATTTTCACGAATCCAATACTTTCTTCTTGTAAAGATAGAAGAAAGTAAAAAAGAAAAGCAATAACCTATAAAAATTAAATCTTATGACATTTTAAATCAAGAATTCTTTTTGAAAATCTACATATGTATAAAAATATTAATTTTCGCCAAAAAAAGATACACGCAAAACGTTAACTTCTGTGAAAGCTGTTCCTAAGTCGGCTTGCCAAAAAAAAAAAGGTCGCTATTCGGTGGCATGAGAGGCTTGTATAACGGCTAATACAAAAATTAGAATCAATACAGAAAAACAGACATCAAATCTTGAAACTCATAGAAAAGTAACACAATTTTGGATAGCAAACTCAAAGAAAAGGATGGATAAATGCGAAGATTGAATATGTTTTGCTCCTACTTCACGAATTATTAATTTGAATGAAACAAGTAATATAAAAATTTTGTTTTTAAAGTCAAGGTCATCAAAGAAAAATTTAATATAATCCCTTAAGCTAATATTAGTTTTTGTTGGATTAAAATATCTCAATTTGTTGATTTTCTGTAAGCAAGTAGGTCTACAACGGAAGTCTATGGGAATTTGGCGAAATATTAGAGATATCGCCAAGTTGGTGTCACTTTTGGCGACTCATTTTGGTCGTTAAATTGGCGATATATCGCAAGTTGGCGACAAACTGGGCGGTATTTGGTGGTCCCCGCTAAGGTAACCCCCCTTATAGATATGAAGATGCATTAAATGCTTCAATAACCAATGGCCGCCATTTTGTCTCCCATGTAAAACTAAAATTAATTAATTAAAATTTAATGAATGAATTAATATTTGAAAAAACTGTATTAACATCAATTATCATCCAGTATAAGTTTAATAAAATTTATTTCAACTTGATAGGATGAATAAGTATTTTATTAACGGTTGAAAATTTGAACAAGATATATAAATAAATAAATAAATAAATATAGGGAGAGTGTGAACTAATAGTAGGAATTGAATAATAGAACAGAAAATATGTGATGAAATGCAAAGAAAACTTTCCAAGTCCCGGTCGAAACCAACAAGAGAAAAACTGAACCTAGCGAATAATGCGATATACGATCACAACTACAGTGGGTGATCGGGTAACGAGCTTAGTCCGTTCCAAAACAGTGTTCGCTAACCGAATTGTTTGTTAACCGATCATAAGATTTTGTATAGATTTGTATGGGAATCCAATTAACTCGTTCTTAAAAGCTAAATAATGTATAATACAAATCTGCGCTTTATAATAGGGTCTTTATTTAATATAAACAGATCGTATTTTGATAGCTTTGTCTGTGTCGCGGCGCATTAAAATAAATAAATAAATAAATGACATGCCCTTTGTAAAAACTTTTAGGAATACATTCATTGACCGACATTAAATCATATCAATTTGTCACTTTTACCTTTCAAAAACTCATTAGTTCTATAAAAGGTCGTGTTTACAGCAGGGCTCAAGTGGAGCATAGAGCATGTTAATAATTTGTGAACTAAATTTCAGTTTAAATTATCAATTTGCAATTAAAATTATTTCTTTAAAAAAGGACGCAAAATATAAAAAAAAGGTTTCTAATCTGTTCATTTTAATTTGGAGGCCCTAAAATGTAGCGCTGAACCCCCTGTAGTCCATGAATTAATTAAGCCATACATATACAACTGTTAAAATGTTCTCTAAGTCGACAATAGATACAATTAAACACAGCTCCACTGTTAAAATAAAAAAAATAAAAATAAAATAAAATAAAAAAAAAACACTGTAGAATTACCAACAGTTTGTGCTGTTAATTTTACGCAACTACTGTTATTTTTCATGTTTATACAGTCAAGAAACCAAAAAAAAAGCTACAGCACATTCGACTGTGATCGAGTTTGAGCGCGAGATGAACAGTACTTTGTGCTGTAAAAATGTTTTTTTTTTTTTACAGTGTCGGCAAACCTGAAATTCAAGCATTGCGCCTTCTTGGCTTTGTTCTATGAGGTGTTCGTTATCCGAACATAAAAATCTCTCAGGAAAGTGTTCGTTAACAGGTCTGTTCGTAAACCGAACAGTTCGTTAACCGATCACCTACTGTACTTTGTAATGTTGCAGAGAAGGAAACATTTACGGAAGAATTTGGAGGGAAAAAATAATTTAAAGCAGAGAACGGAACTGGACCGGATTAATACATTCTTTAACAGTTTTTAAATGCTAAAATCTAAAATGCAAGCCTTAGAGTCCCTTGATAGATCCAACTGTTCAAAGAATGGAATTCTACAAATGCAGAAAATGATAATTTAAAAAATAATAATTGAAGTAAAAATGTTTACTAAAAATTTACGTATAAATATTATATCTCAAATTTCGTAATCGGAAGTATGCTAATTTTGATTATAAATTGATATAGGTTATAAATTCGACGTCAATTTCGAAAAGTTTTTCAAGAGAAAATTCAAATATATTTCCAAATTGCTATCAATGTATCTTTTTAACTTTTTACATTTATTTGTTCTAATCACTGAAATAGATATGCAGTTTTTTAATTTGCATGTTAATGTTCGAAATTACACATATGTTATGATTCAAAATCAAAATTTGAGTCTTCCGAATCTTAACCTAGTCAAATTTTTAATTAAATGAATAAGTGTTTTGTCTATTATTAATGGTATTACTGTGTTATGACTCAATGATATTCCATTTCTTCATGTCAATAAATTTCAACTCGCGGTTGATCTTCTGTGACCAGTTCAACTGCCAAGGGTTTGAATCAAACACGAGTGGTGCTGGCAGCAGTGCTATAGATAATGTTATTGGTGGTGTTTAATATGGCCAATTATCTATGCGAGGAATATAATCCGCGTGAATTGCCCTCCATGGGGGCTTTCTAAGGGAATCTAACAAGAATTTGCGCATAGTTACACAAGTTCCAAAAAACCACGGAAACCTCCGAATGGTTTGGCCTAACAGCGCGATATGTGTTCGAACCCAGCACTTTCCGTCTGCCAGTTTTCAGAGCAAAATCTTTCACCTTTGGTGGAGCTGCCGTGCTAAACATAGAGCGAACACAGCTGCAAAGCAAAATCGCAGGTACCCCGATTAGTGAGTATTGTCAACATAATCTCGGTAACATCCGTAATCTTGGCAACATTTATATATTATGGTAATATGTTTTAATTCTCGTTTAAAAAAATTACTTCTATTCGCGAAGTTTTATTTTTTAATTTACGGCACACCACTGCAGTCAAATAACCTCCTCAACAGCTTTTCAGTGTACCTGATATATATATATATATATATGTCAGTCACAGCAGAAAGTAACATTCTTATTAAATTTTAAAATTTCAAAAATTACTTTAGAAGCAGCATGTCAAAATATCGCTTTAGCTTTTTGATCTCTATACAGAGTGTTCGGATACTACCGTACAAATTGCTCGTTCGGAGTACATCAAAAATGTACATACCTCTAAAACGTGTAGTTTTCAAGAAAAACGCGAAGGGGGAAAATATGACTTCACATACGAAGCACTGTAAATTAGCTTCTTTGAATCTCCTGAAATTGCAAAGCGTATAAGAAACAAAGATTAAAAAATAAAAGATTTTTTTTTAAAAATGTGCCCCAAAAGCTTGTGAAGAGATAACAATTTAAAAAGAATGAAATTTAGGTGAGGGTTTAATGCGCAAAATGCAAATGAACAACAGCGTTCGGTTCGCTTTAAAAGGTGGCAGCTTGAAAGTGTCGGCAATCTTCACATAGTAATAATACGTTCCATTCGTGAGTATTACGATATGTGCTTTAGCTTCGGTTAGTGTAAAGAATTACAAACTGTTGTGTGACTCATACTTTTACTTTTCCACTTTTCTCGAAAAACATGAGACGTCGAGGTATGGTTCTTTGGCCAACTTTTACGTATTCAGAGCAAGGATTCTTGTTCTGTACAATTTGGGCTCTAGTATACGAACACTCTGTATTTATTGAAAAAAATAGAACGAAAAATTATGCGTCCAGCATAGATTATGAAGCACGTTCCAATACATTCCAAATACTGTAAAAAAACTTTACAGTTTGTTAAGGCTGTTCTCAACTGCTCTGCTCAACAAGCGTAAAACGTTTTGACACATTTACAAAATCATTTTTAAACGGAAAGATATAAAATTGGAAGGCCTGACTATGGCAGCAATGCGGAATCAAACTGTGTTTTCCATTTTTTGATCAATCAGTTATCTATTGAGTTATAAGCGATTTTGATCACGTGACGAAAACGGTCTTCTCCCTTCGCTGACTGGTTATTCTTCTTTCTTCGGGAAGTTCGATTCAAAACGTCAACTTTGACAGTATTTCTGAAAAATCTATCGCGTTTGAAAAAAAAAAAAAAAAAAAAAACATTTCGGAAAAAACATTTTGATTATATAGTTTCTGACCAGCAACACCTGCTAGTTTCATGCATTTCCGAAGAAAATTAAATTAAAACTTATGTCATAAAGTTGCCCTTTTGGATTTGAGAACAGCCTCTAAATAAACAAAGGATGACCGTCCTGGAAACCCAGCTTCCGCTTTAGAGTATAAGTGTTAACCTGGGGGGAAGACGTCTAAATAAACAATTTGAAAAACGCATAATGCCTTTAAAAACTCAATTCCATAAATGGTCGTAAAAGTTTCCGAATTATTTTGTGGAGCCCTGTATACTACATAGTATGCTAAATGCTAGTTCAGTAAAACGCATAGCACAGTTTAAAATTCCCATTCAGGAATTTCCGTCAATAAACAAAAATGTACTTGAGAACTTTTCTGCAGCCCTGTATAGGATCTGTAGAATTTATACACTGTATGTAATATGCAATTTAAAAAAAGTGAAATTTAAAATCGCATACCCCAACTCTGAAAACGCGCTTCCAGCAGTTATTGTTCATAGCCAGTTTAAAATAGTGTAATATCATTAAAATACACTGCAAACGCTTTTTTCGCCATAGATCGTAATGTAACGAAATTCTTTTGAGAGTTCCTGCAAACGAATTATTAATGCTACACACTTTGTTTTCAATACCGAACATGCCATAGTAAACCCGAAGAGCGTATACCAATTTCATGGCAATCTGACTCAATTTACACGAGCTAGAGCACAGAGAGACAGGCAAACTGAATTCATAAACACTTTTTAATCATGTTGAAAAGAGTTAAAAAATGATCTAATCCCTATCTGCCATAAACTCTAGTATGAAAGAGTTCATACACTGAGAGAGAAGACATGTATAAAGACCATGCAGTGAAATCACAATTTGGAATAAAAATCTAAATATTCTGCAAAAAAAAAAAAAATATTCTGAATTATTTTTAAAAGGTTCGCCAACATTTCGATTTCTATATGTTTACATTTTAATCAATATTTTAAACGATATCTGCATATTTTATAAAAGGGACGCAGACAGAAATACCAGAAAAGGAAGATCTATTTGTCTGTATTTTAAATGCTGTGTACAGTACGAAAGTATAGAACGAATTGGAAGCGAACTTCTCATTCAGTAGAACATTCGATGTTTGAGAACATTTAAATTTTTTTTCGCCAAAACATGCCCTCTAAAATAAACAAATTTGGCTTCGACCTGGATGATGGAAGATTCTACGCAATTTTAATAGTATACTTTAACACAAACACAAGTAACATAAAAGAAGTTTTACACTGATTATTTTGTTAAATTTGCTTTAAAAACATTTTTAGCAAAAGATAAAGGCGGATGGTCATTGCAAGTAGCCGACTTTTCTTTTTTATATACCTTACCACTTGTAACAAAATATATTCAGTTGTATATTAGTTGGTTCCTATTTTAAATCAAATTGTTACAGATATTGATCCATCTTGCCACTAACATAAACCGACTGTGCGAGATTTAATCAACATTAGACATTTTTTGGTAGTCTATCTGGTGGAATAACACCCTATCTCTTTTTAAGTCCTTCGATTTGCTTAGCGAATTTAATAACAAAATATTTAAGAAATAAATTAGCCAATGCAAGATAAGAAGAAGCATTGTTCATCTGAATTTTAATTTGGCTAATTTATTTATCCTAGTTTTATTTAATCAACCCATTAGTTTTAGAATATCTGTAATGGAGATATGTTTTAAGAGAAAAAGCTATGAAAGAAATATACTAGTGCAGCAGATAACTAACAAAAATGTTTCATACGTTTACATTACATGCATGACAAATAAGTATATCTGAAATAACTGCTTTGCTCTTACGTAGATTTTTTTTAATATCATTTTGTATATTCATAAGAAATTGATTCGGAGATATAACTTCCGCATCTAAAATTTCAATGAATTGCAAAATGCTGAACTTAAATTTAAACAGGCACCGATTTCATGCAACTATAAAAATTCATTAGAATTGCATGCATTGAAGATATATATTCACACAATTTAAACTTTGGTACAATTTAGCATTTTGCGATGGATTGAATATTTTAGATGTACAAGTTATATATCTTTGAATAAATGTTTTATTAATATGCAAAATACTACTGAAAGAAATGTACGTTGTAGTATGCTAGCAGTAAAGCAGATAATAACGGTCAATTCGATTTTTTGCATTTAACGCTGAATTGATTTTATCTCAGTTCATATTCGTTTAGATATTATAAAATATGCAGAAATCGTGTAAAATAGTGATAAAAATGTAAACAAATGCTACTGAGAGTGATTTTATTTTGCTCGCAATCATTTCATGCACGTAACGGTCGCGAGTTGAAATGAAAATGTTATCATAATGTGTAAAATACATTTAAATATAAGAAAAATTACTTACAACCAAGAGAAACAGCCCATATTTTATGAGTTTTCAGATCCCAATACAATTATTTACCTTTAATATGAATAAAAATTCACTTTACAATAGCACAAGTTGATTAGCACAGCTAAATCGAAAGTGCAAATATTTGAAATCTCAAGTTATAACTTTCAAATGATGTAATATTTAAATATTTACACAGACCAAGGAGATTAGGGTCGCAAGCTTTTAATTGTTTAGATTTTCATCGTTGGAATTTTCTGACGTCAGTTT
Source organism: Maratus speciosus (assembly GCA_963932465.1). Taxonomy (NCBI): domain Eukaryota; kingdom Metazoa; phylum Arthropoda; class Arachnida; order Araneae; family Salticidae; genus Maratus; species Maratus speciosus. The sequence goes on from OZ010792.1 coordinate 584,509,064, forward strand.
CACACCATAGCTGCAATTTGCGTTTAGTTTATGTAGAAAATGCGTATTAAAAGTATAACTCTATTCTGATTATATACAAAAATAAATAAATAAATAAAAACAAATGAAACGGTGTTCTATTTGGCAGAAAATGCGCATTTTAACTCAAAACTGAAATATTTTACCTCGATTACATATAAATTGCGACATTTGTTTATGATTGGAAAAATCTCATAACATCTATATATAACAAGAAAGAAAAAAAAATCATGCGTCAAGCATAGATTATGAAACACTTTCCAACACATTCAGAATAATGATACAAAACTGCACCGTTTAATAAGTTAAAATATTCTGTCTAATTCAACCCTATGGAAACGCATAGCACATTTGAAAGCCCAATTTCAGCTGTTACCATCTACAATCAAGAAATTATCCGAATTCTTTGATCAGCCCTGTATACATTGCATTGCCCTATTGTATAGTAATCATCTTGTAGTGAAATTCAGTGATTTATATCAATTTCAATGCATTTGAAATAGCGTAATGTCATTAAAATACACTGCAAATGATTTTTCCGCATTGACTATAATGTAACGGAATTCTTTTGAGTGTCCCTGTAAATGAACTATTAATCCCACATACTTCATATACAATTCGTAACATGCCTTGGTGACCCTAAATAACGTTTATCAATTGCATGAAAATCCGAGTATATTTACGGGAGTTAGAGCGTGGACAGACGGACAGACAAACCGAATGCAGTGTTAAAAAAAGACGTCATTTTCACTGGCTTATAGCTAGAAAAAAGATGCACTGATGGGTCTAAAGTTTAGGGTAGTAGTGAAATAAAAAAGGACTAAAAACTGCGTCAATTAGACATTATCTTAGTAAAATGTTTCAGTTTTACGAATGAAACTGTGCATATTCTGTATCTCTATGTCTTTTCACCTGCCGAAGATTTTAGGACAAATTTGGACTACAGACCAAAGTATCATGTCTTTTTTGGATGCGAAAATATTTTTAAATGACGTCATTTTCATCGATGTAAAATAAATGTGGACTTTTAAGTTATAGGGGCCTTGGCGTTTTTTTTTTTTTTTTTTTTTTTTTTTAAAGCTTGGCGCAATTCGGAATGTTTTTAGATGCAATTTATTTTTGTCTGTATATAAAAATAGATAAATGACTTCTTTATAATTAATAAGCTGGACATTTACACCATGGAAAAGTTACGATAATAGCGTGAAAAAAAAATGGGTTCTTTATATTAAAAAAATTGTATTAAAAAAATTTGGCTGTTAAGGATCAAACCTTTTAGTTGATCATTTATAATAATATTTGTCACAGAACGATAGAACAATATGCAGTATCGTTCCAAAACCAAACCTGAAAAATCGGTTAATTAACATGCAAGTCTCATGAAAATCCGCCCTGTAGAACATTTTAAAATGGCGAATCTTTCATAATCGGATTCATCTGATTATAGAATTTTCCTTCATAGTTCTATAACTAAGCAATATAGAAGGATATATTATACGTATGTTAAAACCTTCCCTGAAAAAATATCTAATTAACAGTGCAAGTCCCATTAAAATCCATTCTGCAGAATTCAAGTTATTGACAGCCGGAAGGAAATTTCGATTTATATTTTATATATTATTATTATTAGTAGGAGTATAGTAATAGTGTAGTAGTATAGTAACGGAAAAGGGTATTTTAATGCAGGAAAACGCTGATACTTCATAAAACTAGAAACCTCATTGCTTAGAAAATTTTTCGCGAACGATTACTTTTTTTGAGGAGGAGAGTTGTTCGTTGAATAATTTTATATATAATCTGTAAAAATTGGGGACCACATAAAAATTTAATTTAATTTTTTTACAAAATAACTAATTTTATGTAAAATGACTTTCACTACGATAGAGACCAACATTTAAATATCATTATGTAACTATGTGCAAAGATACGTACAATCAGATTAATTCAGTAATATAGCCATACTACAAGAACAATTTTACATTATTAGGATTTAAATGCGATTCACTGAAAAATCTTCATTAAAAAAACTTTACCTAGACTTCTTCCCTTTTTTTTTTTTTTTTTTTTTTTTTTTTTTTTTTAAACCAGGCACTTTGTATTTTACTTAAATTATTAAGACATGTGAAACTTAATGTTTGATTTCCGTTGACATAGAGAAACACAGACTTGTGAATAGTTTGTTGGAGAAAATTTTTAGATTTATTTCCGAATCGCATTCAGAATTTTCAAGTGTTCTTTATTATGAATATCCTCAATCGTATTTGTATTTATTACTAATATTGCGCGATCATTGCGGAAAGAAGTGGCTATTTTTCTCCGAAAAGTTCTTTCGTTGTTTGACATATATGAAAATTAATATTCCACTTCATATTAATACTCTAATGTGATAATAGAGGGAAGCAACCAAATATGGTATCAGTATCAGGAGTTGATTAAAACTTACGGAAGTTAAAGTATAGATGGCAGCACTGCAAAAGAATATATCGCAGGCTGCACAAGCATTCCAAGACAAAATTTTGTTTATTAATTTTTTTAAACATTTTTTACGTGTTTTTTTCTTGAATTATATATATTTATACATATTTTTTGCGTTCGAATGCAAATTTTTAAGATATTAGTAATTTCTACACATTTCGAAAATTGATATATCTTCTGAAAGAATAATGCTTTTTGTATATTTTTTTCATTTTTGAGGGTTCGACCTTCTTTCCTCGTAAAGGAAGGTTGCTCCATTGGATTTTCCCAAAGTTTTTTGCATGTATTAGAGTACTAGTGTTTTTTGGAACACGGTTTTATTATATCATTTTGTTGATAAGTTATTCTTCAAAATTAAAAAGTATTTATATTATGGAATTTACGAGCTATGGAAACTAAATTATATTTTTTCTTCGGCAAACCGCGTTTTTACATGATATCGAAGACTCTAGAAAGGTGGCTGCGACTATATACTGAGAAGTTCGCGAGTTATCTTGGAACAATATTATAGTAGTGCTACGACGTTGTTGCGTTATTCTTTTAAAACTTATTTGCATTGTGGAAACTATATACTGTTTTTTACCCAAGATAAAGTGCTTTAACTAGTTGTCGAATATCTCAGCCATTATGGTGGCGTATGTCTAGTATCGAGGCCGCTTTATTTTTTGGAACGCTTTCTTACGCATGATACGACATAGACTCAGAGTAAATATTATATAGAGAGCTCATCCCCGTTACTTTCGCTTCTAAAAAGTGGGGCCAGGATGACCCACGTGACAGATGGCATTTGGCGATGAAAGGTTACCAGTAGCAACGCTAGTTTTTCGCTTTATCGCAGCTCTTGGCAGGAGCGCAGTATTTTTATGCTGTGATTCAGAAATTTGAGAGTTGACAGAAAGACAAATCAGTAGTAAAAGAAATCTGAATGTATACCGGATATTTATCCTAATGTTTTCTTTATCATTCAAAGAATGGCTCATCAGTAATAAATAAATAATGAAATTATGAAACTTTTATTCAGATAAATATGTATCTATATATTTAATTAATAATTTAATCTGTTTTCAATCTTTGACATGGTTTTGTTTATATTTAATTTCATTAGCTACTTATTTTTTTTATTGTTAATACAAAGTAAAAAATAGGACATAAACAAATAAAGAAATTAGATAAGAAGTTTAACTTTGTGTGTTAGAAGTCCAAAAGGCAGGGGGAGAAAGGTGAAATTTCGAGGGAAGTGAAATTTAGGTGATGAATTATTTACCTATTATTACTATAATATTACAAACTTAACAAACAGGTTTTTTTTTTTTTTTGTAAATTAAAAAAAAAAATAATTATTATTTTAATTGGAAAACGCTGATATTACATAAAGGACATTTTAACTGAAAAAAAAAATCTCAGCTTTAAACTTTCTGAATTCATGAAATGTTTATTGTTTTTCTTTCCAAAAAAATACATCTATAACAACACATTCAATTAATTGAAATGTTTAACTGAACTCAAACTTATACACATAATTTTATTTACAAATTTCGCTTCATGGATGCAAGTTTATAAATAATAACTTAGTACACAACTATAACAAACATACAGGAATTATTTTACAATACAAATTGCATAAATACACACAAAATAGTTAGAAATAGAAAAAGTCTAAAATGGAAAATTTCAATTTCAGAAATAATACAATTTTAAAAAAAAGTTATTTGGCTATGCTTAATTCATTTATATTAGCGGTTGCCAACTTCTGAACCTCACGGAACACTAAATTCAAAATTTGAAATCACACGGACTACTAATAAGAATTTTTTAACAATAAAAATGTATTTGTACAATAATTATCACAGAATGTTTATTCTATTAAAATGAAATGTATCTATTCAATAAAATAAAATTATAAATGTGGGGTGTCACTTTCTTGCCTATGTGATTGATACCACTATTTTTTAATAATAATCACCGTCTTATTTAATCATATCAAAAAGCTTTAAAAGTTTGTTTAATTGTATCAAAATTATTAAGGCTGTTCTCAAATCCAAAAGGGCAACTTTATGACATAAGTTTTAATTCTTTTTTGTTCGGAAATGTATGAAAGTAGCAGGTTTGTTGTCGATGTAACTACTACGATGTAACTGTGATGACTATGTAATCGAGCTGTTTCTTCCGGTTTTTTTTGCAAACGCAATAGATCTTTCAAAAGATAGTGTCAAAGTGAGCGTTTTGAACCGCTTTACCGTGCGAAAAAAAAAATCCACTCAAGAAAGGATGAAAAACATGTTTGTCACGTGATCAAAATCACTTCTAACTCAATAGGCAATTTATGGATCAAAAAATGGAAAACACAGTTCGATTCCAAATCGCTTCCATGGTCAGGCTTTCCAATTTTATATCTTTCCGTTAAAAAATGAATTTGTAAATGCTTAAAATCGTTTTGCACTTGTTGAGCAGAGCAGTTGAGAACAGCCTTAACGTTAATTTCAACCTTACAAAATAATTGAAGCTTATTTAAGAATCACGCATTTTGATGGGATATTTATTACTGTTTGTTTAAAATAAGTTCATATACGGAATCAACGACATCGTATGAACACAGAGAGCAGTTCTTATTTCACGCTGAGACCAGTAACGATTTTTAATTGCTGTGACCCAATCATCAAAATATTTGTTTCGCACAAATATGTAGTTCAAAATTAAGCCAAAATTTTCGTTGTTTTCCAGTCAATAATGCATATTCATATTTTCGGGAGAGTCCAAAATTAATACTTATCTGTGTTAATACAATTCAACAAATAAAGCATATACTAAATAATCTCTATTAATATAATTACCAATGCCCGCTATAATTTAAATTTTCAAAACTACACATCTAAATTTTTACAAATACGGGAATTTTTTAGAGTATTATCATGTTATCATTAATAGTTTTAATATTTATTATGTACAATTATTAATTTAACATTCAAAATCCAAATAATGTCCAAAATTTTCTGAGGAACACCGAAATTTTCTCAAGGACCACCGGTTGGCAATCTCTGATCTATATAACAATGAATCCTAACTATTCCGCAAAAAATCCGTTAATAAATCAAATTATAATCCACAAACTAGTTTTATTAAATGATATATTTAGTTTAAATAAATAAAGAAAGAAAACAGGGTAGTTATATATATATTTAAAAAGCGGATTAACTATTTGATACTGCAGTGCTAATTTTCATTTTCGGTTAATTAACATCAGCTATATTAATATATTAATATATAAATATAGATTAGCATTAAGCTAAGTTACATTGGTTAAAAAGATACATTGCATTAAGAATATGCCCAGACTTGTATTTTAAGTTTATTATACAAGAAGGGGTTCTGCCCCCTCCCCCCCCCTATCCGCGCACGACGAAGCTACTGTTTTCTTCTTTCATTCGTAATTCTGCGAAGTTTTGAATTTTAAATATTTTGTGTAAAATAATTAAAATACTGATTTCTTGATACTGGCATTATTAATAAATTTGAGCGATTAATTAATTTTTCTTATAATTACTTTTTGCTAAAAGTTATGAGTGCATTAAATTTAGCTGCGTATCTTATTAGTATATTAAATTTAGGTAATATTTAAAGACCTACCTGTTAATACATTTAAAACGTACTTTAATAGCATACTTTATTTAAAGCATAAATTTAATCTAAAGCAAGATTTAAAAAACCAAAAACATAAGTATTTAGGTTTTAAAGCGACGAAAACAAGTTTCTTTTGGCGAAAAAAATGTATCGCCAAACACCTTAATACGAAATGTTTTTAAAATTCAAATTAATCAAACTCACAATTTTAATATTTAAACTGATAACACTAGATTACGGTATATCCTGTTACTACATACATTTATGTTATTAAAAGTAAAATATTTTGTATTTTCATCGTAACAACGTGAATAAACGATATCATAGTTCCAATGATATCTTTTTAAGACCCTTTAAATATTAATAAAAATAAATAAATAATAAATACATAACAATGGAAGGTAACAGAAGTTGTTTTGTTTGATCTTTCTGTACATCCATAGACACAACAACTTGCTACTGTGATATTTTTGAATCGTAAACATGAAATTGTCTAATATCCTCCGTAGAAATCAATGCTATTTGCAAGCTGACCGGGAAGCTTCTTGCCCCGAGTCACGTGATTTTATCCTGGCTGAAGAAACTGTCGGGGAATTCCCCCTCTAATATATGATTACTCTGAGGACATAGATGTGCTATGTGAGAATTAAGTACACTATGACCGTTTCAAATTTGAAATCAAAAGTTATTTTTCTTTGACAAGTTTTCTTGTTTACAAGTTTGCCTGTGTGTTTGTGACTATAATTAGAACACTAACACTGGTCTTTTGACCTGGATTTTCGTGACATAAGCTATCCTTAAGGATATAGAAAAAGTCTCAATATCAAGAAACCCAACTCAACCCAAATTCATTTTTGAGTACAGAAAAGGATAAATATTAATTTGTCATCTGGAATACAATTCAGTACATATATACATAAAAATAATTTTATAACCAAGTGAACCTGATTAAGGCTGTTCTCAAATCCAAAAGGGTAACTTTATGAAATAAATTTTAATTCATTTTTGTTCAGAAGTGCATGAAACTAGCAAGTGTTGTTTCAGAAACCATGTAATCGAACTGTGATTTCCATTTTTTTTTTTTTATGCAATAGATCTTTCCGAAAATAGTGTCAAAGTGGGCGTTTTGAACCGAATTTCCGCGCGAAAGAAGAATAACCACTCAAGGAAGTGTGAAAAAAGTCTCTGTCACGTGACCAAAATCGCTTCTAACTCAATAGGTAATTTATTTATCAAAAAATGGAAAACACAGCTCGATTCCAAATCGCTTCCCTAGTCAGGCCTTCCAGTTTTATATCTTTCCGTTAAAAAATGAATTTGTAAATGTGTCAAAACGTTTTGTGCTTGTTCAGCAGAGCAGTTGAGAATAGCCTTAAAGCCTGACTACGGAAGCGATTTGGAATCGAACTGTGTTTTCCATTTCTTTTTTAACAATAAATTACCTATTGAGTTATAAACAATTTTGATCACGTGACAAAGACGTTTTTCAACCTTTCTTGAGTGGGTTTTCTCCTTTCGCGCGGAAATTAGGTTCAAAACTACCACTTTGACAACATTTTCTGAAAGATCTATCGCGTTTGCAAAAAAACAGAAAAAACAGTTCGATTACATAGTTTCTGAACAACAACACCTGCTAGTTTTATGCATTTCCGAACAAAAATAAATTTAAACTTATGTCATAAAGTTGCCCTTTTGGATTTGAGTACAGCCTTAATGAAAAATGGGGACTGGCACCCTGAAAATGGCGATGTCTGGACACCTACATCTTACTCTAGAACGAATGTGACTCATGAATGAATTATGACGAGTTTGTTTGATTGTCATTTTTTGATGTGTAAATGTTTTGATTTGTAAAAAGTACAACAAGAAAAGTACAACAAGTAGAAAAAAAAGATGGATGGGTTAAAGGAAATATTTATTTTCAAATATTTCCTTTTTTTATTTACTTATGTCATAAGATGTGTAAAACAAAAATGCCCGCAATGGGTCGTCATTAATGGTTTTAATTTGTCTCGTTACGAAGAAAATGTCAATAATGAATTTCGGTACTTTTCGGTTAGCCGAACGCCAGTGCTATATGCATGTATATACATATATTGTATATATTAATATACATATACATGTATATATAACACTGGCGCCTGGCTAACCGAAAAGTACCTGAATTTCTTTTGAAAATAATGGACTACTAACAAGTAGAGTTGCAAAGGGTGGAATAAACTGGGTATTTTGGGAAGGAAATTTTAAAAATTCCCGGGATTTTTCAGAAAGTCTTAGGCATGGAAATTTTTAATGAAATTTTTAATGTATGTAATTTGTAATTATTTTTTAACGATCTTAATTTTTGTCGATGTGAACAATTTTTTTTTTTTTTTTTTTTTTTTTTTTTTTTTTACAAATATTAAAAATATAAATAACATAAATATAGAAAAATAACACAATTTGCCTGAGAACTAACGAAATACATGGTTAAGTTTCTGAAATATTAAATAAGAGAATTCAAGATATCGTAAGTAATTTTATATTTTAATCATAAATAAAATGTGATAAAGGCAGATGATAGATTCCTCTTGTTTGTTATCTGAATCAGCAAATCTAAAGAACAACAAACAAAATTTTATAAAATTAAAAGAAATCAAGCAAAAAATACCAACTCGCTAGAATATAAGAGTGGCTCTATATATTAATATAGAGTACGTCTGAATAGAAGATATGGCAGCTAACATAAATTAAACAATTTTAGTTTCTAAAGAAACATTCAAATCCTCATCAATTCACAGACGCCATTGTCGTAAAATTAACCAGTTTTAATAAATTATAAAAACTTAGAGCGCGAAATCATAAGATTTGTGAATTTATAAAGAAAAACTACCTTAAACTTTTCAGAACAGTATTTGACATTTCTTAAAAATAAAATTTTAAATTAAAAAGTAGCTGATTTTGTTTAACTTCAAAACTGCTTCAAAATTTCCAATATTCCCCAAAATTCCGGGTTTATTCCCCAAAATTCCCGGGTTTATTCCCGTCTCCCAAAAACTGCGGGTTTTTTGCAACTCTACTAACAAGGGAACGACTTTTGGTGCTGCTCGCATCTCGCATCAGGTCTGTGAAGTTGGCCCCCTGACTTTATGGAATTTAAAAACTGAAAACACCCTTCGTTTGAGCGTCGTTTGAGCGCGTTTGAGCGACAAAAATTTTCGTTTGAGCGACAAACTGAAAAAAGTTATAAACAAATTAAAATTCAGGAAATTCGTTTTGTGAAGTTGGCCCCCCGACTTTATGGGATTTGAAAACTGAAAGCACCATTCGTTTGAGCGTCGTTTGAGCGCGTTTGAGCGACAAAAATTTTCGTTTGAGCGACAAACGGAAAAAAGTTATAAGCAAAAGAAAAATCGGAGGGGTCCACATTTTGTGAAGTTGGCCCCCCGACCTTTTCGGATTTAAAATCTGAATACAGCATACGTTTGAGCGTCGTTTGAGCGCGTATGAGCGACAAAAATTTTCGTTTGAGCGACAAACTGAAAAAAGTTATAAGCAAAAGAAAAATCAGAGGGGCCTGCATTTTGTGAAGTTGGCCCCCCGACCTTTTCGGATTTAAAAACTGAAGACAGCATACGTTTGAGCGTCGTTTGAGCGCGTTTGTGCGACAAAATATTTCGTTTGAGCGACAAATTGAAATAAGTTATAAGCAAAAGAAAAATCGGAAGGGCCCACATTTTGTGAAGTTGCCCCCCCCCCCCCCCGACCTTTTCGGATTTAAAATCTGAATACAGCATACGTTTGAGCGTCGTTTGAGCGCGTTTGAGCGACAAAAATTTTCGTTTGAGCGACAAACTAAAAAAAGTTATAAGCAAAAGAAAAATCGGATTGGCCTGCATTTTGTGATGTTGTCCCCCTGACCTTTTCGGATTTAAAAACTGAAGACAGCATACGTTTGAGCGTCGTTTGAGCGCATTTGAGCGACAAAAATTTTCGTTTGAGCGACAAAATGAAAAAAGTTATAAGCAAAAGAAATATCGGAGGGGTCTACATTTTGTGAAGTTGCCCCCTCGACCTTTTCGGATTTAAAATCTGAATGCAGCATACGTTTGAGCGTCGTTTGAGCGCGTTTGAGCGACAAACTGAAAAAAGTTATAAGCAAAAGAAAAATCAGAGGGGCCTGCATTTTGTGAAGTTGGCCCCCCGACTTTTTCGGATTTAAAAACTGAAGACAGCATACGTTTGAGCGTCGTTTGAGCGCATTTGAGCGACAAAAATTTTCATTTGAGCGACAAACGGAAAAAAGTTATAAGCAAAAAAAAAATCGGGGGGGGGGGTCTGCATTTTGTGAAGTTGGCCCCCCGACCTTTATGATTTAAAAACTGAATACAGCATACGTTTGAGCGTCGTTTGAGCGACAAAAATTTTCGTTTGAGCGACAAACTGAAAAAAGTTATAAGCAAAAGAAAAATCGGAGGGGTCTACATTTTGTGAAGTTGGTCCTCCGACCTTTTCTGATTTAAAAACTGAATACAGCATACGTTTGAGCGTCGTTTGAGCGCGTTTGAGCGACAAACTGAAAAAAGTTATAAGCAAAAGAAAAATCGGAGGGGTCTACATTTTGTGAAGTTGGCCCTCCGACCTTTTCTGATTTAAAAAATGAATACAGCATACGATTGAGCGTCATTTGAGCGCGTTTGAGCGACAAAAATTTTCGTTTGAGCGACAAACTGAAAAAATTTATAAGCAAAAGAAAAATCGGAGGGTCCTGCATTTTGTGAAGTTGGCCCCCTGACCTTTTCGGATTAAAAAACTGAATACAGCATACGTTTGAGCGTCGTTTGAGCGCGTTTGAGCGACAAAAATTTTTGTTTGAGCGACAAACTGAAAAAAGTTATAAGCAAAAGAAAAATCGGAGGGGCCTGCTATTGTGAAGTTGGCCTTCCGACCTTTTCGGATTTAAAAACTGAATACAGCATACGTTTGAGCGTTGTTTGAGCGTTTTTGAGCGACTAAAATTTTTGCTTGAGCGACAAAGTGAAAAAGTTATAAGCCAAAGAAAAATACATTTTGTGAAGTTGGCCCCTTGACTTTTTCGGATTTAAAAACTGAAGACTGCATACGTTTGAGCGTCGTTTGAGCGCGTTTGAGCGAAAAAAAATTTCGTTTGTGCGACAAACTGAAAAAATTATAACCCAAAAAAAATCCGAAGGGCCCTACATTTTGCGAAGTTGGCTCCCCGATCTTTTCGGATTTAAAAACTGAAGACAGCATACATTTGAGCGACAAACTGAAATAGTATAAGCCAAAATATATGCGGAGGAGCCTTCATTTTGTTAAGTTGGCCCCCCGACTTTTCCGGATTTAAAAACTGAAAACAGCATAATTTTGAGCGCGTTCGAGCGACAAAATTTTTTGTATGTGTGAATATACTTTCAAAGTTATAGAGCTTTATTTATTTACATTAGGCGAAAATCACCGTTTTCATACAGCCTGAAAAGCCACAGTTTACATACAGCCTTAAGCATTTTAAAATTCTGAAAATACCATAGATTTAAGCATCCAGAGTAATTGTTTATCCAATAAAGAATTCTGTTTCAGCAGCGATATTTTCACAGTTAAAAGGCATTATTTTTGCACGGTGCGAAAATTACAGTTTATATAAAACTAATTAAATTAATTATTTTGAAATTCTAAGTGAGCTATACGTTTGTGAATCCAAAGTTAGCGTATGAGAGGATGTATTTTTACTGTTATTTAGCTTTCTTTTTGTCAATGAGATGAAACTACAGCTAGTAAACAGTCCCTTAAACTAAGTTTTTAAACATTTTGAATGCGACATACGTTTGATCGACCAAAATCCTCTTTTGAGGGATAAAGATTTCTGTTTGAGCGTCAATATCATCACAGCTATTAAGCTTTCTTTTTCCAAGGGGCTGAAATTCCATTTGTGTACAGCCCCTTAAATTAATTATTTTGAAATTCTTAAAACACCATAACGTCTGAACGTCCAAGATTATCATTTGAGCGATAAAAAATTTTACTTGAGCGGATATATTTTTACTGTTAGTTAGCTTTCTTTTTCCACACAAATATTTTTATTTGAGCGGATATATTGTCACGGATATTTAGCTTTCTTTTTAGCGAGCTAAAATCACAATTTGTATATGTCCCCTTAAATTAATTATTTTGAAATTCTGAAAACACCATACGTGTGGGCGTCGAAGATTATCATTTGCGCGATAAAAAATTTTATTTGAAGGGATATATTTTTACTGTTATTTTCCGCTGCCTACGGCACCGTATAGCAGGCGTGCTGCACTATTTAGATTTCACTTGGTTACTTAACATCAGCAAATCTTATTCTACTCCAAAATATTTTAACTGATTAAGGAGTGTAGAAAAGAGCTACATATTCATTTTCATAAAATATAAGGAAATGTATAAAAGTGTTATTTTAAGGTGTTCTTAAATGAAAAGGAACTCTGATACATTTCTGATGCATTTATGAATTCGTTTTTGTTGGGAAATAAAGTTCGGAATATTATAGAAGATTTTATGCAGAAACTATGTGATCGAATGACATTTTCCATTTTTTGGTAAAAGCAGAAGATTTTTTACAAATTGCTGTCAAATTGGTCATTTTAAACCAAATTCCCGACGAGGCAGCGCGAGAAAGAGTGGAAACTTGTTATCACGTGACAAGAGTCGCTTATAGCTCAATAAGTACACTCAAAATAAAAAGGTAATAAAATAAAATATACAACAAATAACAATATATAACATATGATAAAATATATAGTAAATATAAAATTTATATAATAACAAGTAAATAAAAAGGAGTGACTATTCACTGCGGAAGAGTGAATATTCCCTCTATCGCAAAGTCAAAATATGCCCAACCTCTTTAGAGTGACTATTCACTCTGAGAAAAAGTGGAACTTTTGACTCTCTGAAAGAGTGAATACCCACTCCTTGGGAAGTGAATAGTCAGTTTAAACAGGGGTGAATAATCACTGTTTGGGAGGAGTAACGAGGAGTTAATATTCACTCTATCGCAAAATCAAAATATGACCAACTTCTTTAGAGTGACTATTCACTCTGAGCAAAAGTGGAATTTTTGACTCTCTGAAAGAGTGCATACCCACTCCTGGGAAGTGAATAGCCACTTTAAACAGGGGTGAATAATCACTTTTTGGGTGGATTGACTATTCACTCTTGCTAAAGGAGTGCGTTTTTTCACCCCTAGTAGGAGTGAATAGTCACTCTTTCATAGGAGTGAATGTTCAATTTTTATGCAGTGAATTCTTTTTTTATGTTGTTTTATGGGCATTTTAAAAGAATCACATATTTTAGAGCATGCAATGAAAATAAATACAAGCGTGGTAAAGACTGGAATAAAATACTTTATTGATAATATTTATTTAATTCATAGTTGTAACGTTAATTGAACTTTCATGGAAAAACTCAATTAAAGTTACATGTGAATTAAATTAGATTACTGACAGAAAAAAACTAAAATATTTTATTACAATCATATCCCTTGTGTTTGCTTTCATTGCATGCCCTATAAATATATGATAAATTTAAATTGTCTAATTTTAAAAAAAGATTTGTTTTAAATATAAAATCTTATCTTTTTACCGTACTTATATAATTATGACCATACAGTTTTAATTTGTTAAATTCAAATGATAATGATTTTGAATCATGTTTTAAAAGTTTATTTAAAATCACTCTTTTTCTTTTAGAAATACATTTCGGAATAATATATAAAACATATGTATTTAAAAATCATTTTTTATACTGTTGAAATTTTTTTACTATTACTTCAAATTTTATGTAAAACTACTGTAAATATTATTATTATTATTATTATTATTATTATTAATCTCTTCAATTGCAGTTTAAGATTTAGTGAAATTGTGTTACTATTTCTATCTGATTTGAAATAAGTCGTCCGAGATAGATGCCCGAGGGCTCCAATTTAAAGAAGACCTGGAAAAAAAATTAACATAAATAATTTCTTTATATAGAAATTTAAAATGCACCATTGTATTCGTATTATGTTTAGTAAAACGAAAGAGAAAAAAGAAAAAAAGGTCTTTTGCATTTTTACATTAAAAAGCTATGTTAGAAATTCAGTTTGATCTTATTTGCTATAATATTGTTAATAAAATATTTGATCGCCAATTGTATATGTTTTTTGTACACTAATGAGTTTATTATAATTTAATGATGAACTGGAAATTGAAATTTATTAATAAACAGATTAAATAATACACAAAGTATTCAGAAATTACAAACTTTGACATTCTAATACGATTGTGCAAAATGATTGTAGTTTCCTATAATTTTTTAATCCACTGGCACTAATGTCTGGATATTAATCTCAAAAGAACTAAATGCTGCGGCTCATGAAAATAATGTCATATTTAAAGAAAACGCGTATGAAATCTAATGAGATTGGGGGAAAAAATGATAGGAAAAAAATAATATCGTTTTTTCTTCATACTACTCAACACGCAGGACTATAGAGTGTCTTATCTATTAGCCCTGTTTCAAACACCTGCAAAAGCGAGTATCAGCTATCGTTTTCGGCATGATTTTAAAAAATGTCCGGTGTTTCCTGAAATAAGAGCTGCGTGACTAAATTTATGGCTCATGCAGGAACCGCTACCCACTTTGTTGATTCCTTTCTATGTCAAACTATAGTATATTTTACTCCTCTTTGGTAGAAACCGAAAGGGGGAAGTTAAAAGGGGATGTATGAAATTTAGCAGGGTGTCAACTTTAGTTCTAAATCCCGACTATGAAAACAAAAGTTTAATTCCTTTTCCATTGATATTATGTTCTTAAATTTAAGAGGTGAGGAGAGGGGTGGGGGTAGAATAGGTTTTTACAGATTGACTGAACTTTGCGGGCATTTGCGTTGACATATTAATGGTTTTATTGCCTGTTTCATAATTTAGTAGCATTTGAGCAGGGATGTAGTGGAGGGTAACGCCGTATACCCTCTGGATTTTTAAAGGAACACCGTATACCCTCTCTTTCTCAAGAAAGCTATAGTATATATACACTAGGATATACCCTTTCCCTTGAGCGTATACCCTCTGCTTAGAACGTATACCCTCTGTTTATTTTACGACTACACCACTGCATTTGAGTGTACAAGACACACTTGTATCCGTCTTATGACTTCCAAAATTTCAATCATAAAATGTGTTTTCTCAGTCTGCATTAATAAGTCAACATTTTAAAATCCAGAAAAGCAATGGTAGTACAAATTAAGGTTAAATCACTTACAGTTCTTTTCCATTGAGATTTTTTTTTTTCATTTTTAACACTTTCTAATAAAACTTAATATAATTTATGAATACTGTTTGTCTATCTGCCATCAGTCTGTCGATTTGAGCTCTAACTTGCGTAAATATACTGGTATTACCCTTATCATACAGTGGATGCATGTTACTGAAGTTTATGGTGGCATGTTCCGAAAATGAAGTGTGTGTTTAAAATTCTATTACAGGTACACAGATACTCAAAAAAATTCATTACATTACGGTGTATGGGAAAACGTCAATTCTTAGTGTATTTTAATAATGTTACAAAATTTCAAACGTATTTAAAATAATATACATCACGAGAGGCCCTTAAAAGAGAATATGCAGTTTATTATACAATATAGTGTGCATTGCACTTAACGTTCATTTACATGTGAACACAAAAGAACTTGGTTAAAGAAGAGATATGATCAATAGTAGCTGCAAGTAAGTTCTCTGCTGAGATATGAGTTGTTAAATGTAATTACTTTTTTTCATATTACTTGGTAAGCATAAGTTCTAGGACTCTATACAGTCTTGAGTACATTTCTGTGTATTGAAATAAATTGCTATAGCAGAATTTTTGCTACGCGTTTAACCCTCCGTCTACCAGACGGGTCCATTGGACCCGACAGGTACATACAAAATATTCATTCAAACCAGAAATTTCTTTAAAATAAACTAAGTATATAAACCAGACAAAAATAAGGTAAATAAATAAGTTAAATAGTTTTAAATAAAAATTCTGGTGTAGAACGTTTTATTAAAACTTGAATAAAATTCCCGGTAGATCTAGGGTTAAAAGTGTTGTAGCAGTATTCCGAATGATTTAGAAAGAGTCTATAATCTACGCTAGAAATATGATTTACTGTTTATGTTCACTTTTTAATCTTCTTTTTTATTACATGGAGCATAAACCAATCATTATTTTTATTTAAATCTGTTGTCAAATTAAAGAGATTATTTAAAAAATATTAGTATGTCTGAAGAGAACTAGAAAAATATATTTTTAATAATAATAATAATGCGTAATAATAATTCTCATCTTAAAGAAGGCAGAATTATCAGTATAACATAATATTTTTATTCCATAGATATTTGATAAGCGCTCAAATGAATAGCACTTCAAAAAGCAAAATAACCTTGTATGAGAGGTTGTAAATAAACTTTGAAATTGAAACATGTTATAACAAAGTTCCACATAACTAGATTTAAAAAAAAACTGTTAGAATAAAATCTTTATGATTTAGATGAAAATGATTATGATTACGATGAAAAAAAATGTTGCTTTAAATATGGGAAACCACTGTCGCAAAAGCGAAAATTTTTGTCCCTTAAACATGTGTTAATTTATGGGGTTATATAGAAGTTTTGAAAAAAGACTACTTAATAGCTGAAGATATTCCCATTAAAATTAAAATCTTCAACTTTCAAGCGCATACTGTAGACATCCAAATATCCTTCTATATATAAAAAAAAGTTTTGATTTGGAAATAGACCAATGAAAATCTGCGTAGATATTCCGGGTAGATCCACATCCAATTTGAATGCTTAAGCATGGCTTTTCATCGTTAATATTAAAAAAACTGTTGCATACAAAAATATGAAAGTCAGTGGTATTATAGAGAAATGTTTGATAAACACGCCGATGCAGACAGTTTTCAAATCGAAGAATTATTTTAAGAGATATTTAATGCTAAAGTTGGACAAAATCGTTCCGTTAAAAAAGTTTTATTGGAGCAAAAACTATACATGAGAATTTAATCATTTTTAGATCATTTTATACGTTATAAGTTCCCGGTGTGCAGATTGTATTTATTTTTCTTATTTGACTCATTTTTTTGAGGTTTTATTTCAATTTTAAATTCAAATTTTCAGCATTTCGAGAGGTGTTTTTTACAAATTTTAGAAAATGTTATTAATTTAAACTGTTGCCAGTTGTATAAACAGCGCAAACAGTAATGTTTACTTCAAATTAAAAATTTATTTTACACGTGCCTATTATAAACAGAAAATATAAAAAGCAGGAACTCATTGAAAATTACGTCATAAAAATTATAATTACACGTGAATTTTAAAAGAGACAGAATATTGTAAAATAATAAATTCATAAACATGCATTAGAAGTCTTAAATAGGAGAACTTACGTCACATTTACGTCACATTACACTTATTATATAAAATGAACAAAAAATAATATTGTAAAACAGTTTAAATTTAAAAATTGCTCGAGACATTTATTTGATATTTTAAGATGATCATAATATATCATTTCTAACAAAAGTATTTTTACGTGAATATTAAAAAGAAAAAGAAAAGTTTGGTGAAAATTACATCAGATTATAATTCTCAGATTCAAATTATAATTCAATCTCCCGAAATCTTTTTAAAGCCGATTAAATTATCGCGCTGTTAGAGTCTGCGGTGTCTGAACGGGGGTTGACCAGCGTAGCTCGTAGAGGGCAGAGCCCCCTAGTATATTATAAAGAAATAATACTTTTGAAGATTGATTTTATAAAGAAAGTATTTTTAATTCGGCGAAAAAAAGAAAAACATCCTAATGCTGTAAAAATCTTGTGGATGTAATAAATATTTTTATCGCTCTAACGTGTACTTTGGACGCACAAACGTATAGTGCTTATTTTAAGGGGCTGTATACAAGTTGGCATTTCAGCCCCTTGGCAAAATAAAGCTAAATAACAGTAAAAATATATCCGCAGAAACGGAAAGCTTTATAGCTCAAAACAGTATTTTGGATGCTTAAACGAATGGTGCATTCCGTTTTTCAAAATACTTATTTTAAGGGGCTCTATACAAGCTGTGATCTCAGCTACTTGGATAAAAGAAAGCTAAGAAACAGTAAAGATATTAAAAAGCAGAAAAACCAACGTTTAAAATGCACAAATAATATATGAAAAGCAGCAAGGTATATAAAGCAGTAAAGATATGTCCGCTCAAATAAATTTTAATATCGCTCATATGAAAATCTTGGACGCTCAAACGTATGGTGTTTCAGAATTTCAGAATAAATAATTTGAGGGGCTCTGTGCTAGCTGTAAATACAACCCTTTGGCAAAAATATAGCTAAATATCTGTGAAAATATTAAAGATAAAATGAAAATTTTCATCGCACAAACGATTATTTTGGACGCTCAAACTTATGGTATCTTTAGAATTTCAAAATAAATAATTTAAGGGGCTGTATACAATCTGAGATTTCTGCTCCTAGGAAAAAAGAAAGCTAAATAACAGTAAAAATATATTTGCTGTAATAAATTTTTTATCGCTCAAATGATACGCTTGGACGCTCAAACGTAAAGTCTTTACAGAATTTCAAAATACTTGGGGCGTAATATTCCGTTCACTAAGCTCCAGGTTTCACAGCAATACAAGCAATATTTAAGATAATATAATTCTATAGATTTAACGAATTTTAAATACATTGAAGAATGATTAATATTCTCAAGGATTACATTCATATTTGTAATTGAGTTTTTTTTATAATGTTGAAAGAATCATATTTTCTTAGCATTTAAAATAAAATGCAAAGAAAACAACATTACAATTTTACCCTTTTGCAAGACGCTCGGAGGGTTGGTGCCTGATACAACCTGAGATTTCAGCTTCTTGTTAAAAATAAAGTTTAATACCTAAAGTAAAATACTGCCTCTCATACAGAAAACTTTATCGGGACAATATAGTTTTTTCAACGCTCAAACGTATGGTGCATTCAGAATTTCAAAATTCTGTTTTTAAGGGGCTGTATACTAGCACAGATCTTTGACCCTCTGCTAAAAGAAAGCTAAATAACAGTAAAAATATATTCGAAAAAAAATTGCCCAAATGACGCTCTTGGACGCTCAAACGTATGCTCTTTAAAAAATTTCAAAATACTTATTTTAAGGGGCTGTATACAAATTGAGATTTCAGGCCATTTTAAAAAAGAAAGCTAAATAACACTAAAAATAAATTCGCTCAAATAAAATTTTTCAAATGATAATCTTGGACGCTCAAACGTAACGTATAGTGTTTTCAGAATTTAAAAATACTTAATTTAAGGGGTTGAATACATCTGTGATTTGAGCCCCTTGGAAAAAAAAATAATATCTATGAAAATATTGCTGCTCAAACAGAAATCTTTATCGCTCAGAATAGGATTTTGAACGCTCAAACGTATGGTGTATTCAAAATTTCAAAATATTTATTATAAGGGGCTGTATACAATTTGATATTTCAGACCAATTTAAAAAAGAAAGCTAAATAACAGTAAAAATAAATTCACTCAAATAAAATTTTTCAAATGATAATCTTGGACGCTCAAACATATAGTGTTTTCAGAATTTAAAAATACTTAATTTAAGGGGTTGAATACAATCTGTGATTTGAGCTCCTTGGAAAAAAAAAAGTTTAATATCTATGAAAATATTGCTGCTCAAACAGAAATCTTTATCGCCTGTCGATATATAATCCTTATATATTATAAGGATTTTAAACGCTCAAACGTATGGCGTATTCAAAAATTCAAAGTGCTTATTTTTAGGGGCTGTATACAACTTGAGATTTAAGACTGTTTTCAAAAAGAAAGCTAAATAACAGTAACAATAAATTCGCTGAATTAAATTTTTTTTATCGCTTAAATGATACTATTGGACACTCAAATGTATAGTGTTTTCAGAATTTTAAAATACTTATTTTAAAGCGCTTTATATAACCTGTGGTTTCAACCTCTTGGAAAAAGATAGTTTAATATCTATAAAAATGTGGTTTCAACCTCTTGGAAAAAGATAGTTTAATATCTATAAAAATACTGATACACAAATAAAATTTCTATCGATGAAACGACAGCTTTGGACTATCAAACGTATGGTTTCTTTAGGATTTCAAAATAATTAATTTATGGGGCTGTGCACAAATTGTGTCCTAAAATAATGCTTTTTAACTGTGTCCTTGTCCTAAAATATTTTTTTTAGCTGTGAAAATATTGGTGCTGAAAGAGAAATCTTTATTGCGTAAACAATTACTTCGAATGCTCAAATCTATGGTATATATATATATATTTTTAATATAGTTAGTTTTTTCTGCTGGCTGCAAACTCTCATTTGCGTCGTATGGAAATAAATAAAGCTCTATAACTCTGAAAGCATTGTCGCTCATTCAAAAATTTTTGTCGCTCAAATTTGCTCAAACGACGCTCAAACCTATGCTGTTTTTCGTTTCTCATTTCCTTAAAGTCGAGAGGCCAACTTTACGTGTAAATAGCCCTCCGGAGGTTGTTTTTGATTATAACGTTTTTTGGTTTATCGCTAAAGTGGAAATCTTTATTGCTCAAACGACGCTCAAACCTGTGTGTTTTTCAATTTTTTTCATCTCATAAAGTCGAGGGGCCAACTTCACGCTTTGTTGGCCCCCATATTTTACTTTATTCCTAACTTTTTCCAGATTGTCGCTCAAACGAAACTTTTTGTCGCTCAAACGACGCTCAAACCTATGCTGTTTTCCATTTTTAATTTCCTCAAAGTCAAGGGACTAACTGACCTTTTAAAGAAGGTTGGATACAATGTTTGAAATGACAAAGATGGGCACACGAAGCATGTAGGATGAAGAAGAATATGAAAACAAATTAATTTATGATTTTATTCAGTTAAAATAAGATTACCAGTGTAACATATGTAGGCATATACAATGTCGAAAATTTTTTACGGATTTATTTTTGACACACGGAAGCACACTTGTGGAATTTCGTTTTGTTAAAATAAAAAATAAAAAAGTTATTTTTTTACTATATTAAACAAGAATTTTTGGACCAAAATGAGTTTTCCGGAAATTTTAAATGGATACCCGGTTTTACCCAACCAGTGATGTATAACCGGATTTTTGTGTAGGTTTGAAAAAAAGCTATTTTTACATATATTAAATTATATTTTTTATCGAAAAGAATATGTTTTATTATAGCCAAAGATTTATTTAACATTAAAAACGGTATTCAGAGTTTTTCCATTTGATTGCACTTGCAAAAACAAACATTTATAATAACCGATTTTGCCGCACCTTCCCCTACACAAAGTCTTTTTTGATGCCTTAAAATATCTATATTGGTTTGATTCTTTTATTTTCTTTTTTTCCCCCAAATTTATAATTTTGTAAGTTTTAAAAATATTTTGAAAACTTTTTCAAAATTAATATGCTTGAAGCTGTTTTCTGTGATTTTTATCCAAAAAAAAAAAAAAAAAAAAAAAAAAAAAAAAAAAAAAAACGTACACTGTGAAAAGAAATCTGTAAAGTTAGTAAAATCTTTCTAGGAAACCGGGATTCCTAGAACTTTTTATGCAACGGCAACAACAAAAATTCATGTAACAAATACACTTTTGCACCGTAAATCAAAAAGCCTGTAAGATTACTAAGAATTTCTTAGGAAACTGGGATGACTAGAACTTTTTATGTAACTGGAACCCGGGATACAGATAAATTTTTAGTAAGATTATTGTAATTTTAGTAGATTCTTTTGTAAAGCTACAGATTTCTGTAGCTTTACAAAAATTAGTTTTGTAGATTTACATCTTTTTCTGTACAGTGTGCAGATAAAATTTTAGTAAGCATACAGATTTCTGTAACTTTACAAAAATTAGTTTTGTAGATTTACATCTTTTTCTGTACAGTGTGCAGATAAAATTTTAGTAAGCATACAGATTTCTGTAACATTACATCTGTAGAATTGCACATTTTTTTACAGTGTATTTAATAGAAAAATTCATTGACTAATCGGTCTGATGGCATCTCCAGTTAACATGTGGTAAAAAAAGGCTAATCATCCAGTTGTTTCCTTATATCTTTCGATCCGAATGTCTTATTTTGTGATTTGGAGAGCAATATAACACTCCTCATCCAGGTATCTCATTCAGAAGTACCTCCACTCTCCCTTCAGCAACGTTAACTTCCATCTCTTTATAAAAAAAAGTTTAAAATGCAACAAAATTCAGTCGAATTTAATAAATGACAGAAAGTTTATATTCTTCATTTTTCAACATGAGTAATTTTAATCGCTACTTTCTGCTATTTTGAGAAAAATATCGTTTTATTACTTATTTTAGTCAGTAAATGCGCGGAATGACTTAAATTTTGCAATGAGATTCGTAAAATTACACTAATACTGGCCGTGAATTCAACGTTTTATAAAATACAGATCTACGTGTTACTTTGTAATGCAATATTTTAGTTTTGACAATTAACCCGTTTTTTAAAAATGAGTCTGAAATACAGAAAAAGATTCGAGATTACGCCCAGGTTCTGAAGGAAATTCGCCACTTTGATGTGTTGGAAACGGAAAGCAACGCAGAATTTTTTTGAGTAAAAAAAAATATACATTTTTTTTAAAGCTTTACATTGGCCCTCCTTAAACACCGAGTCTTTAGGAATTTGCATGCCTAGTGATCACTGGTAAAAATGATCTCACAAATAGGTAATTACAAATCTGCTTATGTATAAATAAGATTTGACATCGCCAACTCTCCTTCATTTTCTCATCTGTTAAAAAAATGAAAAGAAAAATCCATTATTATTTTTTTAATTTACAATTTTTATAATGTTATAAAGCTCATTTATTATTAAACTGAATTTTTCTGCAACTTGTTTTGTAAAAATAGGCAAGAAAAATAATTAAATATGCAAATACTATGTTTGTCTTTGATTTTTTTTTTTTTTTATTTTAATAATTCCAGAAAGTATTTTAAAATAGTCAGCAGAAACAAAGAGTTTTTGTATTGATATTAATTTAAAGTTATCTGAAATCGTTTGATGCATCCAAAATTTTCACTCTATACTGCCACTGCTCAAACGACGCTCAAACATATGCTGCATTCAGTTTTATAATCCGGAAAGGTGGAAGGGCCAATTTCACAAAATGAGGGCACTTCCGCATATATTTTGGATTATAACTTTTTTCAATTTGTCGCTCAAACGAAAATTTTTGTCGCTCAAACGCGCTCAAACGACGCTCAAACGTATGCTGTCTTCAGTTTTTAAATCCGAAAAGGTCAGGGGGCCAACTTCACAAAATGCAGGCCCCTCCGATTTTTCTTTTGCTCATAACTTTTTTCAGTTTGTCGCTCAAACGAAAATTTTTGTCGCTCAAACGCGCTCAAACGTATGCTGTCTTCAGTTTTTTAATCCGAAAAGGTCAGGGGGCCAACTTCACAAAATGCAGGCCCCTCCGATTTTTCTTTTGCTCATAACTTTTTTCAGTTTGTCGCTCAAACGAAAATTTTTGTCGCTCAAACGCGCTCAAACGTATGCTGGCTTCAGTTTTTTAATCCGAAAAGGTCAGGGGGGCAACTTCACAAAATGCAGGCCCCTTTGATTTTTCTTTTGCTTATAACTTTTTTCAGTTTGTCGCTCAAACGAAAATTTTTGTCGCTCAAACGCGCTCTAACGACGCTCAAACGTATGCTGTATTCAGATTTTAAATCCGAAAAGGTCGGGGGGCCAACTTCACAAAATGCAGGCCCCTTTGATTTTTCTTTTGCTTATAACTTTTTTCAGTTTGTCGCTCAAACGAAAATTTTTGTCGCTCAAACGCGCTCAAACGCGCTCAAACGACGCTCAAACGTATGCTGTATTCAGATTTTAAATCCGAAAAGGTCGGGGGGCCAACTTCACAAAATGTGGGCCCTTCCGATTTTTCTTTTGCTTATAACTTTTTTCAGTTTGTCGCTCAAACGAAAATTTTTGTCGCACAAACGCGCTCTAACGACGCTCAAACGTATGCTGCCTTCAGATTTTAAATCCGAAAAGGTCGGGGGGCCAACTTTACAAAATGCAGCCCCCTCTGATTTTTCTTTTGCTTATAACTTTTTTCAGTTTGTCGCTCAAACGAAAATTTTTGTCGCACAAACGCGCTCAAACGACGCTCAAACGTATGCTGCCTTCAGATTTTAAATCCGAAAAGGTCGGGGGGCCAACTTTACAAAATGCAGGCCCCTTTGATTTTTCTTTTGCTTATAACTTTTTTCAGTTTGTCGCTCAAACGAAAATTTTTGTCGCTCAAACGCGCTCAAACGACGCTCAAACGTATGCTGTATTCAGATTTTAAATCCGAAAAGGTCGGGGGGCCAACTTCATAAAATGTCGACCCCTCCGATTTTTCTTTTGCTTATAACTTTTTTCCGTTTGTCGCTCATACGAAAATTTTTGTCGCTCAAACGCGCTCAAACGACGGTCAAACGAATGGTGCTTTCAGTTTTCAAATCCCATAACGTCGAGGGGCCAACTTCACAAAACGAAGTTCCTGAATTTTAATTTGTTTAGAACTTTTTTCAGTTTGTCGCTCAAACGAAAATTTTTGTCGCTCAAACGCGCTCAAACGACGCTCAAACAAAGGGTGTTTTCAGTTTTTAAATTCCATAAAGTCAGGGGGCCAACTTCACAGACCTGCTCGCATCTAGCATTCAGGCCTGGTGCATTTTAAAGTCCTATATTACGAAGTTTGAGAATCGATAAAATTTATCTGTTAAAATGATATTCTTGATTTTACAGCAGCCTGCTGAAATTTTACAGCTGCTTTTTACAACTTGCTGAAAATGCTATTTTCGATGCCACTTATCGGACTACTAACATAGATTTTTTTTTAAGACAAGCATTTAAAAATGTAAATTAGTCAATAATAAATATAAAATGTTGAAAAAAAAGTTTAAAAATTCCTTCAAAAACCTACGAATTGGATTTTGAAAAATTAAAACATTATATTCACATTTTTGGCGGGTAAAAAGTTTTATGCGTTTATAAAGTTATGCGTTTTTTTTTTCAAAAGTAGAATTTTCCGGCAACCCTAGCAGAATGTCATAGCTGCTTGTGTCGTGTGTTAAGTGAATAGTGTTTTGGACTTCAGTAGAACTTGTAATGTCTGACCTAATGAGGCACAGAATATTTTCTAAACTGTATAAAAATATTAATTTTCTTTATGACTATTTTTATCAAAAGATACAACATTTAACACAACAATATTTCATTTTAAAATTTCGAATCTTTATTCCATCTGGCTTCAAAAGAAAATAAGATTGCTTATTTTGTATTTCACTAAAAAAATAATTTGTAATGATCTTGAAAGCTTTTAACAGAAAAAAAAATTACTGTTTATACATTTATCGTTTGCATAGAAAAAAAAACAAAACAATCTAGTCTTTGTTTCTTATGCTATCAGTTATCAAAGAAATCGCAATCTGATTTAATTCTAATGCGTAACTTTACATATGCTCCCGGGATAAAGCGAGCGAAAAATTCGTAGCGCCCCATTTTGGCGACTAACTCACTTTTGGCGTGAAATAAACAAATAAAAATTCAATAACAAAAAATTAAAAGTATAAAAAAGTATATAAAATATTATTTTAACAGAGAATTTTTACGGGTTCTCTAACTTTTATGTAGAGGGCTACAAAATGCACCAAGTCTCGATGCTAGGTGCAAGCGGCACCAAAAGTGGTTCCTAGTACGTTGTTATGTTAAAATTTTAGTCTCCTGATAATGTAGTTCATCCCTGGTTTGTTTGTTTTTTTTTTGGGGGGGGGGGGGGGGCTGAGGTACGGGATGCAGAGAAGAAGAAAGGTGAGCTGCACTCTCTTCATAAATCTTTGAAAGTGGAAAACTTTTAGTCACTTTTGGCCAATTTTAACCACTTGGAACCTTTTGAACAAAAATCCTGACTACACCCATTGGGGACTATCTCAAAGGGGGGGGGGGGGGGTCGCTGCACCGCATGCCCCTGCATTTGTCAGACTGCTTTATATTACTAACATTGAACGTTCAAAGGAATATTTGTCATTCTATCCCCTCACTAGCTATTCAAACTGATTTTAAAGGATTGTAAAATACATTAAGTAACTTAGACTGCATCCGCGTCTCTTAAACAGCAAGCTTTAAGTTTTTTTCAAATTTGTGAATAAATAATTTTTTTACTTTTAACACGAACCAATGAATAAAAATCAACCCCGAGCCTGGTCAGTTGCCGGGTCATCTCTACAAGACAAGAGGGCAGTAAAATGAGATAGACGAAAAGCATAAGTAAAAAATAGAGTAAATATACACGTTAAGTAATATAAAAGTTTTGCTCATTGGTGCAAAAAATACGAACTTTAATAAACTAACATTTAAAACCTACGTTTCGAGCTGTTTCTACAGCCGTCTTCAGGAAAACAGGATGGTAAAATGGCTCAAAGTTCAGAGACGAAAGCTTCCTGTGCAAGAGATAATTAGTCGAAACTTGACCAATGATTTGAATACAATCAATTATATACAATATTGATCAATTGAACACAATAGTATTCAAATCAATGATCAAGTTTCGATTAATTATCTCTTGCACAGGAAGATTTTCGTCTCTGAACTTTGAATCATTTTACCATCATATTTTTCCTGAAGACGTCTGTAGAAACAGCTCGAAACGTAGATTTTAAATGTTTGTTTATTAAAGTTCGTATTTTGTGCACCATTGAGCAAGATTGTATGTTTATTTATTATATTTTATGGTGCATTTGTCCAATATGCGTTAATAAAAAATGGAGTTTTCCATGTATGCGCTCTAAATATAAAATAAACTACACTGGAAAAAAAATACGACCAGTTTTCCTGTAGGAATCGGAAAAATAGTTGCCCTTATCGAACCGGAAAAATTTCCGATCTAGCTCGGAATAAAATCCATAAAATAACATTTTATTGACTATTTCCTTTTTTTACGGATTTTATTCCGAGCTGGGTCAGAAAATTTTCTGGTACGATAAGAGCAACTATTTTTCCGATTCCTACAGGAAAACTGATCGTATTTTTTTTACAGTGTAAGGTAAAATCAGCCAATGTATATCTTTATATTAGGCATCATAATATTTTCAACATGTGCTATAGTAAAGATCCGTACTTTAGAATTCTTGTAGATCGTAAATGATTACCAGGTTCAGTTTGTTTGCACTCGCTGGAGTTTTATAAAATAGCTGTAGGCTGTGATCATTAGAGAAATAAATGCCTTTAAGTTGCTTTTTTTACGAATCTGTTTATTTGGAGTAGATATATAAAATTAAAGCATTTCCTACAGAAATGGATAGGGATGGTGCCTGACAGAATTTCTAAAGACGTTTTTCTACATGACTGAGCTCATGAAGCGAGAGAGAGCAATTGCCAATTATTCTGTAATATACACATTGGCATCAAACAATTGGCAAAAAGAGCACATGAAAAATGAATGATATTATAGGAGTAAAATTTATCTGTTACGCTTTGGACAATTAGGAGAATTTTGAATTACGTGGCAGGGCCACCAGTATAGCAGTCCTAAAAAATAAGCCAAAAAGAATTTGAACGCCAATTCGTATGTTAGAAGCAAAGTTTTGGGAACCTCGCGTGAAAGACAAAACAGACGGCATGTAATGGAAATGCTTATGATTTAACAAGGAAGTTAAACTCAAAAAATAAGCAGCGAGCAAAGAGCTATTTCTACTGACCGAAATCAAAGTCGATCTTTATTCTTTTTTTTTATCTAGTCAGCGTGAATAATCATCCAAATGAATTCTATTTACGTGAGAGCCATTTTAGTGATAAAGGCATATGTTAAATTTCTTTTCTTTCTTTTCTTTTGGAGCGAAAATACAGTAAACTCTGTCTAAGGCGGAATCGATCGGGACTCAGAAAATTTTCCGTGGTAGACAATATTCCGGCTTATGCAAAAAAGATCCCCCCCCCCTCCAAAAAAAAAATCCTCGAATTCGATGATTTTTTATTGATTTTCCTGACTCGAAAATCGGTTGGAAACGGAAATTCGGAAATATCTTTTGTCTTTATAGATGAATGAGAAACGCTATTCAATTTCTTAGTACTGCTGTAATACATGCGAATTGGAAATTTACACACACACAAAAAAAAAAACTACCCCCCCCCCCCCCCCCCTCCCCAATAAACTTTGAGAATGAAACAGAACGCTATAACTTTGAATTTGAGTACATTCTTAAATTATAATATATTGCACTTTCGAAAATATATATTTTGATAAATGCTGATTCTACTAGAAATATTAAGTTTTAAATGTAATTTTGCATATAAAAAAGTCCTTCCGGCTAGTGCCGGGAGGAAGAGGTAGCTTTCATATTCCTTATTTTAAAAAAGCCAACTTATATTATCCAAACACACGAAGCTCAATTAAGTGGAAACCGAATGTAGGAGATTCAATACTAATTTTTATCAATACTAAATCATTATGAATGAGAATTTCGCGAAATTAGTCAGCTTTATCCAAGCTGCTTTTATTTAAAGTAACTTATTTTTAGCTTCCAAATTCGGCGATTTCTTAAAGTGCCTGCCATTTTAAGACAACATGGTGGATGAGGCTAACAAGTGAACTTGGTCGAGGCCTTAGTAATTGCTGTGCACATGTTCACTCACATCGGAATCGGTTGATATATACGAGTGCTATCGCAGGCAAAAAATCAGATTTTTCAAAATGTCACCCACGTTAGAAATTGAAACTGCAATATCTGAGCCATTTTTTAAGATAAAGACAAACAAAAAATGCTCCTGAATCCTTATATCAAGGTCAAATACTTAAGAAAGAAACCTTTTTCAATTTCTAATTTTTTTGAACCTCATTTTAAATATATATATTTTTTAATTTAATGGCCGCCATTTTGAAACAAGATGGCTGATGAATCTGGCCAGCGAACTTGGTCGAGATATTGATGTATACTATCCACATGCCTTCTTCCATCGAAATAGGCGAATGCGTGTGGTATCGTGAGACAAATACAAGATCGTTTCAAAGTGTTAGCCATGATAGAAATTCAAAGTGCTATAATTCAACCACTTTTTAAGATATAAACAAAAGAACAAATTTTCAGAAACAAAAACTGCTCCAGAATCTTTGTATCAAGGCCAAACACATAAAAAAAATCTTTTTCATTTTCCAATTTTTTAATACCTCATTTTAAATTTTAAATTACATTTTTTTTAAAAATGGCAACCCTTTTGAAACAAGATGGCGAATGAAGCTGGCCAACGAACTCGGTCAAGACATTGGTATGTACTATGTACAGACCGAGTTACATTCAAATCGGTTCATAAATACGCCTGTTATGGCGTGACAAAAATCAGGTCGTTTTAAAATGTCAGCCACAATAGAAATTCAAAATGTTATAACTCAGCCATTTTTTTAGATATAGACGAAACAAAACCTGTTCCGGAATCTTTGTATTAAGGTCAAACACATACGAAAAAACTCTTTTTCATTTTCCAATTTTTGGGTATCTCATTTTAAATTTAATTTTTTTTTAAATTTTTTAAATGGCCGCCATTTTGAAACAAGATGGCGGATGAAGCTGCCCAACGAACTCGGTTAAGTTATTTGTATGTACTATGTACATACCAAGGTACATTCAAATCGGTACATAAATACGTCTGTTATCACGTGGCAAAAATCAGGGCGTTTCAAAATGTCAGCCACACTAGAAATTCAAAATGCTATAACTCAGCCATTTTTTAAGATATAGACGAAACAAAAACTGCTCCCGAATCTTTTTATCGAGGTCAAACACATAAGAAAAAAATATTGTTTCAATTTTCAATTTTTTGGTACCATATTTCAAATTTAAATTTTTCTTAAAATTTTAAATGGCCGCCATTTTTAAACAAAATGGCGGATGAAGCTGGCCAACGAACTCGGTCGAGACATTGGTCTGTACTATGTACAAACGAAGTTACATCCAAATCGGTTCATAAATACGCCTTTTATCGCGTGACAAAATTCAGGACGTTTCAAAATGTCAGCTTCGCTAGAAATTCAAAGTGCTATAACTCAGCCATTTTTTAAGATATAGACGAAACAAAAACTGCTACGGAGTCTTTGTATAAAGGTCAAATACATAAGAAAAAAATATTTTTCCATTTTCAATTTTTTGGTACCACATTTCAAATTTTAAATTTCTTTAAATTTTTTAAATGGCCGCCATTTTGAAACAAAATGGCGGATGAAGCTGGCCAACGAACTCGGTCGAGACATTGGTATGTACCATGTACACACCGAATTACATCCAAATCGGTTCATAAATACGAGAGTTACAGTGTGACATAGGTCAGATATATATATATATATATATATATATATATATATAGATATATATATATATATATATATATATATCAATTTTGAACGGAGGGTGGTTTCGGGGTCTGGGGGTCATGATCGATGAAAATATACCAAAATTTTTTGAAATCGCTTTCCTCCGAACGGCTGCAATAGGTAGCTTTTTGTAAAGAAAGCTACCTAAAAATGGCACAAGCATAAATTCCTTAAAGTTTAAACGGTTCCTGTCCTTTTGAATTAACTTTTTCAAAGTGTTAGGAAATTTAACTAACATGCTCGACATTGAATATTTGACTTATCCGTTTTAAAGTTTAATAAACAAAATAGCTCTCATTTTTAAAATATCCTTTTTTCCGCCTTATGCAAAATTTTGGTTTCGGTGGGACCTTAAAATCCTTTCCGTTTCCGCGTTAGACAGATTCCGCCTTATGCAGCAAGAATTAATGTTATTTTCTATGGGTTCGCCGGGACTTGAAAAATTTTCCGCGGTAGACAGATTTCCGGCTTGCACAGAGTCCGCCTTAGACAGAATTTACTGTATAATGGGAACTGAAATAAAAGTTAGAATAAAATGAATAAGTTATGAGACTAGTTTTAATTGAAATTTGGAGAAAAGGAGTAATTTAAGAAAAATATATGTGATTCGACATCACATGTGCAATTTTTTCATCACATGTGCAATCATCACATGTGCAATTCATCACAATTTTTTTTTTCTAGTGTCATGACTATTCTGGGATTATTATTCGGGAGTTAATTGCTTTATTTAATCTATTTCTTTGCATCTTTTAGCTTGTTATGACTCATGCAAAAATGAAACCACAGATGTGTTTGTGGAATTTAAGGTTATTGGTTCCGTGTGATTCTGACTTAATTCCATAAATATTTCACTATTTTTTTATGTTTCACTAATTTTCAATGTTTCATTATCTTCTATTTCTTATCTCGATTATTATTATAATTTATCTTGGAATATTTTCATAAGAGATTCATATTTTATTTTCATCTTTCCATTTGTGTATGATGAAATTATGTTGACTAATAACGGTTTTATGTACAGAGATTAATAATGATCTTGAAGCCGCAGCGGTCGTCGACGCGTTACGTCCCCGCCAATACGCACCCGTTGGTCGATGCATTAAACTTCTTGCCTCTTAAATTTTTTCGGTGGGATCTTATCTTCCGTGATCGGGTCTGCTGCTAACTCTCCAATCAGTGGTCAGAAAGAAAAAGGACCTCCGATGAGCCCACTCCACCTTTTTCATGGAGAAGTGACAGTCGGATTATATATATAAAAAAAGAATCTAAGAAAATAAAGTGATTTTTTATGAGTACTACGAGAAAAATATTTGTAAACATTTCTCTTTCTCTCTCCTAAAAAAGAAAAAAGAAAGCGAATGAAAATAATTGAACGAATTCTCATATTTTTATCTTTTATAGAAATTTACACATATGAATCTAATTACGACGAATCTTGCAAAAATAGATTTTCGTCTAAATGGATTTAAAGTTTTAAGGGGGCTGATCACTCAGCTTCGGAATTCTCCTCCGTAATGTTAAGTCTATGGACTTTTGATGCATTAGTATATTTAAAATGTCTTCTCGGGAAATTCATATTTTTAACATCTTTTTTCTGTGTACTCTTCTTAAAGGATGTCGCTTTTTTTTTCTTAGTTTTCAAAATATTTCTAAAATCTATGCTGAATTTAATATTTTATATGTTAAAAGCAGGCGAACTGTGAGTAAGATTTTAACGCTTCTTATAAAATTAAGTCTATAATTTAGAAATATTTTGAGAACTAAGAAAAAAAGAGACATCTTTTAGGAAGTGTGCAAAAAAAATAGAAGTTAAAAAAATTAGTTTCCCGAGGGAATATCTTAAATATACGAATGCATCAGATACCCATAGACTTTACATTAGTGAGGGAAGCTGGGTGATCAGTCCCCTTAAGTATGCCTAAGACAACCACAGATAAAACAATAAGTAAAATGTATATTTTGATATAATGTATTTCAGAGCATCATTTTATTCTAAAACCTCTATAAACCCGGAAAAAAAAGTAAAAATTTGATGATTTGGGGATTTTTGTGTGGTTATTTTCTGACACAGACCTGAATCCACTGAATCCATTTTTTTTTTTATTGGTACATGCGTGAGATTGGCAGGTGACCTTATTCATAAACTATAAATCGAATAGTTTTTTTAACATTTTGTAAAAGAGGATTTTTCAGAAAGAGCTGTCGAAGTTGGCAGTCAAACACTTGTCAAAGTTTACGGACGCAAGAGCACTATAAATATCGGCATGAGGCAACAATCGCTATAACACAACATATATGTCGTTTATCGAAAAACGAAAAAAAAATCGATTCTAAATCACTTCAGTAGTAGACTCCATTAAGGCTGTTCTTTATTATACAGGGGCTACTTTCTGGCGTATTTTTTAACTCATTTTTGTTCGATAACGCATGAAACTGCAGGTATTATTATGTAGAAACTATGTAGTCGAAAGCCGCTTTCCATTTTTTGTTAAACGCAAAAGATCATTAAGAAACAACTATCTCAAAATTGGTATTTTGAACCTAATTTAGGGCATGACAACGCGAGAAAGAAGAGAAACAGGTCGTCACGTAACCAAAATCGCTTATAATTCGATAAGTGACTTATTTATTTTTAAAAAAGTTGCAAAAATCATTTGTATTACGTGTGATGTAATAATAGGATAGGACAAATTAACACCTCGTAATAGATACACTTCTTTTAATTCCTAAAAGGTTTAATATGAAAACTTAAAAACAGTTACAGTTACCGTGTCTGAAGGGATTGATTCAAAATCGCGCATAACTGAGAGGATGTTGTATGCATAGTAATGCTTTATACACATTATGGAAAAGAAAAACATTTTGAAATATAAGAATTATGATTAATAAAATTTTATAAAATAAAAGGGGGGGGGGTGATATTAGTATAGCGTACTAAAAAAAAAAAATCTTACACTTTCACTATAAAATGTAGTTTCAAAAAATGCAATAAGCGTTAAATTTCATTTTAGATAAAAGAAGATATACTACACTTATATTTAAAAAATGTCAATTAGTCCTCTTTTAAGGCTGTTCTCAAATCGAAAGGGGCAACTTTCTGACATAAGTTTTAATTTATTTTTGTTCGAAAATGCATGAAACTAGCTGGTGTTGTTGTTCAGAAACTATGTCATTGAGCTGTTTTTTCCATTTTTTTTTTGCAAACGCACTAGATCTTTCAGAAAATAGTGTCAAAGTGGGCGTTTTGAACCGAATTTCCGCGGGAAGGAAGAAAGAGCAACCAAGAGAGGGCGAAAAACGTGTTTGTCACGTGATCAAAATTGCTTATAACTCAATACGTAATGGATTGATCAAAAAATGGAAAACACAGTTCGATTCCAAATCGCTTCCCTAGTCAGGCTTTCCAGTTTTATACCTTTCCATTAAAAAATGAATTTGTAAATGAATTTGTCAAAACGTTTTGCGCTTGTTGAGCAGAGCAGTTAAGAACAGCCTTAAGAAGTCATCAATGCTAGTTTGCTTTTGCTTAGTCTGCCGTGTTTGTGCAACAAATTTTTTCTAATGCATCAAAGTGCTTCATTGTATTTGATGCTACATCAGCATTTTGAAGGTAATATCTCAAAGTGTCCTGGACTTCTAAAGCAGTAGCGTAAGATGGGACAGTTACAGTGCGTCTCAAAAGTTTGTAGACAGCCATTTTCTTGGATTTAAGAGCTAACTAATCGAGTAAAAAATACGAAATAAATTATGAAAATATATAATGATGAAATAAAAATATTAAAATACTCAAACAACTTTTAGCCGTCATAGATTTAATATAAAAAATTAAAACCATAAAAATGCTGTCCCAAAAATATATAGACAACCGGTATTAAAAGCTAATTTAAGTAGTGATATCCAAAATTTGCATACTCCAAGGTCATGTACTTGTGGTGCAATAGTTTTCTGAGATAAAATCGAATCTGTCTTTCCCTTTCCGACTGATTGCAAAGATGCCTCGCAATGTGCAGTTTTCCAAAAGGCAAATTTTGGAAATCTATTGTTTAAAATCTCGTGGATGGAAAGTTCTGGAGATTTCAAGAAAACCTAGGCACAGCAGCGTTGGTATTTAGTGAATTCTGTCAAAAGGTGACAATCTAAAACAAAATTCCGTTCTAGACGACCAAGGAAAACAACTAAATGGTAAGACAGAGAAATTTTGACATTAATTTCAACCCAGAACCTGTGTGTACAGTCTGTTTCTATAGAAGTAAACGTTCCAATACCAATATCCACGGTCCATCGACGGCTTCCGGCAGTTACGTTTCATTATTTTTTGCAAAATGCGTCATTAGCCAAAGTTTACAGAACGGAATAAAGACACTTCAGTGGACCCGTAATCACAGGAATTGGTAAGATGAAGGGTTGAGTGTTCTTGTCAGTGATGAAAAGAAATTTAATTTAGATGACCCGATGGTTGTGCATATTCCTTGCACAATATTTGCAAGGAACCACGAACTTTTTTTAGTAGACAACATGGAGGGGTTCACTCATGGTGTGGGCAGCATTTTCTTATAATGGAACAACCCATGTTTTTTTTTTTAAAGGTCAACAATGTTCCGAAGATTACCAGAAAAGGCTTGAAGTACAGTTACTTCTACTAAAATGGCCTTTCGTGGAATCTTTAGAACAGCTCAGACATTCATTTCGCATTTCTTATGAAAATTTTAAAAAAAGTACTCCAGGATGCAGCAAGAATGCACCCTTGTGGCCTACCTATCCATTTTCTCAAACCGCAGAAGGCTTTATTAATCAAAATGTGTCAATACTCATTTTGAACTTAAAGATAGCAAATTCTGTTATGGTGGAAAGAAATGGGAGATTCTCGGCCTGTTGAGATTTTCCCTAAATAATATATGTTATGGACAAAATACTAATAGCTAAAAAAATTAATGTAAAACAGCTAGAGCAATATCCTGGAGTCACTTTGAAACAAACCTCGTGTTTCCTTAGTGCTTAAGAATAATGGTGTCTCAATTTAGCACGATTCGGTATAGATAATATGTGACAGTTTTCATTTTTTCTTTGCCTTTTTTTGTGACGCAATTTTTTTATACATAAACAGACAAAACAAATACATATATTCCAAGAGATTTTTTTTTTCATTGTCTTTGAGCATGAATCTTACCCTGTCATCAGGGTATTGGTCAGCAAAACATTAGTCAAGAGGTGCAAATTTCAAACCTTGTTCCTAAACTCAAAAAAAAAAAAAAATCGCCTATCTAGTGATTCATATGCCTTCATTTAATGGTAACATTAATATGAATACTTAAATTTAAATATAGCTTATAATAGGTCTATGTTTCCTCAGAAATCATTCATTTATATATTTTTTTTTTCAAAAAGCACGTATTTTAATTACAATTTTCTTCAGTTCTTATGAAAAAATAGCAACGAAAAGACATAGTAATCTACTATTTTACTTTTACTTTCTACAGAAATGGAGTACTTCAGTTGGCATTAAAAAGTACAAAAAAAAATGAATATCTCAAAAATAAATTGAGATGCAGTTTTCAAACAAATTGCATTTAAAGGTACTTTATCCCCCTATACGAAGGTGTAAAACTTGAAAATCTGCGATGCTTAGAAGTTTAAAATTTTTTAGTAGAGATTATCAGTATTTCCCCGTAGAATGATATGATACATCTGCTTCGTTTTACGGCTGGCTTCGCTTATGTAACGAACGTTATTTTTAGGTAGAATTCGTAAGAAATACTAACTATTGTAGTCGTTACCATAGTGCGACTTTTGAAAAATTCCATCAGAACTTTTCATTATATGACCCCAGGAACCCAAAACCACCCCGCCTAAAAAGTTTATGTATATATATATATATGTATGTATGTATGTACTAAATTTTGCCCGCACGATAAAAGTCACAATTATGCACGGATCGTCTTCAAACTCGCCAAACACATTGAGATGGCTAATATCTCGGCGGGAATTGCAAATGAGAAAAATCGGCCCAAGGCAGTAGAAATGGGGGAGGTTTAAAATTTTGAACACCGCCTTAACATGATTCTGATAAAACCATCTCTTACAGAAAAATGAAAAAAATTTTCGTTATAGCAGTTGCCAACAATAAAAAAAAACAATAAAATTCTTACCTCAACAATTACTTTTCTATTGCAAGATTCCCACGTGAAAAATAAAAATCTATATATATATATTACCCTATCGTATCTCCATACATATAAGGGGGGGGGGGGGGGTGTCCCTGTTCCGTCGCCAAATGCCACAAAGTTTGTCGCCAACTTGGCGCTATCTCTAATATTTCGCCAAATTCCCATAGATTTCCATTGTAAACCAATAGGGTTTACTTGCTTAGAGAAAATCAACAAATTGAGATATTTTAATGCAACAAAAACTAATATTGGTACTACTTGCTTATTCCGTCGACCAAAAATCTATCGCCAAACTATAAGATTAAATGCCAATATAGGTTGATCGTAAATGTTACATTCACTTGACTTTAAGCAAATTACACGTTATGTTTACGTCATCAAGTGATTTTTATTTCGACGTTTTATTTCCATTTTTATTAATATTGTACTAATTTATTTGTTCTTTCGTTATTTAAAATAAAAATAACTTTTAACTTCGAAATCTACCTGCGCCTGTAGGCCGAGCCGGCAGGGATTTTTTTTTGGGGGGGGGATGACACTTTCATTAGGGCAGAAAGAAATAGCGTATAGGGGGCTAATAAAAATATTTTCAGAACTGGATGTCATGGTGATTTTATGATTTTGTCGGCTCTTAATTTAAAAATAAAGTCAGTTTTCCTCCATCACGCATCACATTTTCTTTCTTCAACATTGAGCTTAAGGTGCCATTTCTATATTGAAATGTTCAATGCGAACACACGATTTTCAGTTAGTTTGACTCTTCGGTGCAGTTTATCTCCATCAGATACCGAACGGGAAGTCGTGTTCGATAGAGTAGCTTATGAATTCTGCAGATGTAAAGTTTGAAACTCCTAATGTTGAATTCTTTTTAGGCGCCTTCGTAATTATATAAATACGTAACACCTATAGTCGTCATTCAGTCCGCCTGTCCGTCTGTCCGTCCGCCTATAACAGCGCAAAAACTACCCGACCGAATCGTTTGAAATTTAAAATATATAAATATTGCATAATTTTGTCGAGTCATTGAAATTTTATAAAAATCGGATGTATAGTTTAATGACAGGGACAGTCAAAAGTTTTTCGTTACATGACGGCCAATGGGAAGAAATTATTTCAAGTGCATTCTAATGATGTTACAGCCTTCCGAATGGTCTGAAATTTTAAATATATAATTGTTGAATAATTTTATGGAGTCATTTCAAATTTTATGAAAATCGGATGTATAGTTTAATGACAGGGACAGTCAAAAGTTTTCCGTTGCATTAAGTCCAATGGGGAAAAAATTATTTCAAGTGCATTTTAATGATGTTACAGACTTTCGAATACAATGAAATGGATATGCAGTTATGAAGTGCACTAAACTATACATTCAGTACAATATGCGGTGCAAAAAATATTTATAAAACTAGTTATAGCACGAACGCACCTTATTTGCCATGTTTGACGAGCAATTTCCAACTTGTTTAATAATTTCAAAGCTGAAAACAATACGGGCAGTATTTTAAGTATGACTCAAAATCTACTTAGCAGTGGTCACAAGTTCCTCAGTAGGTATCAGCACTACGCTTTACACACAAGCGAAACGACAGATTGGAAAAAGTAGTTCATATTTATGATACGAGATAGTAGCACTAAAA
This sequence comes from Maratus speciosus, assembly GCA_963932465.1. NCBI lineage: Eukaryota > Metazoa > Arthropoda > Arachnida > Araneae > Salticidae > Maratus > Maratus speciosus. Next base: position 584,547,423 of record OZ010792.1, read on the forward strand.
CTGAAGTAAAGAGAAACTTTTGAATAAATATCTGCTCTCAAAGCTAGTACACGGGTAGACATTCATTGAATAAGGAACATACACTTCTACCATGAATGTTACATGAATTCTTCCATCACTTTCCAACTTCTTTGAAGACATTTTAAGGGCACAACAACACTTGCAGGTTATTGATGACATATCGCTCACCCACAGGAAAATTGACACATCTCTCAAAAATTCATTTCGCGTTTTATTCCATTAATAGGTCTGTCGAAGATGAGTCTTGCTGCACAAAAAGTTTCATAAGTATAGTTATACAGAAAATCACTTTATTACGCTATATGTCCTTTCGTGATCACAGAAGAGGGGTGGATTATGTAGGGAGGTAAACTTATCGAACCCTCCAAAACGCATCCTACGTCTTCATTCTTAAAGGCTTTATGCTTTTATGCACTTTTTTACTCCTGCATGCAGAGCTAAGTGTTATAATTTGACGTTACAGTAAAATCATGCAAATTCCCCCTTTTGCCTCCCCTGTGAAATTTACTTTTATCGAGATGTGTCACTTTTCTTGCTGGTGCGCGATATGCTATCGAACAGATTTTTTTTTTCTATTTTCGATAAATGATTTACTTGCTGAGTTATAAGCGCTGGTACTACCAGGGTTCGAAGGAGGGTAATCCGTTTCATTTTTTGATAAATGAATTACATGATGAGTTATAAGCGTTTGTCGGCTCACAATGGTAATGTAATTTTTATTTTTACATACTGTCGTCTGGAAATTTGGTTCAAAATGCCAACTTTGACAGCACTTTCTAAAAGATGTTCTGCTTTTGATGAAAAAATGTAAAAAATTGCTAGATCACGTAGTCCTTCATAAAGTGCTGGTCATTTTCATGCACTTGGGAACAAAAATGAATTCAGCAATAAGTCAGGAAATCGCCTGTTGAGAACAGCCTGAAGAGCTTTCAATACGAGTAAAAAAAATATATCACTTCTTTATTTTCTTTTAAATTGTTGATTAACTCTGTTCTATAAACTTACTTGTTTTGATATACTATTTAAAAAATCAGGACTGGTTGGTGACAAGATTTTAAAACTGATAGATAAAAATCAGTCTCTGCATATAAGAGGCCTTCACTAAACTTTTACATTAAAATTAGGCTATCTGTGAACATGAGAACTTTTTGGAGTTTATATTTTCATATTTTATTGATTAAAAAGCTTGCAAATCTTCCTAATTCTATTTTTTGCAAGTTACGCTAAAAAATATGACTAAATAAGTAAAAAACTGCAAAGCTATTTCTAAGTTTGCTTTATTTTAATTCTAGTGTAAACAAACTTGTGGATTGAATAGAGTAAATTGGCAGATTACCTATCTATAAAACAGGTTTTGCCCGTCACAGATTTCAATCCTGGTACATCTACAGTACTTTTTAACTTGGCGTTTTTTGAAATACTTGGCATAATTCGAGATTAAGAAAGAGAGGTTTGTTGCCAAATGAGATAAACAGCCATGAAAACAAACCAGGCAAACTTGCACAAGCTCTTATATTTTCTTCCCAGACCAATACTCTCATATTTTATTGGGGCCCTAGTGCCCTTTTTTAAGCGTCTACCCACTTTTTTGTGCATTACTTTAAAATATTATTTTTACGAAAAATTCATATTATTCCCTATGCTTAATTTTGACTAATTGAAGATCTAAAGCGCTAAATACTAAGACATTTTAACATGTTTCCATATTAGGGCCTGTTTTTAACTATCAGTTGGCCCCTGTTGGGCCCCATGCTATAGCTCCCTTAAAAATGGCGGCCCGATTCAGAAGCTTTTTTTTTTTTTTTTTTCCTAACAACTTCTTACGTCTGCGAGCTACTACATGAACGACAAAACACAAAAATCAGACTTCAGCTACCAACAGTTTTGAATATTAATCGCCTCCTTGCGGCCCTTGGTGCAGCTTCTTTAAAAATGATCGGAATTGCTTTCAATTTTCTTTAACACATTTCTAGCATCATCTGACTACTTTTAAAACTGTTAAAAAGTATCTTTATACGCAACTACATGCCACTTAAGTCCCTGACCCCTTGGGGCCCGTTTCAAGTCCCCTTAAAATTCTTGCACCATAAATTGTTAATAAATTGCCTCCTCCTAATCCGATTTTTATTTTTGGAACCCTTTTTCCATTTAGTTATTCTCCCGTTTTTTTATTCCAGTTAAAATCCTTTCACATCCTAGGGTTCCATAGGACCCTATCCGGAGCCCCTTGAACATTTTGAGCGGCATGCATTTTTCATCACCTAATTTTCTCGCATTATCAATGCAAAATTTTAAAATTGAGTCTTGCACTGTTCTCCCCGCACCATCACCCTCTTATTTTTACTGGATCCGAGGGCCCTGCTTTAAGCATTTCCCCCCTATTTTTTGCGCATTTCTTTAAAATTTTATTCTAATGATTAATTCATACCGTATGCTTAATTTTGACTAATCGAAGATTTAAAGTGCTAGAACTTAGACCTTTTAACAAGTTTTCATGTTAGGGTCCTGCTCTTTACTATCAGTCAGCCGTCTTTGGGCCCTTTGTTATAGGTCCCTTAAAATGGTCCGATTCACTAGCATTTTTTTAACAACTTCTTAAGTTCTCCTGCTACTACATCAATGACAAAAAAAAATTTCCGCTACCACCAATTTTGAATATTAATCTCCTTCTTGGGTCCTTTGCTGCAGCTTCTTTAAAAACAATCCGATTCTATTACATTTTTCTTTAACATAGTTTCAACGTCCTCCAGCTACTTCAAAACTACTAAAAAAATTTCTTATACCCAACTACATTCCAGTTAAGACGCTGGCCCCCAGGGCCTGGTCTTTCTTTATACCTCAGCTACCACTTTTTTCGAACATTAATCTCCTTTTTCAGCATCAACTTCGTTTATTCACTACAGCCGTGAACTAAAAATCGCATTAATTTAAAGGTAACGTTAGATAATGGATTTCATCAGTTTATTAAATATCGTGTTAATGCTTAAACTAATTCTTGAAATTTACAAGGGGAGAGGTCATCTTCCACGTTTGGGGGCGCATTCTTTCCTCCGATTCTAAAGAACTAATTTCAACGGGATTTGGTTCATTCAACATAGATTACAATTCAGCTACTTTCTGTATTATGAAATTTTATCTTAGACTTCAGTTACCAACATTTTCTAACATTAATAATGCATTCTTTTTTCAGATTCTATGGTCTTTATTACTATGAGGTTTGGCTCACTTAACTTGGTTTTCAATTGTCTCCGGCACGTGTGGAACACTTTCGGTACATGCTACCTTATGTAGCGTGGACGCAGATTACAGGTTCGTTCGGAAAGAAATTTGTTAGGAACAACACACTAGACGGAAGGCAATAAGTGCCTCCAAAATTAGGTTCATTTAAAAGAATTTCAAAAGATATAAAATCATACATACTTGAGTTTAGTTTCAGGTTATTATTTACGGCCCCGGGTGGGTCTGTTAGTTTTAAAATAATAAGAATGGTGACTTTCGCAGATGTCTGCCAGTGGTTGAGCGTAAATAACAAATTTGCTATTTTAAACACATTTTATGAACATCAAAATCACGAACGGTTATCACGAGGGGGCTATTTAGGATTAATACTCATTACTATGTATGTAAAGATTTTTTAAATGAGAAAATTAATCGTGAAATTTTTTAAAATGTTATTAACAACTTCCTACTGCACGATTTCAGCGACGAGGTCGGTATTTAAAGACACAAATATTTCGTGATAGGATTTCAAATGATTGAGCTCGAGATCAAAAAAAAAAAAAAAAGACCGAATTCATATTCAGACTCTCTAGCACCTTTTTCTCGGGAACCACTGAAGCGATTTCAATAGTTTTTTGGATTGTTTTAGCAGTACTTAAGCTATAAATGAATTGTAGCAAAAAATAAAAATATAAGATACAATAGTTACGCGATTTCGCAAACAACAAAAAATGACATGTAAAATAGCTAATAGCTGACATTGATATACTTTATTCTCGAGAACTACTGGAGCGATTCCAATATCGTTTAAAAAATAATTTTTGCAGTAGAAAAACTATAAATTGGTCTTTTGTCAGGAAATAATAAAAAAATTATAATCGTTACACATTTTTGCAAATAAAAGAAATCTTTATTTCGGTGCTTTTATGTGAATTAACAGAGCTATTGCATTTTTTATTTTTATTTTTTGCCGAAAGTTCAATTTATAATTTGTTTACAGCAAAAATTATATAAGTATTGAAATCGTTTCAACAGTTCCTGAGAAAAAGAGTTATCTAATCAAAGCTTGCTATTAAAACCAGATGCTGTTTGTACTTTTCAAATTTTCTCGTGGCACTTAAGTGTTGACTCAGGTTTTTGTTTAACATGATTTGTATGCAGTGTGTGGTTAATTTAATACACATGGGAAATAAAAATGGCCTTTGTGAGGGGTAAGTGAGTCCCCTAATAGGGGTAAATTTAACATTATATCTATGAGAAAATTTTTCAGTCTTTAAAATATTGGCCCTTAATAGAGGTAACCCTTGAATAGGGGTGGCCTTTAAAAGAAGTTTCACTATACTTAGTAAATTCATCCAATCAGTCGACTTTTAAACCAGTCAAAGTCTACATTATCTTGCTTAGAAAAGACTTAACTGTTTATTTAAATCTGAAATATATTGCGAATTATAGACGTTTGCAGATTATAGAGTTGTAGATTAGAGGGAGTGGATTGTATACAGTATAACCTCGAAAATCCCACATCGTCGGGATCGAGACTAAGCCGGATTTTTGAAAATTCAGGATTTCTGAAATAATATCAAAAGTACTTCCGATATTCTTAATATTCATAGTTTAATTCATAGCCAAGTAATATTTCTATGAGAAAAAGGGTTAGAATTAAATATTTAAAAAAAAACTGATTGATATTTTCTGTTACAAAAAAAATAATAATAATAAACAGGGAAGTCATTTCTTATTGTGTAATTTCTGAAACGTCGGTGTCAATTTTATTTGCTTCAACTTTTTTGACCGTTCTTTAACAAGTTTTTCTTAGATTTTATATAAGTAAAAAATATTGATTTTGGTAATACAGTCTTGTTTCTCAAAAGCAGACATTAATTTTCCAGTTCTAGTGACCCCTTCCAAGAACCACGTCCTCGTTACTCTAGCACAGTATCAATGATCTCGCTGTCCGCTAATCCATCGCTTACTATCTCAAAGTTTTTAATTCGTAAACAACTGCTATTTTCTTTTCTCTTGTAAATTTGAAGTCTAAAAAAGAAAAAAAATAATGGTGGGGTCTGACTTTGAAGCAGTATTTTTGAAGTTGCCGGATTTTTGAAGTCACACTGTATTTTAAAAAAAAATCATGCTTGAAAATTATTTTTAAATCCTTAAAAAGTCCATAAATTACGTTAGTTTTCAAACAAATTGCATTTGAAAGTACACTTTTTTTCCCTTATTTGAAATGTAAGAACAAAAAATATGTGATTTTCAGAAATTACACTAAAAGTGAAATATGACCTTCCGCGTTACTCGTGGACACGTTTTTGCTTTATAATATAGATTTCAGTTCAACAGTGTCAACTCTTTTCTCTGCATTAATAAGTTTCTGAATTCATAATTATTCGCTATTTCAAATCTATCTGCTATTTCCTTTAGCTCCTTTTCAACAAATTCTTTAAATCCATTAATATTTGCTGTTTCGATTGAGTTGAGTAATGAATTATAAAACAAATGAGACTTTTTAAAATAATTTATGGCATTAAGTAATCAAAATATTTTACTAAACTAAGAGACCCAGTAGCAAAAAGTTCTCCAAGTGGTTGTGTACTTCTGGAGCAGAAAATAATCTGCAGGTAAAATATTTTACATTTGAAGTGTTAATTAATCAAACAGCCACTTACCTGTAATGTGTTTTAACATTTCATTCATTTTTATTAATAATAATTCTAAGTTTCTGCATTAAGTAATACATTATACTTCCTTAAATCGGCAACCCTAAATCCATACATCATCACAGATGTAAATAATGAAACTTTCAGTTCAAATATAATGACAAAATTATAGAATTTTTTAGTTTTATATCATTCTGTATATATTTTAATATGTAATTCTTGAAAATATTATTGAACTCATGGTTTTTCATGAAGGAAGTATAAATTTATTTCTGAAACAATCACTGGTAATCACAATCTTTTTACTAAATATAGTTATGCATTAATCAAGCTTTTTTGGTTATTAAGACTGACTAAACCTGAAATAAAACTTCCTTACTTTTTGATTTTGATGTGAATTAATAGAGTACCTTTAAGAGGAAAGTTTCATTGAATAATTTAGAAAAAATGTATCTCATCTTTATTATGCATATTTAATTATACTCAATTATTTACTTGACCTGTACTTTTAATAATTTTTTTAATTATCTTACCGTTTATTGTTTTAGTTTATTACTTTACTTAATTATTTTAATATTTTACTATATTGCAAGAATTCATTATAATTCCAATTACATTCAAATTACTGTTTAAAAAATGTAAACAAAACAATGACCAGAAATCCGCAAAATTCTAAAATCTGCACAACCTCTGATTCCAAACTGTGCGGATTTGAGGGAGTCTACTGTAAAGACCTAAACATTATATAAAGAGAAATAAAGGTTCAATGGAAAAAGAATCTGCAAAAGAGAAAAGAAAATCTTCGATGCCCGTCTCCCATCTTGAACTTTTTGGTACCGGCTGAGAGAAAATACTTTAACTGAAAGTATGTTTCCCTATTCCTTACTAAGTTTAGTTTCCAACCATAAATAATACACAAAAATTTATCCTACGTGGCGATTCTACTGCCCTCATTTTTCAAAAAAAAATTCTTTAATTTTATTTTTCCAAATTTTCCTTCGAGATATTTTACTCTTTTCCAGTAATGATGCTGCATTGCTATGTTTTATTTTCTTTGATGATTAACGTCTTTATAGACCAGGAGCCGGCAGCACAGGCAGTCACCTCATCGAGTTCACGGATGAAATTCTAGGATTAGTTAAATCTTGATTTGCATATTAAACGTAATCGGTCTGCCAAATCATATCTTGGTGGAAAGCACCGGAAAACTCGATTTTACCGGCTGACTCGTAGGTTTACCATTGTGTTTTCCTGCTGCCAGTCCTCCATGTTTTCATACCTTTTGGTGCAGGAAAACACAATGGTACACCTACGAGTCAGCCGCTAAAATCGGTTTCTCCGGTGTTTTCCACCAAGATACCACCAAGTTTTCCACCAAGCATTCGCCTTGTAATCCAAGGATCTGGGTTCGATTACTAGCCTGGGCATTTTTTCGCTCAGTTGGAAATATTCAATTCGTATGATAACTTTACCAATCAGTTTGATTGTGTTAAAATAATAGTTCATCTACGTATCCATCGTTTATACGGAGTTCCATTATCTGCGGTTTATTCTGTTGAGCTGTCTACATGAGAGACCAGATGTTACTACCAATAAGGTTATTTGAGCAAAATATGCTATCTGGTTGTCGGCCCAGTTAGCTTAAACGGTAAAGCATTGGCCTTGTAAGCCAAGGATCTGGGTTCGATTCCCAGCCTGGGCATTTTTTCGCTCAGTTGGAAATATTCAATTCATATGATAACTTTACCAATCAGTTTGATTGTGTTAAAATAATAGTTCAAAACTTAATGGCAAATTTTGTTACTTTCAACATTAGAAATTAGATAACGTTGTGTTATTGTAACATAGGCTGTAGGATATCCTAAATGATGACTGCAGAATACTCAAATTGAATTTTTTTCACACTAGGCCTTGAACTTATTAATAGATTTTCAACAGTATAGTATTATTTGGCATGTCTAAATAGAACGAATAATGTAGCTTATAAAAAGTGTCAGAAAATACAAGAGGAAGGCTTGTAATTTCAGAGTTCTAAAAAATATTTTGAACTATAGAAATTGATTTTTACTATAAAAAAAAATATAATAAAATTCAAGGATTTTTTTTTTTGTGGGGGGGGGGGAGAGCAGTACAGTATTGTTATCCACATTAGCACTCTGCACGGGTCAGGTTAAACTAACAAGAAAAGAAACCGAAAATTGTATTTGAAGTCAACCCGAACCCAATACACTTGAACCTTATATTTTGATGTCATTGTGAAAAAATACTCTGTAATTATAGTTCCAATACCAATTTTATCTTTTATGTAGAAAAATAAAACATATATTCATTTATATTCAGATATATAATTTTTTTCTTCTTAAATAATATGGTCGGTCTTTTAAACAAACGATTTACCAAACACACACATAAGAGTCAAATCCTAACACAAATGCGAAACAATTTGAACCAACTCGACCTGCAACGAAAGAACTAGAGCATATTACTTTCTTCTATCATTACAATAAGAAAATATTGGGTTCGTAAAAAATGTTGACTTCCTGTTTTCGACAGACTTATACGTTTTAGAAGGTCCTGAACTCGTTAGACGTTGAAATAAGTTGTTTCTGATTAGTTTTGGTGTAAATCTACCAACAGGTAACGCTGCTGTGCCGCATTTTTCATGCTTTCCGCAATAGCTCTATAACTTATTAGGTTTTGTTGTAAATCGCCCAACTGGTGGCGCTACTATGCTACATTTTTCAGGATTTATATTTTTTAGTGATGGTCATATCTCAAGAATTAGTGCACGCAGTTTCAGCAAACTTCATATTCTGTTATACCTCGACATAATTTGGTGCTAGTTAGGTTTTCATGTAAATCATATAAACAGGTGCGCTGCTATACTACATTTTTCACCATTTCTGCGATAGCTCTATCTCAAAAACGAATGCACATAATTTAACCAAACTTCATATTCTGTTACACTTTCACATAAATAGATCCTTATTAGGCTTGGGTGTATACTGCCTAACAGGTGTCGCTTTTATGCTCTTTGGGCTGGAAATTTTGGTTGCAGACATCAAGAGGATGGGGTTCGGAAATTCAGTGATTTGTTTGAAAAATGAGATGCTTCTATCTCCTTTTTAAATACACACAAATCAACGAATCTATACCTTTAGAATTCTCATGATGGACATAGATTGCCATTTAATTTTGTCACTGTGATAGTGAATTGATTATTATTTAATTTTGGCACTATGATAGAAAATTTTGAAGTGTTAACATGTATGAGATAGAAGAAACTCTTTCTATTGGCACATGAGTCTAGTTTTATCAAAATGCACGAAAACAGTGCTGTATATCTAAACCAGAGATATAACGAGGGGCAATTATTGTATATAACTTTCATACGTTAATATTACAGAAAAACAACTCTAAATGCAAATAATGAAAAAAATCTGTAAATAAAGCGATACCAGATGAAGAAACTTGGCATAAACAAGTTGGAAATTGCTTGTCAAACGTGGCAAATTAGGTGCGTTCGTACTATAACTAGTTTTATGAATATTTTTTGCACCGCATATTGTAATGAATGTATATTTTAATGCACTTCATAAGTGCATATCGATTTCATTCTTTTCGAAAGGCTGTAACATCCTTAAAATGCACTTGCAATAATTTTTTCCCATTGGCCGTCATGTAACGGGAAACTTTTGACTGTCCCTGTCATTAAACTAAACTATACATCCGATTTCATAAAATTTGAAATGACTCGACAAAAGTTTTCAACAATGATATATTTAAAATTTCAGACCATTCGAGTGGGTTGTTTTTGCTCTATTATATGCGGACAGACGGACTGAACGACGACTATAGGTGCTACGTATTTATATAATTACGAACGCACCTAAAAATGGAGACCTGATAATGAATAAGTAATCAAGTCTTTCCACAAAGAAAATTAATTTATTTGGTTGGTGAGCACTTGGTTTTACCCATATTCACATGTGATACTTATCACCACATGTTTATGCTTAGTAACACATGTGGGTCTTGGTCTTACCAGCATGTAACAATTTAAAATGCACTGCAAAAAAAAAAAAAAATAGGATCAGATTTCCTGTAGGAATCGGAAAAATAAATGTCCTTATCGTACCGGAAGAATTTCCGACCCAGCTCGGAATAAAATCAGTAAAATCGGAATAAAATCAGTAAAATTGGAATAAAATCCGCAAAGTACCGTTTTAATGAATGTTTCCTTTTTTTTACGGATTTTATTCCGAGCTGAGTCGGAAAATTTTCCGGTACGATAAGGGCAACTATTTTTCCGATTCCTACAGGAATACTGTTCGGATTTTTTTTACAGTGTGTGACTTCAAGCGATATGTTGTTAAACACTACATTTGAGATTAGATTTGACATCAGATTAGCAAATACATATTGCACAAAAGAAACAATCTACGATCACGTGATTTGTAGAAAGACGCATTCTCCCCCTCCCCCTCCCGAGGTAGGGTCAATGCTCTGCTCTCTACAAACTAATGATTTTTTGTAACACTCTACTCGCTGCATTACACTGTTTAAAATATAATGGGCTAACACTACAAGCTACTATAAAAAGTAGTAACTACTGTAATTTCTCTATTTGTACTACTTCCGACCACTAACCTGCTTTAACATTACATTAAAATTTCATGACGATTGGTCAATTTTTACAAAAGTTAAAGCCTATAAAGACAAAAAAAAAAGGGCATGAAAACAGACAGGGAGACATGTCATTTTATATCCTAATGATATTAAAATGGGAACATTGTAGACCAAGATATTTAGACAACAGCAAAAAGAAAAATTTGAAAATTGGGCAATCTGTTCAAGAGCATAGGATATGTGTTGATATGCATAGAAAAAAAAGGAGGTACAAACGAATTGTATAACCTCCTTCGTTGACAGCCGGTTAAAGAGCGTTTCCCCTTTACTTTTCATAATCCTATAAGCATTAAAGGTTCGGCGTCATGGTAAATATTTCTGCGTTTACATAACTGTAACAAAGATGCTGTTACTGTTAATCTTTACAATTTAATCATGCTATGTTAACTGTAACATACATATCAACAGCATTGGAAAATCCAAAATGAAAATTTCGAAACACACAAATTCAATTTTCTGCTCAACTAGCTGTCGATTGAGTGTCGTTTAATTTTTTTTTTAACAGCAATAACATATGTCACTATTATTAGCATCTGTTATTGGATTGTATGATATTATGTTAACATAGCATAGATCCCACATAGCATTTTTAATTTGTAGAAAATTTATTGCAGTTTTGCTTTGAAAACCTGCAAAGTTGCAGCAAGCTCAGCATGACAAGACTGAAAGTTCATAACAAGACTGAAGCCAGATAACGCAAACGCCAAAGTCACCACACTTTGAACTTGCAGCTAACTTGTCGTGCAAGTTAAATTCATGCTGTATCAAATTTATTGCAAATTAACGGCACACTTGCAAATTAACGGCATTAACGGCACACAACATTGTCTATTCTCCCAACAGAGGGATTTTTACTTTCGTCACTTTCGTGAATTAAAGGCAGTCTTGCCATCAGTTTCACAACAAACTACTCATGCAAGTTGGTGATGGTATACCTTCCGGGAGATTTGCTGCGAATTTCTCAATTCAAATTTGCCACGGCAAGATAATGTCAGAAAATATCAAACTTGCTGCTAATGTTCATGCTATCTGGGATCATACCAAATAGAGGAAAATCTTAAATTAAGGATAAGGGGACCAACCAAATTCGATTTGTTCCACAATTGATTACGTTTATGAAGCTAGCAACTGTAAATGAATGATGTCGTGTTAATTCTTACGTAGAAAAATAGAAATTTTAGAAAACTAATCAGAAAGTGGGCATGGTATGCTCATATTGCTATCTTTTACACTTTTTGAACAAGCTAAAAAATTTTCTCCAATGGAATAGCATTTGATTTGTCTAAGCAACACGAATAATAAAGGTTGAAATATTTTGTTTTTGCAAAAGAAGTACTATTTAACTTTTCTTACAAACTTGATTGCATTCACACCAACATTGACATTCAGTATTTTCCTATAATTCATTATGAACTATCTAACTGATTTGCACTAAAAAAGAATTTTCCTTAACAGTAGCAGTGCACTGTGATGGCAACTGTTATTACTGGTAACAAGCGAAATTTGCTGATGATATGTTAATATAAAATTGACTTACAAAAAATATAGGAAACGCAAAATTAAGGTTTTCGGCCATCCATATTTAATATTTTTCACAGTAAGTTATGAACTATGGTACTGACTTTCACCAAAAGTGTTATGTTACCAATAACAGCAGATTTTATTACCGTTAACATCTGCAGCTGTACAAGATATTGGAAATCGCCGAGTGACTGCGAGATGCTGAAATGGATTTTTTTTTTTCCCGTACTAACTTTTGAATAAGCTAACAAAGTTCCACCACCAAAGTATTTCCTTTTTTGTAATGATGAAAGCAGATTTCTTTACCGTTAAAATCTGTTAAATACACGATGTAACGTTAATATACCATTGACTATGCAAAATTTCTGGAAATATCCAAATGCTGCTCATGGAATGATAATAAAAATGAGTTTCTTTCGTGCTAGTTTTTAAACTTGTTGACACAATTTCACAAATGAAATATCGTTTGATTTGCCCAAAATAACGCAAATAAAACAAGCTTTAAGAAGTTTCGAAAAATTCAAGATGGTGGCCATGGGAAATTCGAATTCCACACACATTGAAATAACTCTTAACGTTTTAACTAATTTATTAAACCAACTTTTACAAATAGGGTTCTGAGTTTAAGTTGATCAGGTTTTAACTGTATTGTCAAAACTTGGTTTTACTGTTTTTCTTTTAATACAATTGTGTGAAATTAAATTAATAAGCAAGTAGTTGAGGCAGATTGCAATACAAACTAAAATTTACCATGAAAATCACAATGACAAATGTTTATTTACATTAATTATTATTATTTATCAATGCCATAATCTTTTTTAAATAATTTAGTTAAATCTATCAGAACAAACATATCGCGAGATAAAAAATGTTAAATTATCTTTTTCGATTTCAGGTTTTAGCGGAATTCAAATATGGCGCTCGAGAAACATTAAGATGATTTTGATTTTGAATCTGGAACTATTTTTATGTTATTTACAGAAATCTACAGCATAATGTTTCATGAAAAGCGATATTTTTTCATTTTACGGCAAAATTCATCGATATATTGTCAATTTTTTACACATTTTGCATTTGAATTTTTGGTAATTCTTAGTTATCCCGTCGACCAATTTCGCCAAATTATATAAATCGCCAAAACCACTCGCCAAATTATACACATTGACAATTTTTATTTTAAATAACGAAAGAACAAATAAATTAGTAAATCATTAATAAAAATACGAATAAAACGTCGAATTAATGGTTTTATTGACCATTATTGGCATTTAATCTTACAATTAATTAATTAATGGCAACCATTATTGGCATTTAATCTTACAATTTGGCGACAGTAATTTGGTCGACGGGATAACTAAGAAGTACCGAATTTTTCTGGCATACTTTGTAACGGTCGATAATCAGTTGTACATGTGAATTAATCAATAATTCCATATTTTAAAGTTATAATGGTGCTTTAAAAAATGAAACGGTCAAAAGTTAATACTTCACAGCGTAAAAAGTTTTAAGTTTAGTACAAAATTTAGTTTAGTAGTAAATTTAGTACAAAAAATTTCAGTCGTGTGTGTTCATACAATGTGAGAAAAAAGTCCGTTACATAATTAACTAAAAGCTATACTCGTATTTTTTATAATGTGCTAATCATGAAGAAACTAAATTTATATCTCAAAAGCATTGAATTATTTTGACATATATGCTTCGATTAAATATCTATATAATTAAAGTATGCATCATTAAGCACCTGATAAGTTTTTATTCAGAGATTTTTCAAGCTAAGAAATCGATAACAGCAGAAAAGAAAATGAGCAAATGAAATGCGTAACTTGATTTTTAAGTATAAGAAAGGGCTTAAATTAATACATTTTGTAACTGAAAAAAAGATTAGAAAAGCTACTTTAAGAGAATGTCAACATACTCATTATACTGCCTATACATGTCGCATTAAAGAAAAAAAAAACCTTTGAAACAACAACGGATGCGTTATGTGTTTAATGCTGCTTCTATTTAAGTAATTGTGAGGAAATTTTACATTTTTCTCGAAAACATGTTATTTGTGTCCAGCATTTTTATTCCGAAACGGTACACATATTAAAAATTGTGTAATATTAAAGGAAAAACAAAAGGTTTTTATGTAAGTAAATTTTGTCCCATAGAATTTATATAAATCTACATATATAAGGAGAAATATTCCATGGGATTCTGAAGCCTTTGCACGGTATGTGTTAGTAATTAAAAGAAGCCGTGGGAAATCCTTGTCAATCCTCGCTATCTGTTTGAAGCCTTTTTTCAGAATGACTCGAAAACAGAACTCATGTCTTACTGTCATCGTTATACAATGGTGTTTAAAAACTAGTCGGATGTACCAATCCCAAAACTTTCTTCTATCTCATGCATGTTAATACTTCAAAAGTCGCCACCGCAGTGAAAAATTAAATGGCAATCTATGCTCATTATCAGGATTCTAAAGATATGAAATTCCGCGCATTAGTTCTTGAGACATGATTATCGCTGAAATCGTGTAAATGCAGCATAGCAGCGCCACCTATTGGGTAATTTACACCAAAACTTAATCAGAAACAACTTATGTCAATGTCTAACTGAATCTCAAGTTTGGTGAAAATCCGTGCATTTGTTTTTGAGATAGAGTTGTAGCGAAAATCGTGAAAAATGCAGCATAACAGCGCCACCTGTTGAGCGATTTACACCAAAACATAATCAGCAGCAATATTAATGAAGGTATACTTGAATCGGAAGTTTGATGAAAATTCGTGCATTAGTTCTTTAGATAGAGCTATTGAGGGAATCGTGAAAAATGCAGCACCAGCTATTAGGCGATTTACACCAATACGTAATGAGCACCAATTCATATCAAGGATTACCCGAGTCTGAAGTTTGATGAAAATCTGCGTATTAGTTCTTGAGATAGAGCTATTGTGGAAATTTTGTAAAGCCTACAAAATGCAGCATAGCAGCGTCACCTGTTGGGCAATTTCAAGGACTAACTGAATCTAAAGTTTTGTGAAATTCCGTGCATTAGTTCTTGAGATAGAGCGCCCACAACATTTTTGTCACATACAGACATTTTCTAAAAACCATCAAATCGTGTTCAGGACCTTATAAAACGTATAAATCCATCGAAAACCGGAAGTCGAAATTTTTCACGAATCTAATACTTTCTTGTAAAGACAGAAGAAAGTGAAAAATGAAAAAGAATCTGGGGTCTCTCCTCTTGACTTTCCAAGCGCTTGTATACGTTCTTCAATTTGTATTAAATCTGACGTACGTACGTGAAATTAAATATATATATATATATATACATGAAAAAAGAACTAAATTTTACCCCTTACTGCCCTACTCTTCCGACTGAACAAAAGAGATTATTTATTCAAATTGTAACAAAATTGTGTTTGTTCAAATTTGTTGAATGAATGAAAATACCTACTTCTTGCTTTGAACCAGAAATTTTAATTAATGAAATCAAATAAGTAGCACATAGAAACAAGGCAAATTAATATTATATTCTAATAAATAAATGTTCTGATTACAGAAATGTTTTTTGAGTTGAAAAATAACCGAAAGTTGGCAGCTAAGCTGATTTCATGTTCACTGGCCATTTTGCTATGTTTGCATAAAATCATTTAGTTCAGAACACAACTTTCGACATCGCATAGAATTAATTGCGTTTTCACTTGAAGGTTTTTGAAAATTCTACAAAGGTAAAAACTGTTTAAAAAAACTAACCAGCCGAAAATCAGAGAAATATTTATCCCAGTTATCCCCAATATTTTTTTTGTTTTATGAGACTCTCTTAGTTCAAGTGCCACTTCGTTTCTACTCGTATAATTATTCCATCAAATCGCCTGAATGTCATAAGTGATATCCACCCAGTTAGCAGTCTCAGAAATACCTGGAGTCTACTTAATGCTATAAAAGTTCATTTTCAGGATTGATAAAATACCATCACTATTCAATCCATTTTTAATAATTTTCATTTTAACGCTATACTCAAGAGGCAACACCCCATTTTTAAACTCCATTTTAGCATTGCTGATCTTCGCGTACATAATGGATTAGATGATATCTGCAAAGAAACTGCTAATCAGTGGGGGTGTTGGTACATTCAAAATATCGCACAGTCCAATCAAAGTGAAATGAATGGCATCCCAATGACAGATGTTTTCCGGAATTGGTAGCAATCTTTCTTAATCAGGATCACATTCATTTCATTTTGCTGCGGGTTATTTGATATTTCTATCTAAAAAAAAAAAAAAAAAAACCGCTAGAACGTTAGGTGACTGACAGTTTCGTTTTCTATATCATCTAATCTATCATGTACAGGAAAATCAACGTCGCTAAAAGTGGTTTCAAAAACATGTATTGCATGCACATGCCGCTTACAAGACTACTATGCTAAGCGGAAAAATGTATTGAATAATGAATGTATTTCGTCATTTATTGAGGCATGAGACATGCCCGTTTTATTTGGAATATCAAAATGCAATAATATTTTTTTTATAACTTTTCGGATTTTAGTGTAGATATATAATTTGAAGTGGCACTCCTAAGCCTCCCTACCATCGTCAAGGTGGAGTCTCGTCAGGGAGGCCCCCCACTCCCCTACAGCAGAACTGACCAATTAATTAACTGTTTAAATCTTCGATATGTGTCTAATGGTGGTGCAACAAAAACCATGTAAAAATCCAGAAAATAAATCAACACTATTTTGGAAAACACTTAAAATATATTACATCAATAGCACGATTTAGTGTATAATGCAAAATGTACTAAAAATATTACCAATTCGATCTGTTTTGTTTATTAAGCTATTTTAAATTATTGGCATAATAATTAAAAAAAACATATTTTTGATAATTTGCCCATGATTGATATTCAAGTTTTCTAAATAAAAAATAATTATCGTAGCGAACTTTATCAGAATAGAAATATAATTAATAAAATTTACCTTTAGATGACCGTTCATAATCATACTAAAATTTTCTTTAAAAATCACCTCTATGCGATAAGATGTTTTTACAAAATCTTATAACTTAATATCATAAACCTTGTTTTTTTAGCTTTTTCATTTCATCAACTGAAGATTTTGTTTTAAACGCAAAATATATATTTGGCTTTGAATCATCTGACTGAGATTGCCATATTAGTTCTGATCAACAAAGTAGCTACTATTTAGAACTGTTTTTTTTCTGTTTTTTTTTTTTTTTTTTTTTTTTTTTTTTTTTTTTGAGAAATTAAAAATATAGTGAAGAAACTTGGTAAATTGGCCAGCTGTGCTTTTTTTCACGCGCGCGAAGCTAAATATAGCAATATAAGTTTCCCTTAAAGAAAAAAAAAAACTTTACCAATTGCTATAATTTGTAAATAATTGTAAGTATCGATTTCCCATAAATGCAAGCGAACTATGAGAAATTGATTTACTTCTTTACCCCTTCTACTCCCCCCCCCCCCCAAAAAAAAAAAAAATCTATACTTCATCGCTATTGAACACATGAGATACCTAGCCAATGAATAAAGAACATGAGGAGAAGGTGCCGTGATTGAACCCGCGGGTAGTATGATCAATTCAAAAATCCTAAAATGATAGAGTGTGCGTTTTTTACTTAAGAAGTTATTTCGAGGTCATTCAGCAGTTGTGGCACTTTTAGTGCAAAGCCCATCCACCGCGACATGTTTCTGCCACATCGGATAGAATCGGTTTTTAATTGTCCCGGGGCCAAAAACCGCAGAAAAAGCAACGAAGAATCGGTTTTTAATTCTCCTAAGGCCAAAAACCGTAGAAAAAGCAACACAGTGATCGGTTTTTAATTGTCCTAAGGCCAAAAACCGTAGAAAAAGCAACACAAATCGGTTTTTAATTGTCCCGAGGCCAAAAACCGTAGAAAAAGCAACACAAATCGGTTTTTAATTGTCCCGAGGCCAAAAACCGTAGAAAAAGCAACATAAGACGTTTTAAATTACAGAGCCTTATTACTTTTGTTTTGCCTTTTAATTGTTTTTTGTCTTATTTTCGTTTTGTTTTGACTTTTATTTGTTTTTTTGCCTATTTTTGTTTTGTTTTAGCTTTGTCTTTTGTTTGGTTTAGTTTTATTTTGATCTGTTTTTTATATGTTTTTGGCTATTTATGTTTTTTTTTCTTAAGTTTATACGCATATACTTAAAAAACTACGTACATACAAAGAAAAAGTAATATATATATATGTAGAATGGCCAAATGAATTAAGTTAAAAATGAATATTTCTAAACTATTGCAAAAAATTTTGATATTTACAGAAAAGGCCGCTCAAATAATGAAACATATATATAAATTAAATCACAAGATAATAAATATAAACTACATAAAGATAAAATAAATAAGAAAAATATGCTACGAAGCCGACATAAAAATTTTGAACCTGAGAAAGGTGTTTTTGCTTAATTCATTCAGAAAATTTATAAAAGGATACATAAAAGATTTAGATTTTAAGATTTTGAGAGTTACATTTAAAAATTCATAGCTCAAATGAATTAAAATCAATTGCTAAATACAGTTGAAAAAAATTGCAACCTTTGGTACGATATGAGATAATGATTGCAATCTTTAGATTATACTGTATTAGGATTCGGCTTCGTAGCAACAGCAGCAAAAGGCCAAGGCCTTTCGCCACCAAGTTACCTTGGATTTTTTCCACGAAGACCGCTTCGGAGGCTGCGGAGAAGGAGCTTCATCTGCTTCTTCCGTCCATCCTCGCACTGGAGCCAGGCGTTTCCAAGTGTCCTGTCCGCCATCCAAAGAGGAAGCTACTCCCAAATAGAAATTCACATTAGGGCACTGAATCCAGACTTGGTGTCTTCTGGCGTCAGTGAATCCATCTGTAAAATAAGAAGAAAAAGACATACAACGGTTAGTATCCATTTTTTTCAAGAGCAATTAATAATTCAACCTTCAAACCTGAAAAAATTTTTGGAACTGAATTTGAAACCTAATTCTATTCTTTATTAAATTTATTGCTGCACGCGATAATGATTCAAACAATTAAACATTGTTACATAATAATGTTTTTTAAAAAAAATTGAGCAATAACTTTTTGCATTAATAACTCCAACAATGCTTAATTATTTGAACGTCAAATTTTGAGTTTTGAGATATATATTTTACACATCTTTTGATTTTGTTGCCAGTGCAGGAAACTAAATTTCAAAGAAAACAGAGACAACAATGAGAATAAATAAAAACAATTTCAAGGGTGATAAGCAGTTGATCAAAATGGCGTCATTTTCCAGCAATCTTAGTAAAATGTTTTAATAAATAAAAACACGCGTTTTTTTTTTTTTTTTTTTTTTTTCACTACGTCAGTTTCATCAGCTGGAGCATTATTATTCCGTTGTTTTAAGGTTGTGAAATAATGAATGTAATTTATGAAACATGTTTTACTTAATTTACATCTATCATATCAACTGTAATTCTGGAAAAATCTCGATTCGGATTATTTTTTATTACAATTTT
The DNA here is from genome assembly GCA_963932465.1 of Maratus speciosus. Taxonomy (NCBI): domain Eukaryota; kingdom Metazoa; phylum Arthropoda; class Arachnida; order Araneae; family Salticidae; genus Maratus; species Maratus speciosus. Next base: position 584,567,034 of record OZ010792.1, read on the forward strand.
GTTTGTTTTTTAACGTAATAAGATCTTACGGATAGTTCTTTCTTTTCTTTTTCTCCTTTTTTTCTTTTACGAATTTTCATTGACTCTGCATATTTCAAGTACTGGCACTTACTCAGTTTTAAGGAGAATACAAATTACTTAAAAAACAAAACAGGACAAACTTTACTTTCTTTGGGTCACATTTTCTGATAAAAAATTCTCTCAGACCGGACATACGCTGTTCTCACATTAACGATAATTGCTAGGTAAAAATTTTATTTTTGAAATTTTTGTACTACATTTGTACTAAAAAGACGCTAAAATTTGAGAAGAAGGTCAATCAAAACATGATAGTCTGGACTCTAGTGGCTGCGCTATTGTTTTGCAAACAGATTTAGCGTCAACGATTTTTGTATGTGTATCTTGCAGATAGTGAAATTGGCGCGGCAGCAGGAAGGGAGCTTTGCAATAGCAACATCACACAGCCTTACTGCAAGCCGAAATGAAAGGTGTACTGATTACGGATGTTACCTGGCTGGGGTGACAGTCATCCATAACCGGAATACCATTCATTTTACTTTGCAACTGATTGCGCGACGTTGTTATGGCAACACTTTCCACTTGTTCGCCAGCTGGCTGCGAGTTCCATTATACGTATTATTTAATCAATCACATATTTCAAAAATCGTACCCCTATTAACTGTGCCGCAAATAATTGAATGTTATAGACATTGGTACCAATCGATTAGTAGTAATATCTTTTAATTAATACTGTGTGTAGTTTTGCTTAGTGGGTCGTCTAAAAAACTTTACAATATTCAAGAGAAACACCTATTTTAACAAACTGTTAGGATTATTCGGTCAATTTCACCTTCAGATACTAAACGGAAAGTCATTCGGTGACGAAATCTATAAAATGTTCATGTTTAACGTTTGGAATTCCTAACTTTTATTCAATTTTAATCGTGTTAAAAGAAGCTGCAACGCAGATTGTTTTATAAGCATCCCTCAAGAACTACTGAGAGGAATGATGACCTGTCATTTTGGATTCGCCTATTGGAAGCTTCTTCAAATCGATTTCTGTCAAAATTTTACAGATTACGATTCATATTTTTTTTTTTCAAAAATTAATGAATAAAAAAAAATAATCAACTGTTGCAATTTCAATTGTTGCAAAATTTTGTCGAGTCATTTCAAATTTTATGAAAATTGGATGAATAGTTTAATGACAGGGACAGTCTAAAGTTTTCCGCTACATTACGGCCAATCGGAAAGAATATTTCAAGTGCATTTAAAGGATGTTACAGCCTTTCGAACAGAATGAAATGGATATGCACTTATGAAGTGCACTAAAATATACATTCAGTACAATATGCGGGCAAAAAATGTTTATAAAACTAGTTATAGTACGAACGCACCACATTTGCCACGTTTGACGTGCAATTTCTAACTTGGTTTTTTTAGTCCTCGGAATGCTATTTCTTTCTCCCAGCTATTAAAGTGTCGTCTCTAAAAAATAACGTTCCGTTGTATAAGATGGTTGTAAAAAAAAAAAAAAAAAGCAGATGTGTTCGTATTATTTAATACGGTATTTACGTATTATTTAGTACGGTTAAATACTCTACTGCAATTTTTTTTTAACTTCTAAGCATCGCACATTTTCAATTTTTATACCGTCGTTTTGGGGAAAAAATACTTTTAAATGCAATTTGTTTGAAAACCGCATCTCAATTTATTTTTGAAATATTAATTTTTTTGTTGTTTTTAGCGCCATTTGTTTAATTTTGGCAACTCATGTACTACATTTCTGTAGAAAGTAAAAGAAAAATAGTTGAAAAGTAGTAATTATATCTTTTTGTTACCATTTTCCCATAACAACTTTTAAAAATGTAATTAAAATGCGTGCTATTTTGAAAAAATATAAATGAATGATTTTTGATAAAATAGGGAGCTATTATAAACCAAATTTAATTTTAATTATCTATATTAATATTACAAACAAATGAAGTCCTATGAATCATTAGATAGCCGATTTTTTTGGTGGAGTTTCTTGAAGGACGACATTGCTTTTTGCTGGATTTGTGTAGTATTCAGCGATAGTGACGCCCTATGCGTACTTTACTGTAGATGTTGTTTAACACGTTGAGTGCCACGGTGATTGACACTAAAGCGCTGGAAAATTGACAATGTTTTAAGTAATTTTTAAGAAAGTATAATACTGTAATAAATAAAAGGTAAGTAAATTTTAAATACATTTTCAGTATTTACTTAAAACAATATAGATATATATTTAGTTTTATATCCTATTTTAGACCGTCAGCCATCGGTGAATCACGCGTTCTAAAAGGAAAGTTCAGTGTCGGTCACCGGTGACTGACGTGGCGCTTAATGTGTTAAGACTGGATCGTAAATGAAGAATTCTTCAGCGGATGCGGATGACGTCATTTTATATAAAATAAAAGCGTGTGTTTTAAGTCTTAAAATTGAAATATGTTATGTACTATCTATACTTATATACATATATATATTTTTTTTTCTTTCTTTCTTTCTTTTCATCGGGGGCGACACTGAATTCTGAAAAAGTAGAATTTCTGTTTTCTAGTTTTTCAATTCTTTCAATCTTTACAAGAAGAAAGTATTATGGATACGGGAAATTTTTCGAATTCAGGTTTCGGAGGATTTACACATTTTAGAAGTCAGAGATCCCAAAAAACATGTTTTTACAAAATGTCTGTCTGTGAGCCTATCTGCCTGTCTGTTTGTGACACAAATTTTGTGGGCACTCTATCTCAAGAACTAATGAACGGAATTTAATGAAATTTTAGAATCTGTTACCCCTGATGTAAACTGATGCTGATTACTTCTTTGTGTAAATCGCCCAACAGGTGGCGCTGCTATGCTGCATTTTGAACGATTTCCGCAATAGCTCTATCTCAATAACTAAAGCACGATTTTGCATTAAACTTCAGATTCAGCTAGTCCTTGATATAGTTTGGTGCTGATTACGTTTTGGTGTAAATCGCCCAACAGATGGCGCTGCTGTGATGCATTTTTCCCACTAGCTGTTTCTCAAGAACTAATGCACGAATTTTCGCCAAACTTCAGATTGAATTAGGACCCGATATACATTGGTTCTGATTCGTTTTTGTGTAAATCGCCCAACAGGTGGCACTGCTATGCCGAATTTTTTACGATTTCATCAATAGTTCTATCTCAACAACTAATGCACGAATTTTCACCAAACTTCATATTCAGTTAGAAGTTGACATAAGTTGTTGCAGATTAGATTTTGGTGTAAATCACTAACCGGTGGCTCTGCTATGCTGCATTTTTCAGGAAGTATTAACATCTTTGAGGCAGAAGAAAATTTAGGAATTGTCACATCCGACTAGTTTTTTTTTCCTTTTTGACACCGTTTGTACATTGTACCAAAGTTTCAAGCATGGGTTACTGTAATTTCAATTCTTTGTCATACGACATAGTATTCTCAGTTTCGTGGCTTTAAATAGACTCATTTTGAGCTGTTGTACTGGTATAAGCTGGCCTTTATTAAAAACATTAAAATGACAAGTGTCACCTATCAGACATAGTATTTTTACAAAGTGTCAGCTTTACATCCTCAGCATAGCTTCTTTTCCAACTTGTCGTACAGAATATCGTATCAAGCAGACAGTTGGCATAACACTTGATCTCGAAAATTATTGCTTGAGATTCTTTGCATTTTAAACCTGCAACAATTTTCTGTTATTCCGAGAAACAGCGTCACATTTTTGTAGCCAACTTTAGCTTCCATGATTTTGGTATGTTGGATAGATTGGGTGGTACAGATAACGAAACTGCCAATAGCTGCTTCCCATGCGGAGAAGTGGAATGAATCCTAGCAACATCAAACAACCCGTGCAAAGTGAAATCAAATACCCGATTACGGATGATGTCAGCGTAGTCGTGTCAACATGCTATTCATTTGATTTTACAGTAGGCTCTCAGAACATAGGTGCCTCAGCTGACACTTGCAATTTCGGTACCGGTACGACTTCAATCTACAGCTGTAAAGAAAGAGCCTTTGTCCCGACAGGATAATTCGTCGATGCACAGACGAAACTACTGACGCTAGAAACTTGAACTCTTGGATATATATTGGCAGTCGTAACAGGGAGTCACTAAGAAAGGATTTTTAGAAATCGTAATAGACTGGGGGGTGGCAGCACAGACAACCACCTCATCGAGCTCACGGCTGAAATTTCAGAATGAGTTAAAAATCGTTTCGCATATTTAAATGCAATCGGTCTGTCAAGCCCTATCTTGATGCAAAACACCTGAAAACCCGATTTTAACGGTTGACTCGTAGGTTGACCATTGTGTTTTCCTGCACCCAAAGACATGAAAACACTGAGGACTGGGAGCAGGAAAATACAATGGTCAACCTACGAGTCAATAGCTAAAATCGGGTTTTCAGGTGTTTTCCACTAAGATAGGACTAGGCAGATCGATTGCATTTTAATATGCGAATCGACTTTTAACACATTCAGGAATTTCAGCCGTGAACTCGATGAGGTGATTGTCTGTGCTGCCGGCTCCCGATCTGGTAGTGTTTGGGATTAATTAGGGATTTTTTAATTATATATATATATATATCATCATCATCAACCGTTTTCAATCCACTGCTAGATGTAGGTCTCCTCCAGATTTTTCCAATGTTTCCTGTCTAGTGCTTTAGTCATCCAATTTACACAGGCTACTTTTTCTGATTTCATCACTCCATCTTTACTTGAGGTCGTCTTCTTGGCCGTTTTACATTTCTGGGATACCACTGTAGGGTGTTTGTGCTTTATCTATTGTCTTGTCTTCTTGCAATGTGCCCAGCCCATTTCCATTTTAGATATATGTATGTATATATATGTATGTATATATATATATATATATATATATAAGGATTCTTCCGTAATCGAGTTTAAAGCCAATTTGTAAATGCTAGCGAAATGTTGGCGCCATTGTTGTAACCATTGTTGTCCCTCCTATAAAGATTGAAACTAAATTATTGACAGCATCACTGATGTTTGTCGCCAACCTTGGCTATGGATCCGATAATGAATGACTGGAAGAATAAGACAACTGTTGCTGATTTCTGTTTCAATATTTTGTGCAAGACATTGTCACATGTGAATTTTTATTTAATCTTTAATTGATTCCATGCTTTATAAATATTTTTCTGTTTTTCGTGTTTTAAAGATCAGATTTTTAAAATTTATACAAAGTGGAGTACCTTTGCTCCTCTTCTCAAAACTCATGGTTTTTTTTTTTTCTTTTTTTAAGTATAGATTTAGATTTAAACACGGATAACCGCATATTAAAGATTTGTGGCATCAAAGCGCACAGATCACCGTATTAACCTTTGTATGAGCAAAGCCCAGAACGCCCGGCTCTAATAACCGCTTTACTTTTCAGGTCATTTGGTTAGGTTATCTTATTTTAAGGTTATCAAACGCTAAAATTGTTTTCCAATATGTGATGCCGCCTCCCTCACTATTTGCCTTCTATTATTAATGCCTTGGAACATATTTGGCTTTTATTGTGAAATTATGAGTTTTTCGACTGTCAGAAAAATTTATCAATTGGAAACGGCACAGTGAAATGCAGGACCGAAACTAGCCTTTTTTGCGCCAGGGGCAAACATGGATTTTGGCGCCGCTCCCACCCCTCCTCACGCACAATAAAAATCATCGACCGTAGGTACCCTATGCAAAAAAAGAAAAAAATCATTTAATAATAATTAAAATACTAGCAAGAAATATGTAAACAACGCTCTCATAGGTTTAACATTAGCTTGAGCATTAAAAGCCTACACTAGTCACGCAAAGAAACTGGACTGCTAATGTTAAACCTATAGGAACGTTCTTTTTAAAATTTCTCACTTGCATAATAATAGTTTTAAATGATTTTTTTTACTTTCTTCTATCTTTACAGGAAGAAAGTATTGGTTTCATGAAAATTTTCGAATTCCAGTTTTCGACGGATTTACACGTTTTATGGGTCAGAGATTCCAAAAAACATGTTTTTACAAAATGTCTGTCTGTGAGTCTGTTTAGTCTGTCTGTCTGTCTGTGATACACATTTTGTGGGCGCTCTATCTCAAGAACTAATGCACGGAATTTAATAAAAATTTATATTCAGGTAGTCCCTGATATAGATTGGTGCTGTTTAGTTTTTGGTGTAAATCGCCCTGCAGGTGGCACTGCTATGTAGCATTTTGCAGGATTTCCGCAAAAGCTCTATCTCAAGAACTAATGCACGGATTTTTATAAAACTTCAGATTCCGTTAGTCCTTGACATGAATGGATGCTGTTTACGTTTTAGTGTAAATCGCCCAACAGGTGCGCTGCTATGATGCATTTTGCAGGATTTACACTATTTTCGCAGTAGCTCTATCTCAAGAACTAATGCACACATTTTCATCAAACTTCGGATTTAGTTTGTCCTTCATATGAAATGATGCTGACTACGTGTTGGTGTAAATCACCCAATAGGTGGCGCTGCTGTGCTGCATTTTGAACTATTTCCTCAATAGCTCTATCTCAAGAACTAATGCACGAATTTTCATCAAACTTCAGATTTAAGTATAACTTGATTAATATTGCTGCTGATTATGTGTTGTTGCAAATCGCTCAACAGGTGGCGCTTCTATGCTGCATTTGTCATGATTTGCGCAATACCTCTATCTCAAGAACGAATTTTCCTCAAACTTCATATTCAGTTAGACGTTGACATAAGTTGGTGATAATTAGGTTCTGGTGTAAATAACCCAATAGGTGGCGCTGCTATGCTGCATTTTGCTGGATTTATATGATTTCAGTGACAGTCATATCTCGAGAACTAATGCACGGAATTTCATATTTTTAGAATTCTCATGATGAACACATATTGCCATTTAATTTGGCACTGAGATAGTGAATTTTGAAGTATTGACATGCATGAGATAGAAGAAAGTTTTGTGATGGCTACAACATACTAGTCTTCTCTTGTGTTTACTTTTTCGATTTTGGTTGCGGATTTTATATATATATAAAGTTACCTTCACTATTACAAATTTGAAAAGAACGCTCCCATAGGTTTAACATTAGCTTGCGAGTTTCTTTGTATTTCATATATATATACACTTTTGTATGAACCGGCAAACAAAATCTTCATTTGGCGCCCCCCCCCCCCCCTGCACCTTTCGTTCTGGCACCCGGGGAACATGCCCCCTCTACACCCTCCTAGTTTCGGCCCTGGTGAAATGACATAGAAGTTAATGGTGCAAAAACCATTGTAGTCAAAAATCTAAACATAATAGTGGAGAGTTAAAATAAGTAGAAAAAGGAATTGTTGTTCCTTTTGCATTCTATGTATCTATCATAAGTGCAAAAATCAGAATTCTTACAGTTTTAAGTTTTGAGTACCTGTATTTTCAAATAGTAATTTTCGTCTTATTTAGTCGTAAATTTTTGTGGTTTAAATAAGGAGAAAAATACTATTCGAAAAAAGTGTTATGAAACATGAAAATAATAGTCGTCTAGAAATCCTGCCGAATCGGTTCAACGTGTTAACACGTTAATTGCCTATCACGTGATGCGAGTTCTCACCAAACGGCCGATCACGAGACGCCGCTATCAAGTTTCTAAGCGGAATAGTGCAGCAGCCACAGCGAAACGGCGCGTAATATATATATTGGCCACTAGGGAATGGATCGACTTTCGTTGAGTGGGGAGGGCCGCCAGCCATTGTCCATTGTTTATGCTAGCCAGTGCGCACAGTGGCGGCGCTCGGACAAGGCGACGACAACGACGCGACAATTTTGTTTAGTTATTCGTTGATTTAACGTGCTTGAAGTTTATTTTTTATTTATTTTTTTATATGAGTGACCAACCAGGACCCTCGAAAAGACTGAGTGCAATGCCGGGTCGTGCAAAAAAAAAAAAAAAAAAAAAAAAAAAAAAGTCTAAAAAGTACAGAAGTGGAAGAGTTATTACCCGGATTCGGACGACGATTTTTATGTAGAGAGTGATATCGATAATATAAACTATGAATTTGTTCATAGTGAAAGTGACGCGGAATCCGAAGAACTAAATAAAAAAGTAAAAAACATTTGACCACCTCACGAAATTCTAATTTTAAGCTTGGGCAATGAACGCGTTACTCTAATTCCCTGTCTACGGAGGCGGCCCGAGCCATTACCTTCTCAATACGAGTCATTACCGTCATATCGTGTATTGAGACGGTAATAGCATTACCGTCTCAATACAATTTTTGATTTTTAAAGTTAATAAGCATGGAAATAAACGTTCAATGTATTAGAAAGGATCGTTGATAGTTTTATGTTAAAAGCTACAAATAATATTATTAAATTATTAGGTGTCTTTTGACATCAGAAGAAATAGTTTAAAAAAATTCAGAAACTCGTTAGTAAATGAAAGATTTTCTTATTAATACTTTAACAAAAAGGTATTTAAAGTATTTTGTTAGTTACAAATAATTTAATTTTAAAATTTTAATCGTACCGCTAGTGTTATTTACTCTTCCATATAATTTCTAGATTTTTTTAATGAAGGACTTGAATATCCCTGTTTTTTGTAAGTCTAAAAACTTGTGTTTTTATACGATTTATTCTAGTTTGCAATTTAAATGTTTTTTTTTTTTTTTTTGAAAAATATTTTGTTATTTACAAATAACTTAATTCGAAAATTTTAAGTATACCGCTAGACTTGTTTCCTCTTTCGTGTAATTTTAAAATTTTCAGATAAAGGACTCAAATATTCCTGTATTTTGTAAACAATTTTTGTATTTTGTTTGTTGCAATATATTATTAAATGATTTTGTTATCAGAAAAAATGATAAAGAAGTACTACAAAAAATGTTCGAAAAAGAAAATGAGAAAGAACTTTTATTTGAGATAATTTTATATGCATTTTAAAAATAAAATTATTACCGATCTTTTTTAATACATTGAATGCTTATTTTCATGTTTATTAGTATAACAAATTACAAATAAAATAATCATTAAAAAAAATCTTAAGAGATGTCATTTGACACCGGTGAACTAGTTTGGTTAGACAATGCGGGATTTTTTTTTTTCTCATTAGATGAAATCAAGAAACACTTTAGACGAAAATGTCTAAAATTCACAGATATTGCTATGGTCTACCACTCGAAATAAATCCAAAAATTTCATCATAAATAAAGATTGTAAGAATACCATAAGAAACTTACCTTTGATGAATTAGTCACTTGATAATGTTTCCTTGGAATTCCATGTAGCCAAGCATTTTCTAATTTTTTTTTTATTTTTTATGTAGGAAATCTGAATATTGTGGCTCTTGAATTGTTAAATGTAATTACTTTTGCACTCCGGTATCATGCAAAGCCGAGGCATTTTCCTTTTCTTATATCACCGCTTATAATTAAAAATTCATAATTTCACGAGCAAATAGGTTAATGAAACTAAATTGAGCTTCGGGAAAATAATCCAAACCAAAGTGTACCACGAGTACTTTTGTGGAAATTGTAAACAATTTATATTGTCGTGAATCGGCAAACGCTATTCGACTCTTTGTCAATTAAATACTAAAAAGTGTGTGCCAATTTCATACATTTATTGATAAAAATTACTTCATGAATATATCAGAAAGATTCTTATTTATGAGTTTAGAGGAGGGGGGGGGATGACATCCTTTAAAAAATATTTGAAAATTAGAAAATGATATTTTATTGCTTATTGTGAAGTTATTTTTCATAGTACATCCATTATAAATTGTAAAATAAATTATATTTGACTATTCTCTCCCCCCCCCCCCCTACTAGTGAACCAAAGATAGTTACAAAAACTGTTATAAATTTAAAATGTACTTTAAATAATTGAAAATGTGACCATTTCTTTAGCTTTATTTAAAATGTCGAAGGAGGATGAAGTTCTCTCTCTTGAGTCTATTAAAATATGCTTCTGATCCAAAATTAATGTGATTTTTCTTTTATTATTATTAGGAGATAATGGTTTGGAAGTACATCTAAAATAATGGCTCAAAAATTGTATCAACTGTTTTCTAAAAATAACAAAAATGTTATTTTTAGAAGTTCAAAAATAATTTAATTAAACTAGACCAATTTCATCTATTTTTCCAGAAGTTATGCTCTCCTTTTTTGCATTTTTTTTCACTATCTCCATTCTTCTTCTAAGGGGGAAAAAATCATTAATCCATTCTCTTACTAAGTGATCAAAATAAATATTTCGTATACCAAATACGTATGCTATTACTAATATCACTTCAGCATTTCTTATATATATTTCGTCAGTTTTACTTTTTTTTATTTAAGTTTGTGTTACATTAAAATTTAATATTACAACATAAGAATATGCATACAATTTCTTAAATAAAAAAAATCTGTATGTATCTTTTAGATAATATAACGACATAAACTTCAAAATTAAAAAAAAAGGATTAGCTGTTTATAAAAATAGCTTTCTACTCTAATAAAATTGGTTCATGGAAATATAATCCTGCTTCCTTTAATAAATATAAACAATCCTATCTTGCTAGTAGTAAGTTTTTGGCTGAATATTACGGAGACAACATCAGCACACAGTTCTCTTCTTTAATCTTCATTTGGTACGTCACGAAACCAGTCAGGAGGCCTTGAGTATTGAGACGGTACTGGCTCTTAACGAAACAAAATTTCACCCGTATCTGTCGTTAAAGTGTGTAAAATGAAAAAAAAAAAAAAAAAAAAAAAAAAAAAACGTGTTTTCTGAGAGCACTAACAACAGTTGAGGGTTAACATAACATCACTGAATTACAGGTATTTACGGTAATGAAATCTGATATTCCTAGGACATCCTTTGGTCAAAATCAGTTGAATAGCTTGTTTTGGAACAAATTGAATTTGGGAATCTTAAAACTAACTCGAGATTACCTCTCAGTTATTTAAGCATAATATAATGAAAATTAAGGTGTTAAACAGCAACAACATCCGTTGCTAATGTTATGAAAATATCTTTAGTGAAAATAAGTCAAACCTCTCAAAATACACTCATATACTGCAGAAAAAACAAAATTTGGGAGTTAGTTCAGATATAACATCTTCGGTAATGCCTTTCTCAAAAGTCTGTGTTTCTCCATTCAACAAAGCTAAAATGTGTGATCTATTCTCGGACTCATTTTTGAATGTAAAGGTGATAAATGGTCAGCATAACTACTTGAGATATTTGAAATCGAATAACGTATGCTCTTTGAGCTTTATTTAAAATTGGAGAACGCTATTCGATTTCAAAATTTCTGTATAGGTACACCTGCCAGTTTTATGCACAAGCGAATAGAAATAAATTCAGAAATGTATCAGAAAGTTGGCAGTTTGAAAATAGCCTTAAACAAAAGCTAAATGTTACTTCTTTGGTGACGAAAACAATTTGACAAAATATGTTGGGGAATGAACCGAATTTGGAGAATCCGAAGTCTTCGTGTTCACTTTTCAATTTTTTTTCAGTTCACGTTAATCGCTTTTTTTTAAGAGAAATCAAACGATATTCTGCTTCTCAATTCGATTTTAAGAATTGTTTGTGATAAGTTAAGAGCTGTGGTGATACAGTCGATAAATGGAAGTAAATCTGGTTTTTAGGTAGATTCCGTATGAAATACTACCTATTGGGATCGTTCCTATGTTGGAATTTCTGAAAATTTTTGCAGATCTACCCCGATCATGACCCCTAGAACCCAAAACCATCCTCAGTAAAAAACTTTATATATATATATATATATATCTCACTTTCTTCTGTCCACGATAACTTTCGTAATTCTGCACCAATCTCTTCCAAACTGATACATAAAATCAAAAGACATAAAATCTCGGTCAAGTTCGTTAATGGGCAAAATCGGACCAAGGGGATGGAAATAGGAAGGAGTTTGTGAAAACAGAAAACCCCCCATAATTTCTTAATTTTTGTACATATCAAATCAGTTTAGAGTTTTTATTACTTCTAAAAATAGGGCCAAAAATTTATGTATCACAGATTTTTGATAAAGTTAAAAATGGGCTCAAGGGGCGCAAAAAATAGGGTTTTTGGGAGAAAAAAATTCATAACTTCGTCAGTTCTCAAGATATCAATTCCAATTAATTTTATTATAAATCTCCTTAATATTATCCACAACTTTTATATTCACAATTTTCTGATAGGACCAATTCGTACCGCAAAACAAAATTAAAAACGAAAACAAAAAGGGGGTTCGAAGAAGTAAAAAATCCATAACTCCGTCAATTCAAAAGATATAAAATCCCCATGAATTTATCATATATCTTCTTACTATTGTCTACAACATCTATATAGACAATTTTTGGATAGGACCAATTCTTACAGCAAAAACAAATTAAAAATACATAGCGGTTGAAGAAAAAATCATCTTATTAAGGGTGCATTCAAATCCAAACTGTCTATTTTCTTACTCATTTTTAAATTCATTTTTGCTCTCAAACGCATTCAATTGCTAGATTCTCTTATTCAGAAACTATATAATGTACAGTAACGATCGATTTTTTGATAGAGGTAGAATATATTTCAAAAAATGATGTCAAAGTGGGCATTTTGAACAGAATTTCCCGAAGCGATTGTGTTAGAAACGAAAAATATTGCCCTACTGAGAAAATAATTGTTTATTAATCAAGTTTTAATTAATTGAAAGAAAAATAAAAACACAGGTCGCTTATAAATCTTTTCAAAAATCACGTCAGCCTGTTTCATATTTTTTTTTTTTTTATTAAAAATGAATCTGAAAATGTGCCAGAAAATTTCGAGTTGTTGAGTATGGAAAAATATTTTTTTTAATATCGCCTTAATATGATTCTGATAAAACGAGCTATTTTATAAAAAGGAAATATAACTCGTCAAAAGCAGACAGATAAAACTGTTAAAGTGGATTTATATCTAATAATGATTTAATCTTTGTTGGTGAAATTAGTATACTTAACTTCGAAATCTACCTCTGCATGTAGGCCGGGCCGGCAGGGATTTTTTTTTTATCTATAATGGTTAAAATGACACAACTGTGGCTTCGAGAGTAATTCATAATCTGCTCCCATCATCAGGTGATAGTAGCAAGAGCAGTTATCAAGGAAACGATAAAACATATTCAGGAAGAAGATATTTTGTATCCTAGACAAGATAAGTCCCAGGTATTTTCCATTCTCCAGTGATTATATCATCCCTTAATATAGTCGCTATTGTTAGGTTATGGGGGAAATTTTCCAAACTTATTTACCTAAATAAGTATACAGAGCAAAGTTTTGTCTTCATCTTGGCAGTAGGTAAAAGATCCTCGTCGTCTTTTCAATGAACTTTACCATACACTCTAAAAAAAGACAAATGTTTTATCCTCTACGAAAAATTAGTATAACCTCGAAACTAAATGTACAATGATCTTTTTCGAGTATCCCAGAATTTCGAAAAGCGTCCTTTATCATTAGAAACCTCAGAAACCATACTATTTTCGCGATTTAAACAAGCATTTATTTTAACGAAGTCTCTTTTGCTGCTAGTGATTTTCGGAAACATTTCCGAGTCGTTTTTTTTACCTTGTTGCTAACCAGTTTTCTCAAACCGGAATATCAGTTTTTTAGGATGCGACTCATTCTCAATGAAAGATTTTCAGTTGCGTCATGGAGTGTATACCTACATGCAAGAGTAACAGAATAACATTAATTTTAATGCTAATGTTAATGCTGTATACGGATCCTGTTTGTCTCTAAAACATGCTGGTTGAACATGAGACTGGATTGCGTTTGAAAAACCCATATTCTGGTTTGAGAAAATGCATTAATACTCTCTGAAAACTATTAAGCGGCTGCACAAACGATTACTTCATCGAGTTGACGGCTGAAATTCCAGGATTAGTTAAAAGTCGATTCTCATATTAAAATTCAACGGATCTGCCAATTCATATCTTGATGGAAAACACCTGCAAACCCGATTTTAGGGCTTGACTGGTAGGGTTACCATGGTGTTTTCCTGCTCCCAGTCTTCCCTATTTTCATACCTTCGGATACAGGAAAACACAATGATAAACCTACCCACCCACCATTCAAATCGGGTCTGCAGGTAGTTTCCACCAAGATATCACTTGGCAAACCCGTTGCATTTTAATATGCTAATCGAGTTTTGTCTAATACCTGGATTTTAGCCGTCTACACGATGTGGTGATGGTCTGTGCAGCCTCTTGCCGGTCTTTTAGGAAACGTTTTCAAAAATCAGAGAGATCTTAAAGGAAAGTTTCATTTTATGAATGATTCTTCAAATATCAAATATCTATCGGTTTCTGAAGATAAAGAACTCTTTTCAGAATGGTGGTCACTCGGAAGAGGTTATTGCCTATTTTCATTCGTGGTTATAATGTATTTTTCTAGATTAAAAAACATCTGTCTTTTTTTTTTGCAGAGTACAGAAGTCATTCAATAGACGAGACCCATTCGTACCATCAACTTGATTTAAATATCTGTACATTAAACAACTACATTAATGTTTTCTGTTAGGAAATAAACGTTCACAAAAATTCAATGTAATGACTTAGAAGCTCACAATTCTGAAAAAAAAAAAATCCGTTTTGTAACTTCAGAAACATTTAGGCGAAGAACAATCAGAAAGGTTAGAAATCAAAAGGATTCTGAAATTATTGAAAAGTTAAATTTACAGGTGACAAGGCGATTCTTGTTTCAGAAAAAAAAATTGTAAACTAGAAACATACTGTTTAGTCTTATTTTCCCTTTTTCCAAATGGTTTTTGAAGATAGGGGAAATGTTTCCAAATTCGAGGATAACTGTGTAATTAAAGTTTCATAAATCTTTGTACTCTGTCAGGAAAATTTCCAGAGTTATTCTTTTGGATTTTCATGTCTTGTCATGTACAAAAAGTTCTATCGAGAAAGGCCACTTCGTATTTTAATTCGTGTTTAATGCTTCGGCTTAGAAGCCCAATTCTAATGGAAGATACATATGTCATTTCAGCTTAGTGTATGCTTATACCATCTTATATAAAAACAAGTCGGAAATTGTACGTCGAAGTGGCAAATGAGGTGCGTTCGTACTATAACTCGTTTTATATACAGGGTGTCTCAAAAGGTCGTTTACAAACTTAACATTCTGGTCTGTCATATCATGATAAACAAGATTTACATAGGAACTTGTGTTCGAAAATGCAAACTGCGACCGTTAGAGGGCGATGAGCGCAGGCTTACGGGAGAGTGGGAAGCGTAATAATTTCAGGCGAGGACGTTGCAGGAGAAGGATGAATTGGTTTAGTAACGCAGAATTGGCCGGTATGCAACATATGAAGTCCCTGGTGTACGAGACGCCTGTAACATCGGACATGGATCTCGTCGGCAGGATCATGGAAGCGGCAGCACGTGTCCGTGACACACCTGCCCATTTTGAACGGGTCCGAGAATCCATGCGTCGTCGTTGTGAAGCATTTTTGCGGCGAATGGAAGGAATTCTGAACACCTTATGTAAATTAAACCATGTTCTTTAATAAAAGTCATATTAATACCTCTTTCGATATCCTTTCTTTCTTCCTCTCCACACCTGCGCTCATCGTCCTCTAGCGGTCGCAGTTTGCATTTTCGTACACAAGTTCCTATGTAAATCTTGTTCCTCATGATATGACAGACCAGCATGTTAAGTTTGTAAACGACCTTTTGAGACACCCTGTATATCATGGTGCAATATCTATTGCACTCTTATGCAAAAATGCATTTATGCATCATGAATACAAAATTTATTACGATTATGTATATTAAATTCAGTAATACGGAAATAATAGGGCTCCATCTTAAATAGGACATCATCACCATGACAACCTGAATCGTTATCTATCTTGGGATATCATTGAATAAATTACATGGGATAAGATTTAATAGTACCGTGGCAACCTAGAATCATTATCTACCATGGGATATCATTGAATTCATGACGTACGATGGGATTTAACAGAATGAAGAAAACATTTATTAACATATTTTTAAGTTTTGATTCGATTTTCATAAAATTTCAAATGACTCGACACAGTTCTGCAACGATTCTAAGAAATTGTTTACAAAGGAACTGTTGCATCAAATTTATAATACATCGACAACAATAATTACAATAAAAAATTAGTTAGTTATTTTATTAGTTAGTTTAACTCTCCAAAGACATATTTTAACCTAAGATTAACAAAATACTTTTTTCATAAACTTCAGCTGTTAAAACTATTGAAAAATTAAACTTTATTTATACTAGGGGATCGAACCCGGGCTTCCCGGGTTAAAGAATATAGGAGAAAACACTTTTTTAAATTGAAAACTAATAATTTTTATATGCAATAATTTTTTTAGATTGCCCACTTACATTAAAAAAGCAATTTTCATATGGAAAATACGAATTATGCAATCAAATAAATTTTTGAAATTTATCAAAAACGATATTTTGTTATCAGCCACATGCTAAGAGTTATTTGACCAAGATTTTGCTACTTACGGCATACTTTTCTATTCTGATAATTTCTGACCTTATACGTCTGTTAAATTTGTGATTTATTTATATTAGTTTATTTATTTATTCATAGGGAAGTTTTTTTAAACGGATATTAGCCGTAAGAAAATGTTGAACTCTTTATTTTGTTTTAAAGGCAAACAAACGGATTAATCTTTCGTAATCGAGCTCCGCGCGATATAGATAAATTAAAAAATATTTCACGCTTTAAAATTGTTTTTAAAACCACAGACAATCAGTAAACTGAGATGAACTTTGCAAGCAAATCCCATTTTTAAAAAAAAACCTATTTGGTGATCTAAAAATTTTAATTGTACGATTACAAATATGTTAGATTTGTGTTTCTTTCAATATTATTCTTTTATTTGTTTGTAAAAGAAGTATTAATTTCGTTAATTTGTCTTTCACAAATATGTTAGATTGGTGGTTTCTTTAATATAATTCTTTTTTTTTTTTATAAAGGAAGTATTAATTTCGTTATGCAAAAATAGTCAGAAACAAACGCTGAAAAATGTTTGTTGCTTTATGTGCAAAATGTTTATTATTATTATGTATTGAAACCGGCACGTGATAAGATAAACTTTAAAAAAATCATGCTTAAAAATTATTTTAGAAAATATAATACATCAGTCAATTAAGATACAGTTTTTAAAAAAATTGCATTTGAAAGTAAATTTTTTCCATATGCGACGAAAATTGAAAATGTACGATGGTCAGAAGATTAAAAATTGCAGTAGTGAAAATTTCAAGACCGAAATTTTATCGTAAAAGTGTTGCCGTTCGCAAAATGACGTCAGCGTTACGCACAGATACGCTTGTTCTTTGTAATATAGATACTTAATCAGTAAAATATAATAAAGATCAGTTATTAGGATGTGGTTATCAATTGAGGATCTTATGCTTGGTATTCCGGAATGAAAAAAAAAATCACATTCTCAAAACTTGCATACGCACTTCTCATATCCACATTCATCATTTTTTAAAAATTTGTACTTTGTTTGATCATTTAAAAATAATTTTAACTCAAAACTTGAAGTCACGATTGTCAGCAACATCCTTTATGTGAACAGACGCACTCTTTACTTGAGATTCTAATCTCAATTCCGGAGAGTAAAGATTTCCGTAATTTATGTTTTTTAGACGCATTTGTGTTAAAATGTTTAGTTTTATCTAAGAAAATGGTCGTTTTCTTTTAAATACGACTTCATTTCTCTTAAATAAGCATTTCGCCTAGTGTCTGAAACTTAGTATCAGTACACATGCAGAAGGAAAAACAAAATAGAAAATTTATGAAGAAAAATGAGTGTTTTCAAAAGCAGTATGTCATTTTCCGTCATTATGCCCCTAATATAACATTCTGCTCCGAATGGGATTTTCCGCCACTAAACCCTATACAACAATTTTTATCAACAATTTTGCATTTTTATCAGAAAATACCATGAATAAAGATAAAAATACCTCACTGTTTCTCTCTTGTCTGCAATAATGAAAGCTATCTAATTTTCACCATTTTGAAGAAATTTCATAAAATACCTTTAAAATTAAAATATAAAAGTGGGGATATTTAAAAAAACCGATAGTGCGATCACATCTACAAATTAAGAGCTTTTAGTTAAAAATAAATATTAGCAAAATTGGTTCAGCAGAATGATCAGGGCAGATGACTAAAAAACACACTTGTGTTTTAAATATATCTACCCTATATATATAAAATCCTAATGAAACGAATTTATGAAACGAATATATGAAACGCCTGAAATGTAACGATTCTTTGAATCGACTGATTAAACAACTGATTATGTTTCACGGTGATTTCTCCTAAAAAAAGAAATACTTTGCGATGAAATTAACACCAAAAATCAATATTGATCCGCAGATTTCAAAACTGGTATTAGAATTTTTAAATTCGAATTAGTTTTCGAAATATTAATTTTTTTCTAATTTTATATACATTTTTCTAATGATGGCAACTCAAATTTTAATCAAACAGATATTTTTTTTTTCAGATTTTAGAAAAGGTTACTATTTTAAACTAATTTGGCAAGAAGTCTGGCCTCCCTTAAATGGATGCTAAGAAATGTATCATGTTACTTTTATTCATAATTCAATTTGTATTTCATTATCATTTTACTTAATACAAGCAGAAACATTTAAAATAAATGGCTTTCACTTCTTTATTTTTTTTAAACGAAATGAAAAGCAAAATATTAGGCACAGATGTCATATACGCACCGGGGTACCTAATTGGCGCCAAAATGGCATTATTTTGGTTGACATGGTAACCCGGCTATTGTTGTTTATTTAATAATAAGAGTTTATTTACTTTATTTACTTTTTTAAAATTACATAAATTGTTTTGTGTTATAGTTTTTTGTTATTTTCCTTTAAAAATAAAAAATAATAGAAAATAATTAAAAAATACGGTACTACTTAGTTATTCCATCGACCCATTTCGCCAAATTATATAAATCGCCAAATTATACAAATTGACATAATTTTTATTTTAAATAACGAAAGAACAAAGAAAATAGTATAATATTAATAAATATACAAATAAAACGTCGAAATAAAAATCACTTGATGACGTAAAGACGTGTAACTTGCTTAAAGTCAAGTGAATGTGACATTTATCAACTATTATAGGCATTTAATCTTATAGTTTGGTGTTAGATTTTTGTTCGACGGGATAACTAAGTAGTACCAAAAATACATATGCAACTGGTATTCGAAAACGAGGATTTCGCCAAATTTTCGTAAAAAAAATCACGCCAAACCGGGTGCGTATATGGCATCTGGCCAAATATTAAATTATGTAACAAACGATGACGTTTAATTCCAATTTCAGAGCAATGTTATAATTTATCACTCGAAAAAAAAATGCTAACTGGCGAGTTGAAAAATAGTTATTGGCGAGATTTTCACCCGGCTAGCGTAACAGTACCAAGAATTCTTTGCGACAATGTTTTTATGTAGTATTATTCGAAAAAAAAAATTGATTTTTTTTTAATTGAAATGGAAAACTTTCAGCACAGATGCCACATACTGTCCCATATTGGCGCTATTTTTTTCTGACGCAAATGTCATATACGCAACGGGTACTTAACTGGCGCCATAGTATCGTTATTTTGCTTGATTTGATAAGGCCGATGTTGTTGTTTTTGCTGTTGATGTTTTCCCAAAATTAGCGTCGGAAAAAAATCGCGCCAATATGGGGCCGTATATGATATCTGGGCCATACTTTCATATGAAAAGCGAAGGGATCAGAGCGTATTTATTTATGGCAGTTACATGACTTGAACTATTATAATATAGATGAAATGATGGCGATAGAATAATATTTGGCGACTTATCACCTGTACCTGACTAATATTAAAGTACCAAAATGGCACCAGGAATATAAAAAGCGAAGTGGTTCGCCCGGAACTCTTGATGATAGTCACATGACTTAGGCTATTGTTATAGAAATTGTTTTAAAATACCGGGAGACAAAGACTCTGTACACTTAATTCCTTTTATTTTTAGCTTCTTTCCAAACGTTTAACTGATCCTCTTTAATCAAACACGAAAACAACATTGGATGTCTTAACAGCAACTGATTCGGCCTTAAATTTTTGAAATCAAAGGAAATTGAATGGAAACCCGTTTACAGGGAGATCTGCACAACTTTTTTCCGTATAATTCAATCTTCTATAATATTTTTTAAACCGATCAGATTAGCGTGTTTTTAGATTCTGCGGTGTCTGAACGGGGGTTGGCGAGCGTAGCTTGCAGGGGGCAGAGCCCCCTAGTAGATTATATAAAATTAGGAAAATTAAATTAAGCAAATTATGTTATTTTGATAAAATTATAGTAGAATGTCCTAAAGAATAGATTTTTATTATTCGAGATAATTTTGGACAAAAACGTCAGAAACATGATATTATTTTAAACAACGAATTATTTGTTTGCTTGTCTAACTCGGCAAAACAAATCCATCCAGGCGAGAATCATCCATTTCTGTAATATAAATCGCTATTATTTGCATGTCACCTCTCCTTTATAAAGTCACTCCAAATTTTTGTAAAACATTGCGTTTCATCAGTGTGGGATTTCGATTACACTATTCTCAAAAGGGAAACATTTTCACCTGTGAAGAATTTCAAAGCAGTTGGGCTGTGAAAATGACGCACTTCTACAAAACATAATTCAGGTTTAAGAATTAAAATACACACTTTTTTTATAAAATGACGTCATTTGCATCCGCTAAAGCAATCCACTTTTACAATACAGTCTTAAACTTCGTCTATAGAAAAGTATGCATATGACGTCATTATCGCGGAATAACGGACAATATTCTTGACGTATCCCGTATTTTAATTTCAACCTTTTTTTTTTCAAGTTTTATGAGAAAATGGCAACAGAAAGATATAGTAATCTCCTATTTTTGACTATTTTCCCTTTACTTTCAATAGAAATGGGGTACTTTTGTTGCCACTATTAGAAAAAGGGTATTAAAAACTACAAAAAAATTAATGTCTCAAAAATAAATTGAGATACAGCTTTCAAACAAATTGCATTTAAAAGAGCATTTTTTTCCTCATACGACGGTGTAAAAATTTAAAATGTGCGATGTTTAGAAGTTTAAAATTTTTGAGTAGAGATAATTGCAAAACCAAAATTTTATTTCTAATTTCAAAGTGTTGCCATTCGCAAAATGACGTATGCGTTACGCACAGATATGTTTGTCCTTTATAATAGAGATAGATAGATACGTAATCAGTAACATATAATCAAGATAAGTAATTTTGATTAAGTTATCAATTCATGCTTGGTATTACGGAATGAAAAATCAACAAAAATGATTTCAACTTGACATAATCATAGAATTTCCCCCCTTTAAATCTAAACCGAATCAAGTCATTTTCCACGTTTCACATCCATATTAACCATTTAAAAATATTTTAACGCGCAATAGGTTATTAATAAATATATTTTCAAGCTTGAAGTCATGTTTGTCAACTATTACAACTTTCCATGTTAAAATTTCCACTCGTGATTTGAGGTCTTAGTATAATCTCTGTACCTGCGCTTAAAAATTCCAAAAATTTATAACTTTTAGACGTATTCCAGGGGAAATATCTCGTTTTATCAAATAAAATTTTCGTTTTCTTTTAAATATGATGTCATTTTCAGTCACTGAAATATTTTGCCTATTGTATCAAACTCAATATTAGCGAAATGAAAAAATAGGGGAATATAACAGCATCATCAGTGAAATTGTGTCTTTTTTAAAGCGTAACGTCATTTTCTGTTCAAAATTTAAAAAAAAAGATATTTTTAATTGTAATGAGAAAATGGCATCAGTAAGCATATAATCAATAAAGATAACTAAACCACTTTTAACAGAAAAAATTAAGAACTTCAGTTGCCACGATTAGAAAATTGGTATTAAAAACTATAAAAAAATTAATATCTCAAAAATAAATTGAGATACAGCTTTCAAACAAATTGCATTTAAAAGTGCATTTTTTCCTGCATACGACGGTGTAAACATTTAAAATGTGGGATGTTTAGAATTTTAAAAATTTGCAGTAACGAAAATTGCAAAACCGAAATTTCATTTCAAATTTCAAAGTGTGGCCATTCGCAGAATGACGTATGCGTTACGCA
Source organism: Maratus speciosus (assembly GCA_963932465.1). NCBI lineage: Eukaryota > Metazoa > Arthropoda > Arachnida > Araneae > Salticidae > Maratus > Maratus speciosus. Next base: position 584,589,201 of record OZ010792.1, read on the forward strand.
CAGATATGTTTGTCTTTTGTAATATAGATACGAACGCACCTAAAACATCGGGGTGTTTCATCTTATACTGTAAAAAACGACGTTTCTTAATCAATGTAAATAGGATGTAACCATGAGCGAAAATAGACAATAACCTCTTTCGATTTATCCACGATTTGGAAAAGCGTTCTTTAGCATTAGAAACCTCAGAAACTAATGTATTCTCGAGATTCAATGAATCGTTTAAAAAAAAGACAGTTTCTTTTGCTGCCACCGATTTTCGGAAGCGTTTCCAAGTTGTTTTTGTGGTGCATTCATCAGTTCCTGAATACAGGTTTTTAGGATGCAATTCACTTTCAGTTTAACAATTCCAGATGCGTCATTGAATACATACACACGAGTAAAAATAATGTTAATGTCAGTTCCGTTAATGTATCCTATTTGTCTATGAAATTTGTTTCCTGAACGTGAAAACTTTTACTTGAGACCTTTAGAATGGATAGCATCTGAAAACCCTACATTCCGGGTTGAGAAAACTGACTCATCTGTCAACTGTTTATAGTATAAAGTAAAAATAGGAATTTCATTCCGCCTGAACTTGGGTTCTGCTGAATGGATTTTGATGGGAGTTGCACTGTTAGCTATATAATTTTTCAGGAAAGATTTTAGCAGATAACACACCGTTCTAAATTGCTTAGTTATAGAATTATGAGAGAAGATTCTGTAATCATATGAACTCGATTATGAAGGATTAGGTTTTAAAAAAAAATTCTGCTGAACGGTTTTCGATTGAGTCTGTTAGATAATTTTTAAGAGAAGGTTTTAACACGTTGAGTGCCGCGGTGACTGCCACTGAAGCTGAAAACGTTTTAAGTAATTTTTAAGAAAGTATAATCCCGTAATAAATAAAAGGTAAGTAAATTTTAAATGAATTTTAAGTAATTACTTAAAACAATTACATATTTTTAGTTCTATATCATGTTTCAGAACGTCAGTCATCGGTGAATGACGCGTTCTAAACAGAAAGTTCAGTGTCAGTCACCGGTGACTGACGTGGCGCTTAACGTGTCAATATATAAAATTTCGTTCTGCGTTGCTTAAGTGAATTATGGGGGAAAGTTATACGTTGGGGGAAGCAGGTGAACCCGAGTATGAAAGATTAGCCTTTTAAAAAAGTTTTGTTGAACGGATTTTGAGTAGACTTGCACTGTTAGTTCGAGAGCTGTTCAAGGATGGTTTTAGTATACTGAATATTGTTGAATCGCTCTTTACTAAATTCTAATTCTACTGTGAATAATCTCAACTAAAAGAGTTTGTCCTTAAGACCCCACTGCAGTCACGGACAAAAAGAAATCAAGATGGCCGCTGGCATTTTAGCTGAATTGGAAGGATGGTCTAAATTCAAATGATTGACAAGCGAGCTCTTCCAATCAGCAAATAGAATATTCTTGGATCATTTCCAATAGGTTTCAGGTGGTCTAAAAGATTTCTTTTTTCAACTGTCCAGCGTAGATCAAAGCCGTATGTTTTGTGGAGAATCTGGATAACGCTGAAAGCCGTAAAAAGAATTTTAATCTGTTTATAATAAGGGTGCAAAAATTAAAGCGATTTGACTTTCAGAAAATAAATGATTATTTTATTCAGATATATTTCTTTTTTTTAATCATCAAGTTCATTTTACAGCTTTTACAAACATAAAATTGAAATTAGCGCAGTATAAAAACTATTTTATTTCACATAACGAAATTACATTTAAAATCAAGGGGGGGGGATATTGAATGAGGGGGGAAATACCAGGTACAAATATTCTAAAATAACTATCTTTTGTGGATATTCTTTTTAGAACATGAAATTTATCAAGAGATATATAAAAGCTAAACAACATTGAAGGTTAAAAATAAGATGTTCATAAAATTAGGAGAGAAAAGGTTAACCAAATAAACTGTATATTTTGTACTGTAGAGGGGTGGAGGGGAGAACGGGAAATATTAATTTTGAGGAGAAGGGGGGGCTATACATCTAAATCCCAGCGTAGTCATTTATAGGTATAGTACATAATTTATTGTTGTTAGCACTAAAATATATGACAGAAAAAATAAAGTTTTCCAAATATTCAAAACTTTGTGTGATGTTAGCAGAAAGGTTTCAGGCGGAAGAAAATTTAGATTATATTTTATTTTTACAAGTAAGTTATAAAATATAAAGGAGTTTTCACAATTTGAAATTTTAAGTGCATAGGAGTAAATTCAGGTGTGTGTCTGTGGGGGGGGGGGGGGGGAGATATTTCTGTACACTAAATATTTTTTAAATGATGCAGACAGTTAAGAATGTTTTTTGTAGCGGTTCGTAATCTAAATAACAATAAAATACTTTTATTTTCATTTACATTTTTTCATTTTAAACACTTTCCAAGAAAGTTGAAAAGTGTTTATGAATTGGGTTTGTCCGTCCGTCTGTCTGTCTATCCGTGCTCTAACTAGCGTAAATATAGTCGGATTGCCATGTAATTGATATACGATATTGAAAATCATCATGGAATGTTCGGTGCACCATTCATGGTTCATTTACAGATGCACTCAAAAGTATTCGCTACATTATGGTGTATGTGGGGGGGGGGGGATTATTTAGGATGTATTTTAATAGTGTTACACAATGTTAAACACAGTTAAATTTATGTACATTGAGACACACTTTAAAATTGTTACTATAGACTATGTTATGTGTAATGCTTAAAGTACGAGTATAGGGGACTCAAAAGTATTCCGTTATGTGAAGAAATATCGTTTGCGGGGTATTTGATTGATATTACTCTGTCTCAAAGATAATGAAATTGATATGAATTTCTGAGGTGTCCTTAGCCTACTTTCTGTACAACATGAGCATTTAACAATTATTTACGGGGTCAGACAAAAGAACTTGGTTCAATATGGTCTACGAGAAAAACTGTTTGTAGCGTATTTTGATCACGTTACACTATTTCAAACAGGACGAAATAGATACACATTACTTTGATTTACTACAAGATGCTTACATTCGAATATGGTCTGCATTTCATTTAGCGTTCATTTACAGGGAAACATAAAATATTTTGATACAATACTGTATCCGATATAGCTATTAAAAATTAATGCTGAAAGTACATTTTCAATTACAGAATGCGTTTTTAAGTTTAACTAAATTTTTGCGCACTACGTGGTGTGCACATATTTTACAAACCCTATACAGGACCGCACAAAAGAATTCGTAACCATTGCTGAGAATGAGTATGAATTTCTTAAGATGTTAGGTTTTTTTTAGTTATTTTAAAGTTATTTTAAAGTTATTTTTAGCTCAACTACATTTAATATGCTTAGAGATGTTTGTATCATACAAATAAAATCCTATACAGGGATATTCCAAAAACTGGATACATGGGCCGCCGATAGAAAATAATTCCTGCAAGTGTGATTTCAGTAATTTTGAGCATGATTTTGCCTGAATTAGATTTCAGCTTAATACTGTTTGACGTGTATAAAAATCTGTATTCTATATACAGAAATGCACAAAAGAATTCAAGTATGTTTCCGTCTATTAGTAGAAATTGCCGAGGGTGAATTTTCAACTGTTTTATGTATTTTCTTACAAAACTAAATTTTAACATAGTATGTAGAATCTGTACAAATATATGCAGTGCAAATATATCATATACACTGCCTCATATGAGCTGCATATATCATATGAGCTGCACAAAAGAATTGGAGTACCATCCAGGTTATGGGTGCAATTGTTGAAATCTGCTTTTCAAACGTGTCATAGGTATTACAAATGTTTAGTTAGATATCTTCTTTACTTTATTAAACGGCGAAGTTTTGTTACAGTGTTCTGTAAGTGTTGGAATGTATCGACGTAGACGCATGATTTTTCTTTTTTCTTTATGGACATACTCGGTTCAGTCGATTACTCAGGCACCTTTGGTATCTACGTTTGATGGTTCTTTCTGAGCTAGTCGGAATAAAATGATTTCGAAAGGTTTTGAGAATTTACTTGCACGTTGACGAGAAACCACAATATTTCCCTTACAAATATCTCTCTAAAGACATTTTCCTTTGAAAAATAGAGTTAAAAAGTTTTTTTATGCACAATTAAATGTACACCCATCGCTTTATTGTTAACACTTTCGCACATAGTTGAAATGATTTAGTTAATATTATAGATAATAAAGATTTATAATTAGGACGAAAAAAAAGTAAAAATTAAAAAGTTTTAAAGACAGTAAATTAGATTTTTTAGCTTCATGAGTTGAGGGTAAGAGAAATCAAGAAACAGATTTTTTTTTTTGGGGGGGGGGGGGGAATTTAATAGATGACCGATTATGTAACTTATTAAAGATTTACAAATAGGGTAAAAACATTGAAATTAGGAGTTTTAGAGACTTTAAATTTTATGAGCATGGAAATAATGGGGGGAGAAAAGAAAACGTCAATTTTATATGGGGGTGGAAGAAATTATATAATCGATTATTTATTGTTCAATATGAAACAGATAAAGCTGAAAATGTATTAAAAAAAGACTTTCAAAGATTTTAAACTTAAATAAGGGAACGAAAAAAAAGGGGGGGATTTTATTTGATGATTTATTTATTTACCTTACTAAAGAATAAGAAATAGGACAAAAAAAGACTAAATTTTGTGTTCTTGGTAAGGGTAGAGTCAGAGCAAGCGTCAATTTTGGTGGGGGAGGAGTATAGTTATATGATTATTTATGATTACAATAAATTAACAGATAGAGTACAAAATGTTTTAAAAAAAGCAATGACTTTTAAGGTTAAAATTTTGTGATCTGAGGGAAAAAAAAGAGGAATAAGCAGAATTAGTTCTTTTTTGCGGGGGGGGGGGGGGGGCGGAAGTTTATCGGCGACTTATTATTTACTTACCTTAGAAAATATTTACAAATAAGTTAAAAAAAATAATAAACGAAAAAAAAATTAAGGACTTTAAATTTCAGATGCTTGGTAAGAGGGAGAGGCGAGGAGGAAATACCAATTTCAGTTGGGGTTGGGGGCGGAGGAGAAATTTTTATGATCGTTTGTTTATTGTTAAAATAAAGTGGCAAATTGAGCAGAAAAGATTAAAAAAAAATTAAAGAGTTTTAAAGGGTTTTTATTTTAAAATATGGGTACCGTGGATGAGGGAGCAAAAGGGAGAAATGACGTTTTCGATGGAGGCAATTTACAAGAACTTTTAATGAAATGAATATGGTGAAATAAATTGATAACGAAATTTATGACTGACTATTTATTGTTAGTTTAAAGTAACAAATAAAACAGAAAATTAAAGAAAATATTAAGGAATTTTAAAGATTTTAAACCTTGATACTGTAAGGGGAGCAAAACGGGAAACGAAATTTCGGAAGAAGGGGAGACAAAGAGTGCAAGATGTTTGGATAAGAATATGGTGTGCATCGAATTTACAGGGAAACATTAGGGATGATTGCTGATAGTGAGTTTTAAATTATGATATGTTTGAGTTATGATAAGTCATGGTATAAGTTAAGTTAAACTAATATTTTTGCACAGGCACATAGGTGGTGTATATGAATTGCATAGAATATAAAGAGTGATCAAAGGGCTCCAATGCGATGTATCTCATGAGGGTTGTCGAAAAATGTTAGAAAAGTACCGTCATATTATACTATCAGCTAAATGTCCTGTCGGCTACTCGTCTTTTCGGCTAAATGTCCTCCCGGCTAATTGCCACGTTCGGCCAGTTGTCTGTCGGCCAATTGTCTGTATTGCTGAAATTATTGCTATTCTGTTGCATAGACACTACACAAAAGATTTCATCAGTAGTACCGAGAATGACTATGAATTACTTAAAGATGTTTTTTAATTTGATTTATGCATTTTCAAGCTCAACTACTTTTAGTATAGATGTTTGACCCGTAGCCAGTCGCAGACATTTAGCCGACAACCAAATAGCCTTCAAGACATTTAGCCGACAACCAAATAGCCTTCAAGACATTTAGCAGATTGCAGTTAGCTGAGACGTGCATTTAGCCGATACGTACATATAGCCGACAACACAATTAGCTGAAATTTACATACAGCATACAGGACAATTGATCGAAACGGACATATAGTAATAATTTTAGCAATACAGACAATTGACCGACAGGCAACTGGCCGAACGTGGCAATTAGCCGGGAGGACATTTAGCCGAAAAGGCGATTAACCGACAGGACATTTAGCTGATAGTATAATTAGCCGGTACTTTTCTAACATTTTTCGACACCCCTCATGAGATACATCGCATTGGAGCCCTTTGATCACTCTTTCATTTTATGTACCTCCCGTTCCCCCTCCCCCAATTTGTATCACCGGGAGCATTTTTCTGACTTTTCCGACATCCCTCAAGTGATATATCATTGGACTGGGCAGCCCTTTGATCACTCTTTCATATTATGCACCTCCCGCTAGGTTACAGTTAATTTGCAGTTTGGTTGCAATTGCGATTAGTTACTCTTAGATTACGGTTAGGTTATAATTAAGTTAAGTTTAGGTGATAATTCATAGGCGTAACCAGGGGGGGTGCCCTGGGTGCCCGGGCACCCTCCCGTTTCCGCAGACTAATTATTTAAAAAAATCGAAATCTACAAAAGTAAAAAGAAGAAGAAGTGAAAGCAGAGTTCAATTAGTTTAGTTCAGAAAACTAAACGGCTAAGTTTTGAAATGTGATAAAAAAAGAAACCCACGTTCTTTTTTTTTTTCTTTTTTTAGAAAATTATGCTGTTTATCTTTTTTAAAACTAGAATATTTACACGAATCTGTATTAGTCATAGTAATTCAAAAGGGTGGCTTTATAATCCTACTTTGACGTCCTTTGTCTGTGGGAGATGTTTTTAATGCCTTTCTTTCTATTGCATGTTTCTGCAATTTCATGAGAAATTAACACAAGTTCTTGACGAGGATAGAAACTATTTGTCTCTTTGCTTTGGTAGTTTAAAGTCAAGAAAGAAGCAAAAAAATTTTTGAAAGGGGATGCAAATGTGAAACGATAATTCCAAATTTCGATTAGCCGAGGTAAAGGGGAGGGGGGTACACATACCCGTGCTCCTTTGTAAATGAAAAATAATAGCACAGAAAATTCAAATTAATCTGCAGGTTGGTTGGTTGGTTGAATTTAGTGTTTCGTGGCCATTTTTGACATTCTTGAAAGGAATATGGTTGCAGTCTTTCAAGTCAATATGGTAATTTTTTTCCTCTGAAAATTTGTATACGATTTTTAGAGTTTTTTCTCGTTTCGCGGCGTTCTTCTGAAAGTAGGAGAATGAACCCCGTTTCCACCTTTTAGCCCAGTGCAGTAAATTTTGACAAATTCGCGGTTTTATTATGTGATCATTTCATGATATTTACAATTTTCCCCCAAAATCGTGTGACGAAATTCGTCTTTCTACGCGATTTTTTGTCGAAATCCGCACTTTTCACCACTTACCTTTGACAAAATTCGTGTTTTTTACCGCTATCCTTTGACGAAATTCGCATTTTTTACCACAATATTTTGACAAAATTGGCATTTCTTTAGCACGCGATCCTTCTATGAAATTCGCGTTTTCTTTCCACGATCTTTTGATGAAATTCGCTTTTTCTTTCCGTAATCTTTTGACGAAATTCGCGTTTTCTTTCTGCGATCCTTTGACGAAATTCTCGTTTTTACCGCGATCCTTTGACGAAATTTATTTTCTGTTGCGACCGATTGACGAAACTGATATTTTTACAGGAGATCATTTGTCGAAATTCGGGATAGTATTGCGCGACCGTTCGGAAAAATTCTCGATATCTTTTCGTATCAATTAACAAAATTCTCTACTCTTTTGCGCAACATTTTGATGAAAATTGAAAAAAAATTTCGTCAATCCTTTATCGAAATTCGTAATTTTTTTGCGCAATCTTTAAACGAAATTGGCGATTACTTTCTGCACTCTTTTATAGAAATTCCTGATATTTTACCACGATCATTTGAAGAAATTCTCAATTTTTTCCGGGACTGATTCGCGAATTGATTTTGAGAAATTCCATAAAAGAAATAAAAATCGCGGACCTAATTTTTTTTTAAATACTCACTGAAGAATCACAGGTCTGTGAAAGAATTTGAAGGGGGAAATACTGCACAGCATTTTTTATTATGAGAGACTTTCCTTTTCTGTGTACAAATCGCGCGATCCCGCGCGTTATTTCAAACCTTGTCCGTGAAAGAAAACTTCATTACTAGAGAAGTGGTTGGTTTTTTTTAAACGAACATAGAATTAAACAAATCTAGGATTGGGGTGGGGGTTAAGACTGCCTTCGGCAACGTACTCCCGAGCAAGCTACGACCTCTTCTGTCTTGAAACAAACGAATCTTGAATTATTGCGTCTTTTATTTCGAACAAAATTAAATTTTCGGCTTTCTTATAAGAGCTGATTTGACATTATTCCAATTCGAATTTAATCACGGCAATTGCAAAAATTGCCAGAGAGTTTTTTCTGTTTCAAAAAATGTCAAAAAATCGCCTCAAAGCACGAAAACCCCCGCTAGAAAGCGCATTAAAAATTCGGAAAAGATTAAAAAACCACAGAGAACGAAATTAACTAATTGGGTAAAAGATTTAAACCGGATTCGTTTTAGGAATGTCAAAAAAAAAAAAAAAAAAAAAAAATTACTGCGAAATGCGAAAAAAAAAAAACCCCTCTAAAGATAAAATTAAAAAATTGTTAAAAATTGAAAAATCGCTGTAAGAATCTCGAAAACACTTTATTGAAAAGGAGACAAAGTTTACTGGGTAAAATATTGAAATCGGATTATTTTTTACTTATTTGAAAAAATTGCCGCAAAATGCGAAAAAATTCGCATAAAAAATTAATTGAAAAATTCCAGAAATTGTCTTCCATATGCATGAGTTCAGGCATACAGGCCCTGTCAAATCTTACGGATGCAGGCTGCATTGTTTTTTCAGAGCTCAGCGCGCGCGCACGTACACACACAGAGAGACAGACAAGCGCCTATCTTTATTATTACAGTCGCATCATGATAGTATAATTTTTATCATCTTGATAAAATTTAGTGTATATTATCATGACCTGCTTTACCTAATATATTCGACACACTATGAGGTAAAAACCTGAATTACCGTAATTTCCGGCCTATAATCTGTGGATCAAACAATTAGGTTCAGACCCAGAAATCTTGTTTCATAAAACGTAACTTATTAAATCGCGATAAATATTTAACTTAAATAATGAAATAAAATTTCTGGGTCGAAACATGATTGTTTGAGCCGCGGATTATAAGCAGGAAATTGCGCTATTAATGAATATTATAATTATTTATAATATTATAATAATTATTTATATAGACTTTCCTCCAAAATTTCTTGGGTCCCTCCGGTAATCCCTAAGAAGTCATGGAGTTATATTCTGAAAAGATTTCGTGCGCCTGTACTGATGTACCGCATGTATTATCTGAGATTTATCATCCGGCAAAATTTCATCTAAAAGACTTTGACTGAGATAATTTTAGATCTCATGCAGTGTTCCCCTGTGCCTATAGAAGTTTCCAGCATGATTAAAGGCCTTTTTTAATCTTTATAAGAAGTTAGGGCGCCAAAAGGTTTTACAGTTGTGACCACACTTAGTCACTGTCTTATATCACTGCCGCAAGAACATTTACATTTTTTTTTTTTTTTTTTTTTTTAACCATAGTTTTAATGTTTTGAACCCCTTCTCAACCCTCCTCACGCAAACAAAAATTGCGTTTGAGCCTTTTTAAAAGAAATACCACACAATTATATCTTCTAAGATGGAAAACTGTCTAAAACGGATATTCGATCGGTTTTATTGGATTCGTTTTAGCAGGTTTTATTATATACGATATTGCTTGCATCCAACATGTTCAGGTTAAAAAGTCTGGGCACCCCCCGTTTAAAAGGCTGGTTACGCCTATGTAATTAGATTACACTTAAGTTACAGCTTGGTCATGGTAAAGTTATGTTACAGTTACATAACATTTAGCATATGATTAGGTTATAACTAGGTAAACGTTATTTACAGTTAGATTATGGTTAAGTCCCAGTTAGGTTACATTTAGGCTACAATTAGGTTACTGTTAGGTTTTAGTTTGGTTACCGTTACTTCATAATTAGGTTACACTTAGGTTACGTTTAGATTATGGTTAGGTAACTGTTCGGTTATAATTAGGTTACGTTTAGGTGATAATTAGATTACGCTTAGGTTACAGCTTGGTCATGATAAAGTTGTGTTACAGTTACATTACTGCTAGCATACGATTAGGTTATAATTAGATAAACGTTAGTTACAGTTAGATTACGGTTACGCCCCAGTTAGATTATATTTAGGCTACAATTAGGTTACTGTTAGGTTTCAATTAGGTTACGGTTACTTTATAATTAGGTTACCGTTAGGTTACGTTTAGATTACGGTTAAATAACTGTTAGGTTACGTTTAGGTGATAATTAGAATACGCTTAGGTTAGAGCTTGGTCATGGTAAAGTTATGTTACAGTTACATTACAGTTAGCATACGATTAGGTTATAACTAGGTAAACGTTAGTTACAGTTAGATTACGGTTACGTCCCAGTTAGGTTACATTTAGGCTACAATTAGGTTACTGTTAGGTTTCAGTTAGGTTACATTTAGGCTACAATTAGGTTACTGTTAGGTTTCAGTTAGGTTACGGTTATTGTTAAATCTATTGTCCATGTTTATTTATTTGCTATTATCCTCTCATCTTTATTCTCGTGATAACTTTTATATATGATGTAACGTGAATCAGAAATTGTATTGTTTGTTATTGTTTGAATATTTTTATGGAAGAAGGTAAAAAAGCTTTACCGGTAAATAAATTATTTTTGTTTTGAGAAGTTAATTGACTTCTTTATGTACATTTTAAGTTCATAAATATATAATTGGCGTCCGCATTATATTCTGAAAGCTGGGTTGTTAAAATAACATCCTTTTTGAACGCTTTAATTAACATTGTGACGTCCGGCGCGACAGGACATTTTACAATATTTATTTGAAGCAAAATGTTTCAAGCCGTTAAAAATTTTAAAAAGGTCGACTTAAAGTTCGTGGTAGAAGAGCTTGGGGAAACAATACCGCAAGATTATACGATTGGGACACTAAAGGAAATTATTTTGAATAGTAATGAATATAAACAGGATCCCGCTTTTGTACAAGAAATTTTATTCAATGCTGTTGCTGAGAGAAAGGAAAAAGAAAACGAGGCTAAGAAGTTAGAAAAGGAGAAGTCGGATCAAGAGTTAAAAAAGCTAGAATTAAAGGAAAAGTTAGATCAAGAAGTAGAGTTAAAAAAGTTGGAATTAAATCATCAATTAGAATTAGCAAAGATTCAGTCACAGGGACAAATGCAATGTGAGTACATTTCAAATGATTACGAAACTAATAATTCTAAAAAGAAATTTACGTTGCCCAAGTTGGAATTTCGCCAATTTGATGGTGATTTAAAGGAATGGTTGCCATTTTGGAGCCAGTTTGAACAGATTCACAATGATCAAGATATTGCGCCAGAAAATAAATTCCAGTATTTGATCCAAGCAACTATCACTGGATCTAGAGCGCGAGAAGTTGTTGATAGTTTTCCGCCAACTGGCGCTAACTATGCCAAAGCTATAGAGAGTCTTAAGGCTCGTTTCGGTAGGGAAGATCTTTTGGTTGAAGTGTATGTGCGAGAATTATTAAAATTAATTATATCTGTGCAATCAAAAGGAAAATTTTCTATTACATCATTGTATGATAAACTTGAGTTGTATTTACGAGCTCTTGAGACGTTAGGTGTCACAACGCATAAATGTGATTCAATATTATATCCAATGGTAGAATCTTGTTTTACTGCTGAATTTTTGAAAGCGTGGAATCGAACACATACGAATTCGGTTAGTTCTGATGCAAAAGAGCGCCTAGATAATTTAATGGCGTTTCTCAAATCTGAAGTTGAAGGAGATGAAAGAATTAATTTGGCAGTGACAGGTTTTGGTTTAGCGAGAAAAGATGACGCGATCTTTAGAAAAAACAAAAGTCACAACGATGGTACTAAATATTTACCAACTGCTGCTACTTTATTAACAACTTCTTCAAGACCAGATTTAAGGAAAAATTGCGTTTTTTGCAAAGGAAGACATCTGAGTTCAGAATGCTTTTCGGCACGGAAGATGAGTTTTAATGAAAAGCAGAATATATTGAAGGACAAAAGATGTTGTTTTTTATGTTTGGCAACAGGTCACACAACGAAGCAATGTAGAGCTATCTTGAAGTGTTTCTTTTGTGATAAAAGACATGCGTCTGTGATGTGTCAAACGCTCGATAAGAATAAGCTGAAAGAAAAGAAAGAGGAAGACGCAGAAAAGTCGCCTGGAAAAGAAGTAAATATGGCCAATTTCAATAGAAATCCTAAAGTGTTCCTTCAGACGATAAAGGCAAAAATATTTTCCGAAAACAAAAAGAAAGATGTTAGACTAATTTTGGACTCAGGTTCTCAGAGATCGTATATTTTAAAACATTTAGCCGAAGAAATGAAGTATTTACCTCTTCGAGAAGAAAAAGTTTCTCATTCCCTTTTTGGCG